>LR749531.1:1408318-1482217 GCA_902729485.2 Mus minutoides | reverse complement strand
TTTTTTTTTTTTGAGACAGGGTTTCTCTGTGTAGCCCTGGCTATCCTGGAACTCACTTTGTAGACTAGGCTGGCCTCGAACTCAGAAATCTGCCTGCCTCTGCCTCCCAAGTGCTGGGATTAAAGGCGTGTGCCACTACGCCCGGCTAAAATTGTCACTTTCACTAGTGATGGCCAAAGAAGAAGTATGTGGTAGAGAGCTACTGACAAACGGGAGTACAATCCCCAGGGTCCACACAAAGAGGAGAACCAGCTCCTCAAAGCTGCTGCTCTAACCTTCAGATAAGTACTACACAACCCATAAGAAAACAAATATATATAATTAAATAAAAATCTGGTGCAATACAAGGGCTACCCATCACTTTGGAATCAAACAAGAAATAGGAACCCTAGGGTGACCCAAGTGACAGGGTGACAGAAGGGCTAGAAGCCCAACAGGGAAGTGACTTAAACCAAGGACTCACAAAAACACTGGAGCCACAGCCTCACCCGCTCAGGAGGAGTTAGAAAGAACTCAGGAGGGACAGAGGGAGGGAAACAACAGGCTTTTCTTTTTCTTGCCTTTCAGGCCTTAGTCACAATCTTCCGGAAGCTGTGTCCTGTAGCCAGCCCACTGCAAAAACAGAACGGAGACTACCCAGAAGCATTGGGCAAAAAGCAAAGAACAGCCTTTAGGTAGGAACTAGCCAGGCCTAGGAAATAGCTTGATTTGGAATATCTCTTTAGTACTGGGTACATTTCAAAGTAATAGAAATTTCCTCAATTCTTTCTATTGTGGCTGCTGTATGTGGTGTCAGCTCAGACCTTTAATCCTTGTGCCTGGGGAACGGAGGAAGGTTTGGGGCAAGCAAGGTTACACAAATTCCAGGTCAGACTGACATGAAAGTGAGTCCTTATCTCAACAAAATAAAAGCTGGTGGTGCCGTGGTGGGGGGTTGGGCATGCCCAGGACTCACACACACAATATACTGTAAGTGAACTGTTTCTCTTCTGTCCCCAAACCTCCTACACCATCCACAATTACTGTTTCTGGGCTGATAATTACTGTCGGTAGCACTTAAAATCAGAATTTTGAGTGTCAGACATTTTGTCTGTTTCTCAGCTGAAATCTAGTGTGTCTCTGTGTGTACGTGTGTGGGGAGGGGATGCTATGCAGAAGTGTAAGTGCCCATCGTGACAGTCTTCACTCAGGCAAGAATGCCAGGCAGCAGCGCCATGGCAACCGGATCCCGGTCTTGGAGGCTCTCAGGGGATTTGCTGTGTCCTGGGAAAAGGCCACACTCTCTGGACTCACGGTTTTTTTGTTTTGTTTTGTTTTGTTTTTTTAACGTAAATGATATTCACCGGGAAGCGGTTTACACACGCCCACACGCCACTGTAGTCCTCTTCGTCTTCTAGAATCTTTGTTTAGGAGGATCCAAAGTGATTTTTTTTTTCCCCTAAAGCCTATGTGCTAGTAGAAAGGAACGAGGCCCAAAGGAATTAGAAGAGATGTTGTCTCCACACTTCTGAACCTATGTATCCTTCACACATCCCTGCCGGTCTTTTCTCGTCTGTGATGCCTCCCAGTAGGCTAGTCAAGGGAAAGCCAAGAAGTAAGATGCCATGCAGCCCCGCAGCACCTTTCCTCCAGCCATTGGTGGGGCTGCCCTACCGGGTCTCCAAGGCTGCGGGCGCCGGTCCCAGGAATACTCCAGGCTTAGCCGCCAAGCAATCCGGCCAGAGACAACGCGCTGCACAGGGTTCTGGCCCAGACCTGTGGCTGGGGCGGGACTGGGGGCGTGTCCTCACGTGATTGGCCAGCCTGGTCTGGAGGCGGGACTGCCGGACGGACGCTGACAATGAGCCTCCATAAAAGGGAGCGGCGGGGTTGGGGGCCCCGGATCGAACCCTCCCCGCCCGGGGTCGTGACGCGTTGAAGCCCGTGGCTGGCGGGGCGGCCGGGCGAGCGGCCGGTGAGCTAGGCGGGCCGCGGGCCCGGCGTGGTCCGGGGCAGGAGGCGGCCGCCAGAGGCGGCGCGCCGAGGTCTGTGCGAAAGTCCTCGGCTATCGGGTCGCCCTTCTTCGCCTCGCCATGGCCCTGAGAGCCGAGGGCGCCGCGGCTCTGGATTGCTTCGAGGTGACGCTCAAGTGTGAGGAAGGGGAGGATGACGACGAGGCCGTGGTGGTGGCCGTGATCCCGCGGCCCGAGCCGATGCTTCGAGGTGAGGGGGGGAACCTCACTTCCGCTTGGTGGTCGGGGACTAGATCTCCAGGTCCCGGTCCCCGGTCCCCGGTCCCTAGGCGCTTCCCTGGGCCGGCATCTTCAGCCCCAGAAGGCCCTTCCCTGTCCGGTCCGCGGCTAGGGCGCCCTCGCTCCTCCCCCTACCGGGTTTGGAATCCCAGGCCTCTCGGAGCCCCCCTTCCTCCGACGCCCCTCCCCCGCTCAGGGTCTAGAGACTTCCATCCACACCGAAGGAGCGCTTCAGGTCTTCCGGTTCCCTGTGGCCCCTCGGGCCCAGAATAGAGGCCGGATTCCCAGTACAGTGGTTTGTGCCCGGCTGTTGTCTCCCGGTTCCGGTCTGTTTCTTAGGCCGAGGGGCGACCAGGCCTCTAGGCCCCAGGCTAGTTGCCCGTAGTGATAACGGAGGTGAAGGCTGGCGCGGCTGGGGACATCCAGAGAGGGGAAATATAGAGCCCAGTAAGTAGAACCCTCCTCCCGTCCTCAGTCCTCTAGGCCTTCTGTTTCAGGAGCCACAGGTGTCAAGTCTAAAACCCGGCATTTGAATGGATTTGCTAGTAGCACCCCCTTTGAGAAAAGCGGGACTTGCTTGGGGGTGGGTAACAAGCCATATCATCTACATGAAGATTAGTCACCAAAGGAGGTGTTTGAGGGACAATCTGGGAATACATTGCTCTCCCTTCCCTTCCTCCTTCCCCAGCCTCTCTGGTCCAAAGGAGAAAACAAAGAGCTACCTTTGTGGAAGATAATTAGTCATGAAAAATGCAAATATTTCCTTGCGGTGGAATACCTGTTTCCCTTAAGCATGACAGTACCCAGAAGAGATTGAGAACCAAATTGGTCACTGTGTTTCTTTAACTCTTTTTTTGGAGATGGGAGGGAAGGTTAGAAAATTGGGGGGGGGGGGGGGCAGGGGGAAGGCCACAATACTCTTCACTGTTTGGTACATCACACAGGTTATTTTTTACTTGTGTTGGTTTATAGAGTGTTTACCAGGATGGCTTCATCACTGTGAGAGGGAAATAAACATATACGGAGGTTCATTCTTCAGCTTTAGTGGGCAGCTATATGCCAAGCATATAGCTTATGGCAAAGGTGGGAATGGTAACAGTGGGGACCAGCGTAAGTGAAACCCTGCTCTTACATGTGCATCCCAGTGGTAGCCAGAAGGTAAATATCGAATAGTGTGTTAGGTGGCAATGAGTTCTCTTTATGGTGTGTGTCTGTGTGTTTGTGTGTCTGTGTCTGTCAGTTACGGCAAGTATGAAGCGGTCAGGACAACTTTTGGGAGTCAGTTCTCACACTGTGGGATTGAATTTGGCTCATCAGGTTTGGAAGTAAGCTCTACTAGCCCAGCCTCCCTGCCCCAGTAATCAGTTCTTTTAGAGACTACAGAATAGGGATAAAGAGAAATGAGAGTTTAACTAGGATTTGTTTCTCTTAAGTTGTTAAGAAAAGTGTCTCTAGTAAGAATGAAAGAGAACAGGGCTGGTGAGATGGCTCAGAGTTTAAGAGCGCCGACTGTTCTTTCAAAGGTCCTGAGTTCAAATCCCAGCAACCACATGGTAGCTCACAACCATACGTAACGAAATCTGATGCTCTCTTCTGGAGTGTCTGAAGATACACTACAGTGTACTTACATATCATAAATAAATATTTAAAAAAAAAAAGAATGAAAGAGAACTTAGAAGACTAAGTGGAAAGATTCTAGAGGCCTCTTGGCTTAGCTAAAGTTTCTAGGAAGATCTAGAGATGAGAAAGTGGATGAGTTCAAAGCATTCTTTTTTTTTTTTTTTTTTTTGGTTTTTCGAGACAGAGTTTTCTCTGTGCAGCCCTGGCTGTCCTGGAACTCACTTTGTAGACCAGGCTGGCCTCGAACTCAGAAATCCACCTGCCTCTGCCTCCTGAGTGCTGGGATTAAAGGCGTGTGCCGCCACACCTGGCTTTAGTTACTTTTCTATTGTGACAAGCCAATGCAAAGTGTAAACAAAAGGTATTTGTGGGACTTCCTAGCATACACCTTTAAATCTTAGCATTTGAGGCCCAGAGACAGCCAGGGTTACATAGGAAAACCCAGTCTCAAAACACCAAAACTATAGTGTTTCTTTTTTTGTGTTTTTGTTTTTTGTTTAAAAGTTGGGTGATTAGGGTTAGAGTCCATGATCAACATAGCTAAAAGCATGGCAGCAGGCAGGCATGGCTCTGGGGCAGTAGCTGAGAGGTTAAACTGTTCCACAAGCACAAGGCAGAGAGAGAACAGGCGGTAACTGGGAGAGACAGAGGGAAAGAGCATATGTACTAACTGGGAATGGCATTAGGCATTTAAAAGTTCAAAGCGTAGAGATCCACCACCTCTTACAAACCACACTTGATTCTCAGTTCCACTATCCATGGACCAAGCATTCATGAGTATGAGTCTTTTGGAGGCCATTGTCATTTAAACTACCAGTCTTGTTACTTGAAAGTGGAAAGATTATCTCCCAGTTCACTGGGAAAGTCTGCTGCCTTGTAGACTGGGAATAGGCTTTGCATATTGTTAAATTCAATGTCTCTTATAGGAGCATGATTAGGTAGGTAGTTGGGTATCTACATCTAGAATTCTCTTAGGTGTCTTGCCCAGGTATAAATATGAGTTGCCAGGCCTGATAAGCAGGCTTGTAATTTGAGTTACTCAGGAGGCTGATGCAGGAGGATCACAAATTCTCGGCCAGCCTGGATAGTAGATCTTGTCTCAGAGTAAAAAAGATAGCTAGAAATAGAGTTCATTGGTGAATACTCAGCTAGCTACCAAGTACAAATATATGGCCCTTCAGTCAGTCCCACTACTACTGAAATGAAGTATGCTCTATGTATGGAGTTGTCAGAAGGCAGCAGGTGAGAATTACACAGAGGAGGAGGCCAAAGGGATCAAAGAGCTGAGGTCAGTCCCTTGTCATTGATGTCTAGTGCTGGTAGTGCTTGAGATTTAGACACAGACATCTGTTAAGGGCCTATACTGTGCAGTGGAGGAAACATGCCACAGAGGGGAATGAGATGGTCAGCTTCTGTGGAGAGTTGAGGAAATAGTCTTCAGTGTGATTTTCTGAAGGGGAGGGAAAAGACCCAGTTAGGTGACAAGAGGAGGAACAGAAAGAGAACCAAGGGCCACGTGGTTTCTGAATGCTTTTGAGGAGCAGAAGTCAAAATTGAAAGGTTACTGTGATGAGGAAGAAGTGCTGGCTGGGCTGGTTGACCTTCATGAGCCCTGGTTTAGGAGAATTAAGGAAAGAAGACCAATTGAAACTAGGGGTCCTGTCATATAGAACCTAGACTGTTCCAGAAGCTCCCTCTTCCTAGGTCCCAGTTGGTAGAGGAGTACTTAGGGAATCCCAGGCACCTGACAGAAGAGCACCAGACTGCCTCTGCATTGAGCATTTCTGCTCCAAGGGAACTTTTCTCATCTCAGAGATCTGGGAACACAAGCCACAGGGGCATGGCCATCATTGCATGTATTTCAGGAGCACCCTAGAAAAGGAAGGCGGATTGACCTTTGGGAGAAACTTGAACCTATAGAGAAACAGGCAGGACAGCCATTTCCTGCATGCCAGTTCTTTGGTAACAATAAGATGATTGTCTCAGTTAGGATTTTACTGCTGAGAACAGATACCATGACCAAGACAATTTGTAGACATTTAATAGTGACTAGCTTACAGGTTCAGAGGTTTGGTCCATTATCATCAAGGTGGAAACATGGCAGTGGCCAGGCAGGCAAGCTGCAGGCAGAGCTGAGAGTCTTCATCTGAAGGCTACTAGAACACTAGCTTCCAGGCAGCTAGGATGAGGCTATTAAAGCCCACTCCCACAGTGACACACCTATTCGAACCAGGCCACATCTCCTAATAGTACCACTTCCTGGGCCAAACCATCACATTGATCAACTTTAGTATTTTCTTTCTTCTTTTCTAAAGATTTATTTTATGTATATATGAGTACACTGTAGCTATCTTCAGACACACCAGAAGAGGGCATCAAATCCTATTTCAGATGTTGTTGCTAGGAATTGAACTCAGGACCTCTGGAAGAACAGTCTGCTCTTAACCACTGAGCCATCTCTCCAGCCCAAATTTAGTATTTTCACTCCCAAAAGAATATATACTATTGTGGTTAATCTTGGTTGCCATCTGGGAAGATGGAACCTCAATTAAAGAGTTGCCTCATTCAGATTACCCTGTGGGACTACCATAGAGCATTTTCTTGATTGCTTATTGGGCCAGAGCTGTGTATAGAAAGGTAGCTAAAGGAACTTGTGAGAAAACTAGTAAGCTCCTTTTCTTTCTCTGGTTTCTGCTTCAGAATTAGAACTTTTTTTTTTTTTTTTTTTTTTTGGTTTTTCGAGACAGGGTTTCTCTGTGTAGCCCTGGCTGTCCTGGAACTCACTTTGTAGACCAGGCTGGCCTCGAACTCAGAAATCCGCCTGCCTCTGCCTCCCGAGTGCTGGGATTAAAGGCGTGCGCCACCACGCCCGGCTTGAATTAGAACTTTTAAGTAAACCCTTTCTTTTCTTAGTTATGGTTACTATTGCTGTGATGACCATGACTGAAAGCAACTTGGGGAAATGTAAAAGTAACTTATTTTCTCAGATGAAGGGATGAGATGGGAGCTGCACCCAAGCTGTGCAAATAGACAGCTTGGGCTGAGCACAGAGCATTTCTTTCTCTGTTCTGTTTATCCATAGGCTTAGGCCCAGGAGCTTCGGGTCTCCATACGATCTAATCTAGGCCTACACTGTCTCAGCCTCTGAGGCTGACTCACCAGATGTATTTGTCCTCTTGGTGTAACTGTCATCTTGGAGGCTTACTGATGAATAAACTCACCCTTTCTAGCTCTAGTTCTTTCTCAACTCTGGTTGGCTGGTTCAACTCAGCTCTTCTAGCCTAAACTCCTCCAAGCTGACTGATTCAAAGTGGCTTCTCTCAGCTTCTGACTGGATTGCTCTGCTTAGCCTCAAACTAACTCTGGCAATCTGTTCTAATCTTCTGCCTCCTTTTCATTCTGTAACTTGTCTTGGTAAAACTTTTCTCATTCTCTCTCTCTCTCCCTCTCTGCTGTTCTCTTACATTCTCTCCTTTCTATCTGTTGAGCATATCCTATCTCTGACTCGTTTTATCACATCTTTCTCTGATTCGTCACTTTTGTGCCCCTCAATTAGAGGTCACTTTCAAAAATGGCAGTTTCCTTCAAATTAACTTTCACTGTTTGGGATTAAAGGTTCGTATTAAGGGTGTGTCTATTCTAGTCTGAGGGATTAAAGGTGTGTCTTTCCAGCCAAATCCAAGTTGCTGGATTAAAATTTCTCTATGACTTCTTCCCCCTTTCTAGTTAAGCTAAAAATTGCACACAGTTTAACTTTTACAACAGAAACAGTTATCGGTTACACAGACTTAACAGTCTGAATGTCCTTGTGAAGTTCTGTTGATGGGATGATCTCCTAACTGTAGTCCTGACAGCTGTTCTTCAGCAAATGTCCATTGCACATCAGAGTTTTCCAGTCTACTAATGAACTGATGATCTGTCTTTTTCAGCAAGTTTTTGAACTGTTCTCATGCAGGGGGAATCACCTTCCTGTGTTGTCTATGTTGCAGTCTTTCTGCAACTCTCCTTTCCTTGAGTCCTGCCTTTCATGTGGGAGCTGCTTTTATTCAGATCATATCTTTATCAATTTTGATAAAATCTATAGTCTTTCACCTGTGAAAATACAGAAAAAACTTCTTCCCCAATGCATCACATTCCCTGACTTCCATTCTGATGTTAAAACACCTTTAAAGTATACAGATTGATCTAATTCAGAAGTTTGTTTGTTTGTTTGTTTTTAAGCAGAGCAATCCAGTCAGAAGCTGAGAGAAGCCACTTTGAATCAGTCAGCTTGGAGGAGTTTAGGCTAGAAGAGCTGAGTTGAACCAGCCAACCAGAGTTGAGAAAGAACTAGAGCTAGAAAGGGTGAGTTTATTCATCAGTAAGCCTCCAAGATGACAGTTACATTTTATTCACAGTTCCATTTACTTTTCAAAAGAAGTGAGGGCAGGAACCTGGAGGCAGGCGCTGATGTAGATGTCCTGGGTGCTGCTTACTGACTTGCTCTCATGTTTGTTTAATCTGCTTTCTTATAGTAGAACCAGGACCACCATCCCAGGAATGGCTCCACCCATAATGGCCTGGGCCTTTCCACATCAGTCACTAAGAAAATGTTCTATAGGTTTGGGTAATCTGATCATATGGAAGCATTTTCTCAGTTGAGACTCCTGTTAATTATGGCTGTATCAAGTTGACAAAAACTAGTCAGCATACTCCTCTAGTTGCTTTTGGTTGTGTTTATCACAGCATCAGAACCAAACTTGGGCAGAAATTGGTACCAGGAAAATTGGATATTGCTGTAGTGGATCTGTGGAAGCCTTTAGAACTTAGCCAGAAAGTGCTCAGAGTTTAATGAGCTGTAGTAGAAGCTTAAAAGATAAGAATGTTAAGAGAAGCACCAGACATGGAGGGTGCAGGAATTTGGGAGGAAGAGGGAAGGGGAAGAGTTCTAGGGACAACAAAGGCTATCAGGGAAACCTTGTCTCAGTAGGGAAAAGTGAGAAAAATATAGCTGATCAAGGGTTGGTTTGTGAGCTTTCTGACAGAAGTAAAGACTCCTATCAGGGCCGTTGGTGGGATATATTTAAAATTTAAGAATCTGCAAGTTGAAGCTGAGCTTGGTGGCGCACGCCTTTAATCCCAGCACTCAGGAGACAGAGGCAGGCAGATTTCTGAGTTCGAGGCCGGCCTGGTCTACAAAGTGAGTTCCAGGACAGCCAGGGCTATACAGAGAAACCCTGTCTCGAAAAACAAAAAAAACAACAAAAAAAGAATCTGCAAGTTGGTGGGTTGGAGAGATGGTTCAGTAGTTAAGAGCACATGGCCACTGACAATTGTCTGTAATTCCAGTTCCAGAGGATTTGGTGCCTTCATGCAAGAGCATATACATACAGACAAAACACTAATGTACATGAAACAAAAATTAATAAAATAAACAAGTGAAACCTTGCTTTATTGGAAGAATGAATGTTTGTTAGCTGGTGCTAAAAGGACAGCAGTATTTATTAAAAGCTACCATAGCATCGAGATAAAATTTTCTGGAAAGTATTTTCTTAGGGTCAGCACACAAGCTGGTAGTCCAGAGGGAATCAAGGCTGCATCTCAAACTGGAAACTGAAAGGGAGAGGGTGTATAAAAGTCACCTCCCCCATGGTACTGATTTCAAGGCCATCCTAGGTAACTTAAGTTCTATCCTCTGAGTCCATGTAAGGGTGGATGAATAGAACTTCATCCTATAGCACTGTCCTGTGCCTTCCACATGCACTCCTTGGCACATGTGTCATGTCTCCATCCACCCACCCCATCCCACCCTCTCCTCCCTACATTATACATACACTAGTTAATACTTTAAAGGGTGGGTATTTAAAGTTATATCTCAGTTGGTAGAGTGTAGCCCTGGGTTTGATTCCTATAGCTTCAAATACCAAATATGGTGGAAGCAAGAGATTAGGAATTTAAAATTGACCTTCACTGCATAGTAAATTTAAGGCTAGACTACTTGAGACTGTAGTATGTGCATTGTGGCCTACAAATCGGATATGGGTACAATTGACTCTTAGGTGAAGAAACCTAGAAGCCTCACAGGAATGATATCTGCCAGATGATCAAAGAGGTCAAGGCAGGCATATGATGCCTTTCAGCTCTGGAAGCATAGAGTGGGACCATGACTAGATAAGAAGTAAAGGGGTGAACGTGCAGTATCAGGCACCCTAGCTGTGTGCCTCATGCTAGTTGGTTAGGATCTGATGGGGGGATGGAACATTGCACAGGAATCACCCATCCCACACAGCATCACCAGCCCTGGCATCTTCACAGCACATTCCCCTTTCTGCAGTAACCCAACAGGAAAAGACGCCGCCACCTCGGCCTAACCTGCTGGAAGCAGGTGTCGAAGGCTGTGAGGAGCTCAAGCAGCAAGTGTCATGGGAGCAGGAGTTCCTGGTGGGGAACAGCCCAGGAGGCAGTGGACGGGCGCTGTGCATGGTGTGTGGGGCTGAGATCCGGTCCCCATCAGCAGATACTGCTCGCGCACACATCCTGGAGCAGCATCCTCATACCCTGGACCTGAGCCCCTCTGAGAAGAGCAACATCTTAGAAGCCTGGAGTGAAGGGGTTGCCCTTCTGCAAGACATCCAAGCTGACCAGCCATCCCTACCCAGCCTAGGTAGTAAGGGTGAGGGCTGAGGGAGAAGTGGGGCCTGTGGGGGCCCTCGAGCTCAGTGGGCTTTTGCCCCCTCAGAGTCAGGCCAGGATGGCCAGCCAGACCCCATCTCCAAACCGGATCCTGTCAGGGCGCCAGCAGAGATTGTGGTCCTCTTGGATTCCGAGGATAACCCATCCCTTCCTAAGAGGCTCCGGCCCAGAGGACTCCGCCCCCTTGAGCTGCCTGGTCAGTGGGACATCCTGTGCTAAGGGGCTGGGGTGGGCAGTTGTTATCAGGAACCTGAGGTTGAAGAGTAAGCCTCAGGTAAAGAGTGAGTGGACTGAAAGTGCTAAAGTTGTTTCCTTTTGCAGTTACCCCTGTCATAGAGCAAGGGAATAAAAAGCCCCGTGGTCAGAGATGGAAAGAGTCCCCTGAGGATGAACCTGCTAGAAAGAAGAGAAGCAGGCATATAACCAAAATCCTGGACCCTGACCCAGGTGAGGGGATTTAGGGGTGCTGAGGCTAGCTGTAACACTGGAGCATGAAGTCCATGAGGAAGTGGACACCAGAGAACCTCTGCATGAGCTCAGCTGAAGCTTGGGCTTGAGCCTTTGGGGTCTGTCCTCTTCTACTCACACACACTTCTGCGTGGCCTTCTTCCAGACCCCCCGTCTCCTGAGTCACCCACAGAGACGTTTGCAGCACCAGCTGAAGTCCGACACTTCACTGATGGCAGCTTCCCTCCTGGCTTCGTCCTCCAGCTCTTCTCGCACACCCAGCTCAGGACCACCGACTGTAAGGTCTCTTCTAAAGACAGCAAAGCAGCAGAGGGCCTGCCCCGGCCACAAAGCCCCTCTTCAGGTGAGCCCTCCTGCCTCACAGCCAGAGCCCAGATAGAGGTGCTGGGTGCTTAGGCCTCCCAGAGAAGCCCAAGGACAGGGTTTGAATGCTGAGGAAGCTGGCCTGTAAGCAAGGCATCTCTGGCAGTGGTCATTAAGTTTTGCTAGGCCTTCCAAAGCTTGGTGCTTAGCCGAGACCATGAGGCTGGAGCCCTGGAAGAACTTCCATCACCCTGGTGATGCAGGGGCCCAAGTTTAAACAGGTGTGAGGACCACGGGCAAGTAATGAACATCAAAAGGATATTCAGTAATACAAGTGAGCTTCCATTGACAGCTGCTGTTTGTATTTATAACCTATCCTACTGACTGAGAAACTCTTGAATATAATTCATTTGATCCTTTGTTTTTGTTTTTGTTTTTTTCAAGACAAGGTTTCTCTGTATATCCTTGGCTATCCTGGAACTCACTTTGTAGACCAGGCTGGCCTGGAACTCAGAAATCTGCCTGCCTCTGCCTCCCTCATTTGATCCTTATTAAATACCTTATAAACCAAGCATAACTTGGTTTCTAACACTTGAAAGTCTGAGACAGGTTTGCCACAGGTTTGAAGTAGCCTAGGTTACAGAGTGAGAACCAATCTTTACAAACCAAAACCCAAAAAAGCTCCTTACATAAGCTATACATGGGGAGCAGGGAGATCGATGGCTCATCAGGTGAAGGTACATGCTGCCAAGGCTGATGGCTTGGTTTCAATCCCCAGAGTGGTAGAAGGAGAAAGCAGGGTACTGAAAGTTGTCCTCTGACCTCCACGGGTCCATGGCACACATACTTCCCCTCCCCAAATAAATTAACACAAACAAACGAACACACATTTTTTTTATTATTATTAAATTTTTTTGGTGTTATGAGACAGGATCTCACTATGTAGCTTTAATTGTCCTGAAACTCATGATGTAGACAGAGCTGGCTTCAGTCCACTTGAGACCTCCCTGCCTCTGCCTCCTGAGTGCTAGAATTAAAGGCATTCGATACCCTGTCCAGCTGTTTATTTTCGTTTTATTTGATAAGTTTTTTTGTTTGTTTGTTTTTCGAGACAGGGTTTCTCTGTGTAGCCCTGGCTGTCCTGGAACTCACTTTGTAGACCAGGCTGGCCTCGAACTCAGAAATCTGCCTGCCTCTGCCTCCCAAGTGCTGGGATTAAAGGCGTGTGCCACCACGCCCGCCTTGATAAGCTTTTTAAAAGATTTAAAAGATAAGCTAATTTATAGTCCTATTACCATAATGGGGAAATGAAGACAGCCATGCCCTCCAGGGAGCAGAGGCTAAGGCTGGATTCTCCACCTGGCGTGTTAAATTCATATTACAACATCTCAGGATAAGCAACTTGTGAAGGAAGGATTGGTTGTTTCTTAGACCCTTGTCCCACAAAGTTAGAAATGTGTCATTAATGTGCTTTTGGTACTGCAGCAAGTAAAACAGCTAATAGGCAGCTGCAGGCCTGGCATGGGGCTTGCAAAGAGAGGTAAGCTTATAGTATGGAGGCAAGCAAACCTGTCATTTCCCTTGTGTGTAGTGCCCAAAAAGTAGTGCCCACTTGTACTCGTTTGCTCATATCCTTTTTCCTCATCAGAAGTCTATAGAGGAGTACACTATGTGCCTCTGTTTACCTAAATGGTCTTCACTCTTAAGAAAGGCCTCACTCGTGTACTTCCATCAGTTAGCTACATTCCAGTGTTACTTCCTGGTCAGCCATATCCTCCTTGGACTTGCATGCTTCTGGACCTTCTTGATCAACCTGGGGTCTTCTGCCTTCACCTTGAGGACTCCTTCATCTTGAGTCTTGGGGTGTCCTGTGCCCAAATTACCTGTCTGGGGTGGTGGTGAGTTGAAGCAAACTGGGTCAGGGCACCACAGGTGATGGCAGAGGGAGAGAATGGGACCGAGGAGGTAGCAGTGTGTCCTGGTACTATCATGGTAGATGGAACCTTGTCAGAGCAAAGCCTCTGGTGGTTTCTTGTTTTGGAAACCCAGAAGTTTACAGCTCCAGGGTATTCAGCTTTCTTAGAAGTAAAGTTCTACCCCCACAAAGAGGAAAAGAGTAAAAATCCTAGATAAAGAAACAAGAGAAGCCTACTGGTGTCAGCTTTGCTGAACTAATGGATATGCATATGAAGCTGCCTGGGAAAACTTTCTGGAACTTTCCAAGAACCTTGTTTGCAACATGGGGATAAAGGAGTTTACAAAGCAGTAGAGAAAGTAAACTGATGTGTCTGTCCACAAGTCCTTCCAGGGGAGAGGGGTGGTAAAGGCTTTTTACTCTGTTGACCCAGTTTGCTGAGAACACATGATGAGGGATTTTCTTTGCTTCCCAAGTGCTTAGAATACGATTGTAAGCCACTGTGTGATACCTGGCTAAGCCACTGTGTGATACCTGGCTTTTGCTTTTTTTTGAAGTAGGGTCTTCTATAGCCCAGACTGGCTTTAAACTATGCAACCAAGGCTGGCATTGAATTTTTTTTTTTTTTTTGGATTTGCGAGACAGGGTTTGTCTGTGTAGCCCTGGCTGTCCTGGAACTCACTTTGTAGACCAGGCTGGCCTCGAACTCAGAAATCAGCCTGCCTCTGCCTCCCAAGTGCTGGGATTAAAGGCATACGCCACCACCGCCCGGCGTTGGCATTGAATTCTTGATCCTCCTCTCTCCACTTTCCAAGTACTAACTCAGGAAGCTGGTCACCATAGCCACAGGAAAGGTATCCAAGCTGAACTGAGCAAGAATGCAGTGAGAGGATGTGAGGTGTCTGCACCTGCAAACGTGAATCTCAGAAGGGCCTTGGTTTGGCTCACTTTTATGTCCTCAGAACCTAGAACAACCAGTTATGTTGGGTAGTTTGTTTGTTTGTTTGTTTGTTTGTTTTAAGATTTATTTATTTTATATATGTGAATACACTGTCTCTGTCTTCAGACACACCAAAAGAGGGAATTGGATCCCATTACAGATGGTTTCTCTCCAGTCCCCAGTATGTTGTTTTTCACAAATTCTTTGATTTTACCAGTTCAGATTTGGGAGCCAGTTGCTGGGGTGAAAGCTTGATAAATGAGATCAGAGAGAAAGTACATCCCAAAAGGAAAGCTCTCCATCTCCACATTGCTGCAGCCCCTCCCCCAAGAGAGAATCCAGTCCTTCTCCTTCCTGTGTGCCTTCTCACTCCCTGGTTGTTCCCTAGGTTCACTTCCTGTCACTTGGTTGCTTGCTCCACCTCTTGACCTAGGGTTGATTTTATTTAATCTTGTTTACAATATACAGAAAGCTTTTGGATAAAAGGTTTGTGCTAAGGCTAAGCCACACCACAATTGGACAGGGTTTTGTTTTTTGTTTTGTTTTTTTTTTTTTCTTGTAATAGTCTCAGGGTTCACAGTATGATTCTGAAATATTTCTCCCTTTTTGTCTAATAAAAAGGAAAGAATTTAACTCTAGCACAGTAAAACTGTTTATAGTACAGAAGCTATTTCTGCCAGGCATTTCAGAATGTTCAGTTTGATTATATTTGGGAATCTTAAGATTAAGTATTTTGAATTCAGCCAGGCGTGGTGGCATACACCTTTAATCCCAGCACGCTGGAGGCAGAGGCAGGCAGGGATTTCTGAGTTCCAGGCCAGCCTGGTCTACAGAGTGAGTTCCAGGACAGCCAGGGCTACAAAGAGAAACTCTGTCTCGAAAAACAAACAAACAAACAAAAAAGTATTTTGAATTCAAAAGTTCTGTAAAACTTCATGTCAGTGTCCTATGAACTCAGTATTTTGAATGTCTTGCGTCACAATCTATTAAATATACAAACTTTGTTAACCTGCTTCAGACTCCAACCAGAAAGCACATATAGGAAGCTAGATCAGACTTATTTCCAGAATTAGTATTCTGTATAACTACTACATAATAATCTTACAGGGTTTTTTTTTTTTTTTTTTTTGGTTTTTCAAGACAGGATTTCTCTGTATAGCTCTGGCTGTCCTGGAACTCACTCTGTAGACCAGGCTGGCCTTGAACTCTGATGCCAATTTGTTCACTGTTTCATTGTTCTCAAAGATTTTGTTGGTTTTACATATACAAGATAAATAAAATTTGATGTCATCACCTGGTGTGGTGGCACACGCCTTTAATCCCAGCACTCGGGAGGCAGAGGCAGGCGGATTTCTGAGTTCAAGGCCAGCCTGGTCTACAAAGTGAGTTCCAAGACAGCCAGGGCTATATAGAGAAACCCTGTCTCAAAAAAAAAAAAAAAAAAATTGATGTCTTTGCTAAGTTTTGCTACGTTTTTGCCAGTTCTGTTCATGCCTCCCATTTGCCATTTATCTTCCAGTTAGTGGTTTTCCATTAAGATGATGATATAGGTAGACCATCGCACATGCATCGTGAATTGGAGAAGATATTTTCCTTTTGCTTTCCTAGTTTTTTGTCTCACGGCCAGTAGTGCTGGGCTGATTTTGTGGCTCCTTTCTCTGTGTTGGCCGTTCCATCCCCTCGTCTATAAGCTGTCTCTTTCCATTAGTCTTTGTTCCATCAGTGGTTGGTAATGATTGTGACCGTTCTTTAGGTCCCCACAGTTTGGAAGATACCTGTTTTGGAGGTGTGGTGAACAGTTTAGGGATGAGAGTTATATATTTATTCTCCATATATGAAAAGCATTTGCAATAGAAGCCAATGGGCAAATGTTGGTGGACTCTTTTTTTTTTTTTTTTTTTTGCTTTATGAAGAGTCCTGGCTGCTAAGTCACTGATAAATATGATATCCATAATTAGGGTATCATCTGCTTCAATATTGGGTTGAATATTCAATTCAGGGTTGCATGCAGGGAAATGAGCTTACCAACAGTCACAGAAGCTGCTCTTTAGTTCCTGTCCCCATTGGAAATTAGCTGCCTTTCTCGAAACCCTATAGAGAGGTTTTTATAATAATGTATAAATATGGTATATGATTTCTCTACTGTGCAAATTACCAATTAGGAGCTGAAGCTGAGCTTTGTCCCTGGGTGGCAGGATTAAAGGCATGTGCTGCCGTCCTCCTCACTATAACTCTAGAAGTAGAAAATAACTAATTTCTAGAGATCCACCGCTCTGCTGGCTTTGTAGGCATGGGCTACCACAGCCCCACTGAAATATTTTATCCTACCTCCAAATCACTCCAGCTCTTAGAGATTTAGAAAACAAATTTGAACTGTAGTAAAACCCTTTGAATTTCTTAAAACATTTTAAATCCCTTTACTGTGTTTTTAATACCAAACAACAAAAAGATCCTTTTTATTTAAAAAGAAAACTAAAGAGTTAATGTCCAAGGTGAGTATCTACAGTCTTAACATTCGAACATGAAATTTTTTTTTTTTAATATATATTTTAAAGATTTATTTTATTTATTATATGTAAATACATTGTAGCTGTCTTCAGACACTCCAGAAGAGGGCGCCAGATCTCGTTACGGATGGTTGTGAGCCACCATGTGGATGCTGGGATTTGAACTTATCACCTTCGGAAGAGCAGTCGGGTGCTCTTACCCACTGAGCCATCTCACCAGCCCCTCGAACATGAAATTAAAACACATGGTTTAAGAAGACCTAGTTTGTATATCACACCAGTAAAGCAAATATGCCTTTGGTGAATCATTCAAAAATGTTTTTTATTGTTAATTCCTGATCAAATGAAAGGCATTTGTTAGTCTTTGTAATTTAGTTTGGACTGAATGACCAAGCTTCCTATTGAAGTATGACCTCTTTTTATTCAGGAGATCTCTCTCCTGATTGAACCTAATCATTATCAGTTTTGATGATATCCACAGTTTTTCTTCTCCTGTGGAAACAGACAAAACCTCTTCCCAATTTAATATATATTCTTGGAGCCAGGCGTGGTGGTGCACGCCTTTAATCCCAGCATTTGGAAGGCAGAGGCAGGTGGATTTCTGAGTTCGAGGCCAGCCTGGTCTACAGAGTGAGTTCCAGGACAGCCAGGACTATACAGAGAAACCCTGTCTCGAAAAACAAAAAAAAATATATATATATATATGTATATATATATATATATATATATATATATATATATATATATATATATATATATACATACATACACACACACACACATATACATATACATACATACATATATTCTTGGTTCCATTCTGAGGTCAACACATCTTTAAAATATACAACCCAGTTTGTTTCAGTTTTTTTCTACTATCCAGTCTATCCATAGCTGTTGTGTTTTGCTTATGGACAATTTGGACAATCTATGACAAGTTTTGATAATATCTTTAAATATTTTTCTCAGAAGCATTCTTTTTGGTTTTTCGAGACAGGTTTTCTCTGTATAGCTCTGGCTGTCCTGGAACTCACTCTGTAGATCAGGCTGACCTCGAACCTGCCTCTGCCTCCCAGGTGTTGGGATTAAAGGCTTTCATCACCACGCCCGGCTTGCATTCTTTATTTTATGGTTTGTTTCTAAGATTGGAGGAATTTTTTTTTTTTTTTGGTTTTTCGAGACAGGGTTTCTCTGTATAGCCCTGGCTGTCCTGGAGCTCACTTTGTAGACCAGGCAGGCCTCGAACTCAGAAATCCGCCAGCCTCTGCCTCCCGAGTGCTGGGATTAAAGGCATGTGCCACCACGCTCGGCTGGAATTTTTTTTTTAATCAGTGGTTTCCTTGCTGCAACAAATCATGCCCCTATAAATTCATAGCAATTATTAGCCATATATAGCTTTAATTTTCCTGTTTGTCCTTCTGCCCTATATACTTGACCCATTCTGCACTTTGCTTCACCTGAGATGAACTTCTAATCCCTAGAAACTGGATATTTACCTCCTGAAGAGGCCAATCTGGATACCCAAGTGTGGTGAAATTATTGTTACATCTGTTCCTATGTCTACCAAGCCTTTAATTTCACGCCATTTGTTTGTATGTTGAGCCTTGGTCTCTGCTATAAATAAGTCTAAGGCTTGTCTCTTATCTACTTTTCATTTTTTTTTCCTGTATCTGTATAGTTTTTTTTCTTTGAGAGGATACAGAAAGCCACTATGGCTATTAAGGATAAAATATGAAATACTAAGATCATAATAATCATAATCAGTATTGAGCCAATTTCAGTTAAGTTATTTAGCTTTTCATTTTGTCTTCTGTTTTCAAGCTGTTTAAAGTAACACTATACAGGATCCTAGTGCCTTGTATTATGGTTTTGTCCTTAACTCTCTCCTTGAGGACTTCCCAAATCTGATGGCTTCTTAGTTTGTCTGCAACTGTTGTAATTTCCCGGTTAGTGTTGGATTGCCAAATGTTCTTTATAACAACATCTCAAATGGTTCGATTTTACCAATTCAGACTTGGGAACCAGGTACTGGGGTGAAAGCCTGCTGAATCAGAGAGGCAGAGAAAGCACCCAGCTGACCTTTCTTTATAGCCTGCATCCCAAAAGAAAGTTCTCTGTGTTGTCTCAGCACCCCCCCCACTCCGCAACACACATACACTTGAATGTCCCTCCCTTCTACTTCCTGTGCATCTCTGTCTATCCTCCTGACTTCCTCTTACTTTTTTTTTCCTATGTTCACTACCTCAAGAGGTTGCTTGCCTTGTCTCTTGGTTTATGGTTGACTTTATTTAATCCTGTTTACAACAAACAGAAAGCTCTTGGATTAAAGGTGTATACTAGGGATGAGCACAACTAGAAACAAGTTTTTCCAATAAATAACCCAATCTCAGGGTTTGAAATGTGATCAGATGTCCTGCAACCAACAGTACCTGACATAAAGAAAGCTCTTGAGCAGGGAAGTGCTTTCTGTTCTTGTCATTTGAGTGATGTGACATTTCCAAGATCCCTGTGTAGGTTTTTGTCCTTAGTGAAAACTAAAAGGAATGGGTTTAGTCCAGCCTCTGCAGGAGGATTGTTGGGTGGGAAGTGAGTTGGAGCAGACCACTCAGGAAGAGAAGTTTTTTGTTTCATTTACTTATGGGAGGGCGTGTGCCATGGCATAAGAGGAGGTCAGAGGATTAAGCTCAGCTCAGCAGTTGAGTGGCTCCCAACTTGCTTTCTCTGCCTTTAGGGTTCTGGTCTCTGTCACATCAGGCTTTGCTCTCTTGCCCTTTTATTCCATCCATTGATTTTTACCCCCTTGGGAGTCCCCAGCTTCTGGACCCTTAACTAAGTGCTGAGCTTATGGTAATGTCTTGATCATGAAAGCAGTGCCTGGGAAGCCTTATGGTTTTGTTTTGTTTTGTTTTTTTGTTTTTTGTTTTTTTGGTTTTTTTTTTTTTGGTTTTTTTGAGACAGGGTTTCTCTGTGTAGCCCTGGCTGTCCTGAACTCACTTTGTAGATCAGGCTGGCCTCGAACTCAGAAATCCGCCTGCCTCTGCCTCCCAAGTGCTGGGATTAAAGGCGTGCGCCACCACGCCCGGCTAGAACCAAAAGTTTTAAGAAGTAAAATAAAATCTAGACAAGGAAGTTACTAGTATAGGACACTTGTTTAATATGTGTATAAAATCTCAGTGTGTATGGTTGTTTGTCTGCATGTAAGTTTATACTTTATGTGTGCCTGGGACCTACTGACTCCAGAGTATTTTGAATCACCTACAGAATTACAAATAGTTATGAGCCACCATGTAGATGCTGGAAATTGAACCTGAGTCCATTGCAAGAGTAGCCAGTGCTCTTACAGAGTCATTTTGTAGTCCAGCTAACCTTGATCTCTCAGTTCTCCAGCCTTGGCCCTTGAGGCTAAGATTATAAGCATATACTGCTCTGTCCAGTAAAGATTTTATCTCCCAACACTGTAAAAGTAAAGTGCTATGAGGTGGAAGCTAGGCCTTGGGCATTGTCTTTGTTTAGGACTTAGTGCTGTAAAGAGACACCATGACCAAGGCAACTCTTTTTTTTCTTTTTTTTTTTTTTTTTTTGGTTTTGGTTTTGGTTTTTGAGACAGGGTTTTTACTTCTCTGAGAGCTACTCTTAGTTGTTATTTATTCTTGTAGGAAGGGGCTCAATCTCTCAGGAAATTGTGATACAAGTCCCTCTCTGTTTTAGTATCTGGGTCCAAGTGTACCTACAGTTGAAGGCTGGAACCCCTAGCAGGGGTTAGCTCTTCTCCAGTTGTAAAAGCAATTGATTTTCTCCTGTCTTTGGCAATCACCTCTTCTAGATCGTCTATCAGCCTACACAAAGCTGTTATTTCTTCTTTCTTCACTCCTTCATCCCTCTAGCTACTGTACTACTTATTCCCAAACTGGAATCTTTACTCTGTCAGCTACCTTTTACTGTCTCTGGAGTCCACTGGACTGACTATCCACAACATTCTACACTGAAGTTTCTTCTTTGCCAACTTCTATTGACTGCCATAAGGTTAAAACCAGTATTTAGGCATCTGTATGTATTCCTTCTCTTCTCTTCTCTTCTCTTCTCTTCTCTTCTCTTCTCTTCTCTTCTCTTCTCTTCTCTCTCTCTCTCTCTCTCTCTCTCCATTTCCACCTTCTGTTATAGTCAGGAACAGGTTATACATACCTCTGTAGATCCTCATTCCCTTTTCTTCCCAAGTGCTGGGATTACAGATGTATACCATCACACCTGGCATTTCCCATGTTTGTTTGTTTCTTTCTTTCTTTCTTTCTTTCTCTCTCTCTCTCTCTTTTTTTTTTTTTTTTTTTTGGTTTTTTGAAACAGGGTTTCTCTATGTAGCCCTGGCTGTCCTGGAACTCACTTTGTAGACCAGGCTGGCCTCGAACTCAGAAATTCGCCTGCCTCTGCCTCCCGAGTGCTGGGATTAAAGGCTAGCGCCACCACGCCCGGCCCTCTTTTTTTTTTTATTCCTAACTTCGGTCAACCCTACTCGCTCTGGTCGGCCCGCTCGCTCCGGGTGCCCCCATTCAGCCCTGCTTGCTCCAGTCAGCTCCACTCTCTCCGTCCGGTCCAAGGATTTGTTTATTATTATTCATAAGTACACTGTAGCTGACTTCAACGCACCAGAGGAGGGCTTCATTACGGGTGGTTGTAAGCCACCATGTGGTTGCTGGGATTTGAACTCATCACCTTCGGAAGAATGGTCAGGTGCTCTTACTCGCTGAGCAATCTCACCAGCCCTTTTTTTTAAAAAAAAGATTTATTTAGTTTATGTGAGTACACTGGAGCTGTTTTCAGACACACAAGAGGGCATCTGATCCCATTATAGATGGTTGTGAGCCACCATGTGGTTGCTGGAAATTGAACTCAGGACCTCTGGAAGAACAGTCAGTGCTTTTAACCTCTGAGCCATCTCTCCAGCTCCTCTTACTTATTCTTTTTTTTTTTTTTTTTTTTTTTTTTTTTTTTTTTTTTTTTTTTTTTTTTTTTTTTTTTTTTGGTTTTTCGAGACAGGGTTTCTCTGTGTAGCCCTGGCTGTCCTGGAACTCACTTTGTAACCAGGCTGGCCTCGAACTCAGAAATCCGCCTGTCTCTGCCTCCCAAGTGCTGGGATTAAAGGTGTGCGCCACCACGCCCGGCTTTCTTACTTATTCTTGATCTGTTGAGTTGGTAGCACATATTGTTTGTCATTCCTATTCTAGACTAGGATAGTCAGTCCAGTGGACTCCCAGTGGTCATAACACTCACAAGTTTAGCATAGACAATGTTTATATGTATTTAGGAGATGGCATCTTGGTCTATAGCTCTAGATACCATCTGTGGGGTCATAGCCTGGCCCTCTCTTCTTTTCGTTAAAAACCTCTCTACTAGTAGCTAGATGTTAGTTCTATTTGCTTTGGTGGATTAAAAGTTGTCAGCACAAGCCGGTGTGGTGGCGCACGCCTTTGATCCCAGCACTCAGGAGGCAGAGGCAGGCGAATTTCTGAATTCGAGGACAGCCTGGTCTACAAAGTGAGTTCCAGGACAGCCAGGGCTACACAGAGAAAACCTGTCTCGAAGAACCGAAAAAGGAAAAACTTGTCAGCAGCGTATGACAACAACTGATTGTAATTTCAGCACTAGTGAGGCTGAGGCAAGAGGATAGTGAGTTTGGGGCCATCTTGGGCTACTGAGTGAACTCCTGTCTCAAAATAAAACTAATAGCCAGGCAGTGGTGGTACACGCCTTTAATCCCAGCACTTGGGAGGTAGAGGCAGGCAGATTTCTGAGTTTGAGGACAGCCAGGGCTACACAGAAAAACCCTGTCTCAAAACAGACACACCAGAAGAGGTCTCATTAGTGGTGGTTGTGAGCCACCTGAGTGTATTTTGACACTCCAGAGGAGGGAGTCAGATCTCATTAGGGATGGTTGTGAACCACTATGTGGTTGCTGGGATTTGAACTCAGGACCTTTGGAAGAGCAGTCAGTGCTCTTAACCACTGAGCTATCTCTCCAGCCCCCAACAGCAGCCAAGTACCCTTTACCAATAAGGCATGGCCAGGATGGCCTGCCTCTACCTCCCATATATCACTTACATGGTCCCAAGTCAAGGACGTGTTTGTGTTTCTACCTTGTCCTAACTGTAGACTTAGCTTTGACATTCTCAGTACCTTCACCATGTTCTTCACCATGTTCTTCACCATGTTGCTTAGATACTTGACTGTGTGAGACCTGTCAACTCAAAGGATGTGGAGCCTGGATGAAGGCCACAGAACAAAGCTGGAACACTAACTTAGGGCGACTGTGTGCTATATATGCTCTACCTTATCACTCCTGTGCCAAAGTTATGTTTAGACTTCCTCCTTGGGCTTTCCCTAACCTATCACTTCTCTGTGCAGTGTGCAGTCTTGTTTTGTTTTGTTTTGTTTTGTTTTGTTTTGTTGAGACAGGGTTTCTCTGTGTAGCCCTGGCTGTCCTGGAACTCATGTTGTAGACCAGGCTGGCCTCGAACTCAGAAATCAGCCTGCCTCTGCCTCCCAATTGCTGGGACTAAAGGTGTGTGCCACTACTGCCCAGCTCTCTGTGCAGTCTTGAAGTTAGAAGTTGGAGAGTGACATTATAGGCCCTGTGAACTCATATGCTGAATGCACCGGGCAGAAGCTGCATTTAATGCTTGCTCTGTGGCTAAGAGCTATAAGGCCAAACCTTCCTGGTTGATTAAGAGTGACCTTTGTGCTTTCCTTGGACTTCTCCCAGGACAAGACACTAAGCTGTGGAAAAGAGAAAAGCTCTGTTAGTCTGGTATGGTTTGCAGTTTTGAGGCCCGTTGGAAGGTCTGACTGTGCTCTCTGCTCCCATCCCTTCCCAGCCTCCCCTCCGGGGCTCCGTGGGACACTGGATCTCCAGGTTATCCGTGTTCGGATGGAGGAACCACCAGCCGTCAGCCTCTTACAGGACTGGTCCAAGCACCCCCAGGGCACCAAGGGGGTGGGAACAGGTGACAAGCCAGAATGGCCCACAGTTCTGTCAGAATCCAGTGCCACTGTTAAGGGACAACCAGAGGCAGGGAGTGGAGTATAGGTTTTCAGTTATCTAGAGAGGGAGGGGCGGGAAGAAGGAAAGGTTGGCTGGAGGAGGTAGTTATCCCCCCATTGGCTTAAATCTCAGATCTGCCCAGCTTGGCCACCTGATGGAGAGTTTTTAAAATCAGGTGCCAGGACAATGTGGAGGGAGGAGGGGTGGCATCCCTGTCATATCGGGGTACTGGAAAATGCCTGCCCTTTGCCAAGCCAGAGGTAGGCAGAGGTGGCTTAGGTTGTTTGGTGATAGTTAAGGCATTGGGCCTGTGGAGAACACCTTCCCTAATCCGCTGACTTACCTTCTGACCCCATACCTTCTCCTCCCTCTCAGCTCCCCACCATTCTCCCCTGGCACAGTGCCTTATGCAGAGGTGGTCATGATGGGGTTTGAACTGAGTCCCACTACCTCGGGGGACACCTTTCCTCCCCCACTTCTGCCTCCTACAGCAGGAGGCCTCCATTACCTCTTACCGCCTTGTCCCTGCCGAGGGCTCCCATTACAACCCCTTTACCTGTTGTCCTGTTACATCTATTGTCCTGTTGTATATATTGCCTTTGTTAACAATAAATTATTTTTTTTTTATTAAAATTTCTGTGTGGGCTGTCATTGGGAAAGGGCGGATTCTTAGAGCAGCTTGAGGGGCAGGACACCGAAAAGTGGTCCTGGGTGGGAGCCAGAGACCCCTGCCAGGGCAGAGTAGCAGTGAGCTCAGAGCAGAGGTTGCTTGGACCTCAGGATCTGTTTTAACTTGATGTCAGTCTCCTGAGAGACCCATTTTCTTTACTTGACCTACTGACCCACCTGGTAGGCCTCTGTCCAAGCAAAGCTACTATGGGGCTGGGGACACTTCTACCCAAGGTGGTAAGAGTTATTGGGGCCTGAACTTGGCCAGCCTGCACTGACACTTCCTCTGTGATTTGAAGGTGGTACATCCCTGCATTCTCAAAGGGCTGTACACTCCACTATACAATTCACCCCTATTCCCTAGCTTCAACCCAAGTCTGCCTGGGGTCTGCAGATTTTAGGCATCCTGAGCTATCTCTGCATAGACCTAATTTGTGGGGTTTTGCACTTAGGGTGAAAATGAATGTCCCAGATTGCTTACTCTCAAATCCTAGATTCCATTGTCCTGTTGAGAATCCCCAGGAGGTTAAGCTACCCCACACTGCTGACTGTTCCTGGTATATTATGGAGACTTAGGGAAAGGTAAGATGGAAGCCTCACCTCCATCAGGAAGAGTATGCCGTGTGCTTGCTTAAGCTACTGTTTCCTAGACCAGAGATCTCATACTGGACGGCTGAGAATTGGCCCTTTTAAGCCATTGATATTCTCAGGAGGAGCCCAAGAATGTAGAAGGTCCTTGTCTAGGAGAAGAGACAGAAATGAAATAGATGCAGGAGTTAAAGGTTCAAGGTCCATCGTGTCCAGAATGTCCCAGCCATTGTATGGACCACAGAACACCTGGGTCTATTCCTGTTTCTGCAGGTTGGCACAATTTGTATGCTCCCTAAAAAATAATTTAGATGTGGACTGTCTCTGAAAGCACTGTGTTGAAATTGCAGGTGGTTTCTGTCCCTACAATTGTGTGACTTTACATTTATGTCAACTTGTTTTTAAGACATTGTATCTTTCACAAAGTATTGAGGAAACGCATAAAAGGTTGTGTTGTAAAATGATTATCCAAATGCCCCTTTGTAGTTGTATGAACCTGATTTGTCTTAGACTGTGAACTCTGTGGGGCAGGGACCAGATTGCATTGACTTGATATTTCTGGTACCCTGCATAGGGCTTGGCACATAAGTGCTCAATAAATGTCTGTCAAATGCCATGTTGGTCTCTAGGTGTTTGATTTTTTGAAACATTTTTCTCATATAGTTAATGACTCAATTTTTGCTTTTTTTTTTTTTTTTGAGATATTCTCTGGCTGCTTCAAACTCATGATCATCCTCCCAAGTGCTGGAATTATAGGTGTTAGGTGTTCTCCAACATGCACAGCCTTAACAATTCAGTTACAACGGTAAAAAACAGAATTAACACTGTTCAGGGTAAGGGGCTCAGGGTCTTTGAGGTTGTCCTAGACTTAAATCAACTAGCTTCAAATTGAGAGTTCCCATAGCCCCTTCCTGGTTGGTTAATTTGATATAATACCAGGGCTGGTAGGATGGCCCATGCCATACAAATCTGATGACCTGGGTTTCTTCCTTTCCCAGAACTCATATGGTAGAAGGAGACTTGTGGAAGTTGTCCTCTGAGCTCTGTGTGCCTGGCACATCAGGACAATGGTACTCCTGCACTGTCACGCGCCGTCCCTGTCCAGCAGGGAATAAGAGGCAGGACAACCAGGTTTCTTCTCAGGACAGTTTACTCAGGAAAACGTAAAATAGCAAAAATGGTGGAATGGCAAATGGCATGCAGTTACAGAATATGGTGAAAGGCAGAAAGGCACAATGGTAGAGTTGCAGAGTGGAATGGTAGAGTGGGACAGAGCGGCAGAGTCAGAGTGGCAGAATGGAGTGGGGGTCCCGATCCCCACCGGGAGCAGCTACTTAAATCCTGTCCTGGCCAATCACTGAACTGCCCTGTGGCTCTCGCTCATACACCAGGTGGTCTCCGGCGTAAGATCAAACAACAGCTGACACTGCCTAATGCCAATTAAGAGTTGTTTATGCCAGTAAAGCTGAGGCGGTCGGTGGCGTCTTTAAGGAGCGGTTACATGGCTCCTTACACTGCACATGTACTCAGACACAGGAATTGTGACACACACCTTAATTCCGGTGGTATTCAGGAGACAGACAGATAAATAGGCAGCTCAGAGAGTTCTGAGACCAGCCTAGTCTACAGAGTCACAAAACACAGACAGGTAGAATGAGGGAGCTAAAAAGATGGCTTGGCCGGGCGTGGTGGTGCACGCCTTTAATCCCAACTCTCGGGAGGCAGAGGCAGGCAGATTTCTGAGTTCAAGGCCAGCCTGGTCTACAAAGTGAGTTCCAGGACAGCCAGGGCTATACAGAGAAACCCTGTATCGAAAAAAAAAAAAAAACAACAACAAAAAAAAGATGGCTTGGCTTAGGGTTGAGGATGCTTGCAGCAGAGCGGTGGTTGCACATGCCTTTAATCCCAGTACTCGGGAGGCAGAGGCAGGCGGATCTCTGAGACTTGAGGCCAGCCTGATCTAAAGAACAAGTTCTAGGATGACCAGAACTACATAGAAAACCCGTGTCTTTTTTGTTTGTTTGTTTTTGTTTTTCAAGACAGGGATTCTTTGTATTGCTCTGGCTGTCCTGGAACTCACTCTGTAGACCAGGGTGGCCTTGAACTCAGAAATCCGCATGACTCTGCCTTCCAAGTGCTGGGATTAAAGGCGTGCGCCACCACGCCTGGCTAAAACCCATGTCTTTAAAAAGAAAAATAAAAAACAAACAAAGCCAATCAGTTGATAGCTAGAGAGATGGCTCAGTGGTTAAGAGCACTGACTGTTCTTCCAGAGGTTCTGAGTTCAAATCTCAGTAACCACAAGTGTGGTTCACAACTATCAGTAATGGAATCAGATGTCCTCTTCTGGTGTGTCTAAAGCCAGAGCTACAGTGTATTCATGTACATAAAATAAATCTTAGCCGGGAGTGGTGGCACACGCCTTTAATCCCAGCACTCGAGAGGCAGAGGCAGGCGGATTTCTGAGTTCGAGGCCAGCCTGGTCTACAGAGTGAGTTCCAGGACAGCCAGGACTACACAGAGAAACCCTGTCTTGAAAAACAAAAAAATAAATCTTAAAAACAAAACAAACGGGGGCTGGCGAGATGGCTCAGTGATTAAGAGCGCCGACTGCTCTTCCAAAGGTCCCTAGTTCAAATCCCAGAACCACATGGTGGCTCACAACCATCCGTAACGAGATCTGATACCCTCTTCTGGAGTGTCTGAAGACAGCTACAGTGTACTTACATATAATAAATAAATAAATATTAAAAAAATAAAGAAAAAACAAAACAAACAAAATAAATGTTGCTTTTTATAGCACTCAAACCAAGTGATACACTATGCCTGTAACTCAAGCTCTAGGGGATCTGACACTCTTCTGGCCACTGCATATTCAAGACAGACATAAATAAAAGTAATTTTTTTTTTTTTTGGTTTTTCGAGACAGGGTTTCTCTGTACAGCCCTGGCCGTCCTGGAGCTCACTTTGTAGACCAGGCTGGCCTCGAACTCAGAAATCCGCCTGCCTCTGCCTTCCAAGTGCTGGGATTAAAGGCGTGCGCCACCACGCCCAGCTATAAAAGTAATTTTTAAAAGTGAAAAACATGGCTAGAGAGATGGCTCTCGTTAAAAGCACTTGCTACTCTTCCAGAGGATCTGAGTTTGATTCCCAGTACCCACATCACCTGTGAGTCCAGCTCTAAGGGGACCTGCTAGCCTTCTTGCCTCTATGAGCACCTGCTCACATGGTATACATTATACATACACGTAACTTTTTGGACTTGGCTATGATGCCTCACATAATGCAAGGACATTGTTACTTTGCTTTCTGAGTTTATTATGGCCTATGCTACCACACTATAAATAGTATTGGAGTGTGTCCTTTCAGACCTGGGATGTACTACCCTGCTAGCAAATAGGCTCCGGGGTGGGGGGAGGAGGGAGGAGGGGACTGGAGAGAGTGGGCTGAAGGACTCATTAGAGCCTCTGGGGCCCCCAACTGTATGACACTTCTAGTGCTCTACCAGTCCCCGCTGCCTTGACTAAGCTACTCTCTTTCTCTGCCATTTCTCAGTTCTGAGTTCTAGGGGGTTCTGTAGGTAGCTCAGGCTGGCCTCAAACTTGCACCATCAGCTCTCCTGCCTCCACTGCTGAGACTGCAGATTTAGTCACTATACCTGGCCCTTAAATTTTAATAGCCGGGGCTGGTGAGATGGCTCAGCGGGTAAGAGCACCCGACTGCTCTTCCGAAGGTGATAAGTTCAAATCCCAGCATCCACATGGTGGCTCACAACCATCCGTAACGAGATCTGGCGCCCTCTTCTGGAGGGTCTGAAGACAGCTACAGTGTACTTACATATAATAAATAAAATAAATCTTTAAAAAAAAAAAAAAAAAAANGGGCAGTGTGTGAGAGAGGCAGTGTGTGAGAGAGGCAGTGTGTGAGAGAGGCAGTGTGTGAGAGAGGCAGTGTGTGAGAGAGGCAGTGTGTGAGAGAGGCAGTGTGTGAGAGAGGCAGTGTGTGAGAGAGGCAGTGTGTGAGAGAGGCAGTGTGTGAGAGAGGCAGTGCTCACCTCCCTCAGTTTAGAGCTCCACTTCACAGGCTGATATGACTGGCTAGTAAGAAGAGGAAGTGGAAGTGCTTGCCTGGTTTTGTTAAGGAAAAAAAAAATTTTTCCCACCCAAAACTTTAATCCAAGTACTGGGGAGGTGGAGGCAGGCTGGTCTATATAGTGAATTCCAGGCCAGCCAAGGCTATGTAATGAGACTCTGTCTCCAAAAATGAAAGGGTTTCTAACAGAAGATAGGACTGGGATGAGAGCCGGGCGTGGTGGCCAAGCCTTTAATCCCAGCACTTGGGAGGCAGAGGCAGGCGGATTTCTGAGTTCCAGGACAGCCAGGACTTACACAGAGAAACCCTGTCTCAAAAAACCAAAAAAATAAATAAATAAATAAATAAAAATAAAAAATAAGATTGGGATGAGAGAGGGTCTCTGATGGGCTTTTGGCCCCCCTTTGGAAACATTCACCCAGCTCACCTTCCACAGGCCACATAAACAAGGGAGAGTGGGGTTACTCGGCCCAAGGTCTTCCCGTACTATATGCCCTGATTCCATGAGAACAGATGTGCCAGACTCCAAAGAAAAAAGACTTATAGACCTTTGGTCTTCTCAACACCAGAGTCAATACCTCACGTCTTTGGAATCACATCAGTCACAGCAGGTGACAGGATGATCACACTGTGGGGTTGAAATTCCACAAATACTGGTGAGGGACTCCAGGAACAGACCCTGCTGAGATCTTGGGACACAGAACACTTACCCTGGTTTTGTCTTGAGTCACACTATATTGTGCCCATTATACGGGTTAGGAAACGGAGAAAAGGAAGAGGGACATGGTGACTTGTCTGCCAGGGCTAGTAAAAGGATCAGAACCGGGAGCTAGGTGTGGTGGCGCATGCCTTTAATCCCAGCACTCGGGAGGCAGAGGAAGCGGATTTCTGAGTTCGAGGCCAGCCTGGTCTACAGAGTTAGTTCCAGGACAGCCAGGGCTACACAGAGAAACCCTGTCTCAAAAAACCAAAAAAAAAAAAAAAAAAGAGAGAGAGAGAGAAAGGATCAGAACCCCAAGTTCAGATCATCTCCAGCACTTGGACTGCTGTCTCATGGACCTGGCACTTGATCATACTCTGCTTGTCAGGGCCAGCTGGAGGGGCTCACTATAGGTGTAGAAAAGTGATCAGGTGGCAGTGGCTGGCAGCCAAGCCCAGGGCTTTAGGGGAGAGTCTCCCATTCCCCCAACCCTTTTCTTCTCCTAGAGCTTCCAGCTCTGGCCTCCCTCAGCAATCTCTGCCTCTGGTTCAATAGCTCTGGAAGGTACAAAAGCAATAGCTAACTGGTATAACCACCTCACACAGGGCAGGACATAGTGGTGGAGCTCCCTCAGACTCTGGCCTGTCCCCTCCATACTCTCTTTACTGTTTACTCACCAGGACACCCACATTTTCCTGGGAGAGCAATTTACTTCTGAAAAAAGTACCCACAGACTCACTCACATCACCCCAGCAGGGTGGGATAGTTGGTAGGAATAGCTGTGTAGTAATAGTGCTCCCGGTTCTCACTTAAGAGCTTCACACAACTGGGTTCATTAAAAAAAAAAANTTTTTTTTTTTCAAGTTTTAATGACGAAAACAAAAATATACCTAAAAGCGAAGCTTCTGGAAAAACCATTTGTTCTTCCCTGTCTTGTATCGCTCCTCAAACTTGACCTTGGCCTCCCGCCTGGCCTTGCGTTTCAAAGCTGGGTCCCTGAACACATCCTTGTTGACAACAGTCTTGTCCAAGGGGATATCCACAGAGTACCTTGTGGGCATGAGGTGGTTGTAGTTATAAACTTTCACAAAGGACTTGATCTTGGATCGCTTGGCAATTTTCTTCTTGCCCATGGCTGCTGTCACTTTTCGGGGATAGCGATCAATTCCAGCCACCAGGGCATGGCTGTAAGGGCGGTCCGAGGTGCCATCGTCAATGTCCGAGGTGCCATCGTCAGTGTTCTTCACGATGACGGCTTTGCGTCCGGAGTAGCGTCCGGCCAGGACCAGCACCACTTTCCCGGGTTTCATGAACTTGCCCATTTCAACAGCAAGCAGCCAGCACCCAGCAGAAAGGAAAGGAGCTCGGCTAGTTTCTTTATCCATCTATTTGTGGATGGGTCTCTAAGCTGACTCCATATCTTGTCTGCTGTGACTCTTCAGAATGTTTTAAGGCATCCACCAAACATGGTTTCATCTGCAAGGACCTCTGTTTGCATCTCTGAGCAACTGACTCTTCAATACATCATACAATTATCACACTTTTTTGTTTTTGTTTTATTTTGTTTTGTTTTGTTTTTAACCAGCCTCCTGTCCCCTTTTGAGTTAGGATCCTATGTAACTCAGGCTGGCCTCCAACTTGATACATAGCCCGGGATAACTTTTTAATTTCTAAGCTTTCTCCCTGCATTTCCCAAGTTCTGGGCTCTCAGGCATAAAGTGCCCTGCCCCACTTGTCTGGTTGTGGAGATGGAACTCCAGGCTTTGTGCAGGCCACTCAGATACTCTACAACGGCGCTGTACATCCCGCAGCATGCTCCCTCCCACCTAGTTCTCATTTGAGACAAGGTCTTACTGTGTAATCTAGGCTGGCCTCAAACTAACAGCAATCCTCTTGTCTCAACCTCCCTAAGGGCTAGAATTATTGGCATGAACCACCATGCCTGGCAGCCAGCTGACTGCTGACGAGAGGTTAATTCAGGACTGTTTCCTGCTCCTCTCAGAGTACCCAGGAGAGTGAGAGTGTAGCAGATGCAATAGAACACACCTTCTACTCCAGCCCCCTTGCCTACCCTTGGCTGCTTGCCTCCTTCCAGCTGGGGCTGGGACAGATCACCTCCTAGGTCCCTTGCCCTGAGCTGGAGCCTAGATAGTGTGACTCTCACTTTCTTGATCCTAGCACAGTTGCTGTGTAGGGCAGTTGTGAGTGGTCAGCTTTGTCCTGTTTTATTTTGTTATCTATTCAGGTGAGGAAGCTGGTACATTCCCCTAGTTGTGGCACTGCCTCCCGAGCATGGGCCAGGTGGAGTTGTTCATCATGCCTTTGCTCCTCCAGTTAAAAGAGTGTAGGTGTGGTGGCGCACGCCTTTAATCCCAGCACTCAGGAGGCAGAGGCAGACGGATTTCTGAGTTCAAGGCCAGCCTGGTCTACAGAGTGAGTTCCAGGACAGCCAGGGCTATACAGAGAAACCCTGTCTCGAAAAACCAAAAAAAAAAAAAAAGGGGGGGGGGCTAGTGAGATGGCTCAGCTGGTAAGAGCACCCACCTGCTCATCTGAAGGTCCTGAGTTAAAATCCCAGCAACCACATGGTAGTTCACAACCATCCCTAAGGAGATCTGACTCCCTCTTCTGGAGTGTCTGAAGACAGCAACAGTGTACTTACATATAATAAATAAATAAATCTTTAAAAAAAAAAAAAAAAGAGTGTCTTAGGTCCTTATCTTCATTTTCTTTTGAGACATAATCTCACTTAGTCCAGGCTGGTTCAAAGTGTGAAACCAGTAATGGCCATAAATTTCTGATCTTTTTGTCTCCAATCCTGAGTGATAAACTTGAAAGTGTGCCACCACACCTACAACTGAGCTACATCAGCAGTCTGGCTCTTGTCTTCTGGAATTTAGTCTCTTTCTTTCTTTCTTTCTTTTCTGAGACCGGGTTTCTCTGTATAGTCCTGGCTGTCCTGGAACTCACTTTGTAGACCAGGCTGATCTCGAACTCAGAAATCCGCCTGCCTCTGCCTCCCAAGTGCTGGGATTAAAGGCGTGCGCCATCACGCCTGGCGTGAGTCAACTTTCTAATAGCTCTGTTAGGGATCATTAAGGCATTTTTTTGTTGTGTTTTTTTTTTTTTTTTAAATACAGGGGTACTGCTATATAGCCCTGGATGGGCTAGAACTTGTTATGTAGACAAGCTAGCCTTGAACTCACTGAGATCTACCTCCTTCTACAGAGTGTGGGGTTACTGTTATGTGCCACCATACCTGGGTCATAAAGTTTTTTTTTAATATAAAATGTATTTGTGTGTGTATGTACAAGTGCTGTGTGTGCCTGTGCACATGATGTGTGTGTATATGTGCAGGCTAAAGGACAATTTGTGGGAGGTAATTCTCTACTTCTACCATATGGCTCAAACTTAGGTCATCAAGGTTGGCAGGAAGTCCCCTTACCCACTGAGCAATCATACTAGCCCTCTTTGGGTGTTTGTTTGTTTGAGTTTTTTTGTTTTTCTTATTTTGTGTTTTGGTTTTTCAAGACAGGGTTTCTCTGTATAGCCCTGGCTGTCCTGGAATTCACTCTGTAGACCAGGCTGGCCTCAAACTCAGAAATCTGCCTGTCTCTGCTGTGATTAAAGGCATGTGCCACCATGCCCGGTCCCTTCTTATTATTTTTATTAGATATTTTCTTTATTTACATTTCAAATGTTATCCTCTTTCCTAGTTTCCCCTCCGAAAACCACCTCTCCCTCCTCCCCTTCCCCTGCTCCCCAACCCACCCACTCCCCTTTCTTGGCCCAGGCATCCCCCTATACTGGGGCATAGAACCTTCATAGGACCTAGGGCCTCTCCTACCATTGATGATGGACTAGGCCACCCTCTGCTACATATGCAGCTAGAGCCTTGAGTCCAGCCATGTGTTTTCTTTGGTTGGTAGTTTAGTCCCAGGGAGTTCTGGGGATACTGGTTGGTTCATATTGTTGTTCCTCCTATGGGGCTGCAAACCTCTTCAGGCCCTTGGGTCCTTTCTCTAGCTCCTTCATTGAAGACCCTGTGCTCAGTCAAATGGATGGCTGTGAGCATCTATTTCTGCATTTGTCTCTCTTTTTTTAATTTAATTTTAAAAAATATTTTATTTGCCCGGCATGGTGGCGCACGCCTTTAATCCCAGCACTCGGGAGGCAGAGGCAGGAGGATTTCTGAGTTCGAGGCCAGCCTGGTCTACAGAGTGAGTTCTAGGACAGCCAGGGCTATACAGAGGAACCCTGTCTCGAAAAACAACAAAAAAAATTTATTTATGAGTACACTATAGCTGTCTCAGACACACCAGAACAGGGTATCAGAGCCTGTTACAGATGTTTGTTAGCCACCATAAAACTAGCCCGCTTTTTTTTTTTTTAAATTTTATTTATTATATGTAAGTACACTGTAGCTGTCTTCAGACACTCCAGAAGAGGGCGCCAGATCTCGTTACTGATGGTTGTGAGCCACCATGTGGATGCTGGGATTTGAACTTATCACCTTCGGAAGAGCAGTTGGGTGCTCTTACCCACTGAGCCATCTCACCAGCCCCCACACTAGCCCTCTTAAAGAAGTATTTTATATTTAGGAGGTAGGTGGCATATTTATTGGATAAGGTAACCCTTTTCCTTCTAATATTATGTCGGACCAGATCTCCTTTTTAATTAATATATAAATATATATGTTAATATATATATTCTATATGATCATGAAAATTATATTTATATGTGTGTATACACACACACACACACACACACACACACACACACACACACATATTTTATGTTCATCTAGAAAAGTGTATGAAAAGCATACGTGGTCAAAGCCATAATAGAAGTGATGTCTTGGAGTTGATGAAATGGCTCAGCAGTTCAGAGCACCAATTGCTTTACCGGAGGTCATGAGTTCAAATCCCAGGAGCTACTTGGTGGCTCACATCGATCCATAATGAGAAACAAATAAAGAACCGGAGCAAGAGGGGAAAAAAATTAAAAATTAAAAACAAGACATCACTTCTCTTTTGTTTTTGTTTTTGCTTTGTTTATTTGGTTTTTTTTTTTTTTTTTTTTTAGACAGGGTTTCTCTGTGTATCCCTGGCTGTCCTGGAACTCACTGTAGGCCAGGCTGGCCTTTAACTCAGAAATTTGCCTGCCTCTGCCTCCCAAGTGCTGGGATTAAAGTTCTGCACTACCACTGCCTGTCCTCCAGCTTGTTTTTTTAATCTAACTCAGGAGTACTTGTGCAGAGATAGCACCACTCTTTTTGAGCTAGACCCTCCTATATCAACCATTAATGAAGAAATGTCTTATTGTCTTGTTTACAAGCAATCTTCTGATGAAGGAGGCATTTTCTCAATTGAGGTTTCTCTTCCTGGATAACTCTGACTTGGGTCACAGTGACAAAAATTAATCAACACAGGGCCCTAGGCTCATTGGCCTTCTTGTTCTTCAAATGGCCTGGTATGCCTCTGCCTCAGGGCCTACATACTGTATTCCCTCTCCTTGGAATGTTCTTTCTTCAGATAGTTCCAGAATCTTGCCCTCAGCTATCTAAAGTTTGTTTTGGGTTTGTTGTTGTTTGTTTGTCTGTTTGTTTAATTTTGGTTTTGTTTTGAGACAGGATCTCAAGTAGCCTAGGCTGATCTTAATCCTTGTAGATAAGGATGGCACTGAACTCCTCATCCCCCTGCCTCTTAGCCTCCCAAGGATAGGGATTATAAGGATGAGCCACAGCACTCAGCTTCTTGAAGTCTTTCTTCAAATGTCACTATCTCTGTGAAGCTTTCAGTGACCTCATTGGTTCCAGTTGGGGCTAAGGGTGTGGCTCAGTGACAGTGACACTGGGGTTTAGCAGTTTCCAGCAGATCCCCTCCCTAACTGAAAAAAAACAAACGCCTGTCATGCAACCTGCCTTCTCTTCTCACTCTGAGACACTGACACATCTTGGTCGGTTCTTTATGGTTGGTTGGTTTGTTGATGTTGTTGATGGTGGTGGTCATGTGTGTGTGTGTGTGTGTGTGTGTGTGTGTGTGTGTGTGTGTTGAGGGGGAGGTTTGAGATAGTCTCATGTAGCCCTAGGTTGGCCTCAAGCTCCCCATGTAAGGGAGGATGGCCTTAATGTCTTGATCTTCCTATTTCTATTTCCCAAGTCCTAGAATTACAGAAATCTACCACCATTCTGGGTTTATGAAGTGCTGGGGACTGAACCCTGAGCCTGTGGCCTGTGTGGTGTGTGTGTGTGTGTGTGTGTGTGTGTGTGTGTGTGTGTGTGGTGTGTGAGTGTAGTAAATGCACCTAAATATGGAGGCATGTAAACACACCAAGGCCAGAGGATATCAGTGTATCAGTTCTATACCTTAGTCCTTTGCGATAGGGTCTCTCACTGACCTTGGAGCTGGAGTAGCCGGCAGGTCTTACTGATCTGTCTCTGCAGTAGCAGAACTGAAGATGTAGGTGCCTGTGTGGCCAGTGGCTGCCTTTTTGCAGGGTACTGGGGGTGCAAATCAGGCTCATTCGTGTGCAGCAAGTTCTCTTACCCTCCAAGCCATCTCCTCAGCCATCTAGTGGTTTTCTGCATTGTTTCTTCTATTTTTTTCTTTTGAATTTATACTTATTCTTTGACAGTTTCTTTTTTTGTTTGTTTGTTTTTTGTTTTTCGAGACAGGGTTTCTCTGTATAGCCCTGGCTGTCCTGGAACTCACTTTGTAGACCAGGCTGGCCTCAAACTCAGAAATCTGCCTGCCTCTGCCTCCCGAGTGCTGGGATTAAAGGCATGCGCCACCACACCCAGCTCTTTGACAGTTTCTTACATGTGTACAATATATCTTGATCACACTACCCAGCCTTCTCCTCCCATTCCTGTGACATCCCTGACAGGCCTCCTTCCTTCTTTCCCTTTTCCCTTTCCCTCTTCTCCCTTTCTTTTTTCTTTCTTTCTTTTTTTTTAGACAGTTTTCTGTATATCCCTGGCTGCTCTGGCTCTTGCTTTATAGACTAGATCAGGTTGGCCTAAAATTCACAGAGATCACCCTGCTCTGCCTCCGGAGTGCTGGGATTAAAAGTGTGCACCAATGTGACCAGCTTTTTTTTTTTTTTTTTTTTTTTTTTTTTTTGTAACCTCATAACTCCAATTAGTGCTGCCTGGCATAATGCTGACTGAAATCATTGGTTTGATTGTGTGCCAGTCGTGTGTGCATTCATGAGTGTCACAGCCTTGTCATGTCCAAAAGGCAGCATCCTCCAGCTCCTGCCCCCAGTCTCTGGTTCCTCAATTGTTTTCTGGGTCCTTTGGAGAGGCTCCCTGAGTCTTTGGTGATGGTGGTGGTGGGCTTCTAGTTGTTTTCTACAGCATTTAATGCTGCTTGTTTCTGATGTTTATCTTCTCATTGGAAAGTTTGCCCCAAGGTACACAGAACTTAGTTCAATTGTTCACTGACACACTTGAGGTGCCCAGGACAGCGCCTGGCTCCTAGTAGTGGCAAAGTGAAGATGTGTCAAATGAGTTTGAAGATTTAGAGAGATGAGGCAACAATTACTAGTAATAAGAACAAGGTGGCTCCAGGCAGCCACTCACCTGATGACATCTGAGCTGGATCTTGAAATACCTGTGGAAGCTGAGGGAGGTGTATGGAGAAAGATCAGCATTAACAGAGGTATGGCACAGAGCACTTTGCCTTGGTCATGTAGGAGTGAAATAGACCTCTCTACCAAGATACTTATTTAGAGTGGTATTAGCCAGGCAGTTTGAGGCCATATGGAATCAATTTGGCATGCCAGACAAAGCTTTCTCCCATAACCAGTGCCACCTACATAATATGTGGGGCACTGTGAAGAATGAAAATGAGGGGGTTGGGGAGATAACTCAGTCAAATGTGGCCATGAAAACACTGAAAACACGGGGACTCCAGGTGTGGTGGCTCACGCCTTTAATTCCAGCACTCAGGAGGCGGAGGCAGGCAGATTTCTTAGTTCATGGCCAGCCTCGTCTCCAGAGTGAGTTCCAGGACAGCCAGGGCTATACAGAGAAACTCTGAGGACAACCAGGGATACAAAGAGAAACTCTGTCTCGAAAAACCAAAAGGGGGGCTGGTGAGATGGCTCAGCGGGTAAGAGCACCCAACTGCTCTTCCGAAGGTGATAAGTTCAAATCCCAGCAACCACATGGTGGCTCACAACCTTCCGTAACAAGATCTGGCTTCCTCTTCTGGAGTGTCTGAGGACAGCTACAGTGTACTTACATATAATAAAATAAAAATAAATCTTAAAAAAAAAAAAACCAAAAAAACAAAAGGAAAGGAAAGGAAAGGAAAGGAAAAAAAACACAGGGACCTGAGTTCAGATCCCTATTGCTCACATACAATTAATACTATTGCCTAATTAATCAGTATGTAGGAGCATATCTGTAATCTTAGCACCAGGATGTGGTGACAGGCAGGGCTCTAGAACTTGTTGGCCAGCTAGCGGAGCTAATCTGAACTCCAGTTCCAGCCAAAGACCTTGTCCTTCAAGCCAGGCATGGAAGGTGCTCACCTTTAGTCCCAGCACTGGGAGGTAGGAGCAGGAGGATCTCTGTGGATTTGAGGCCAGCCTGGTCTACATAGTGAGTTCTAGGACAGCCAGGGCTATACAGAGAGACGTTTTCTCAAAAGAAAAACAGAAACACAAAAAACACAAACAAACAAACAAACAAAAAACAACAACAAGGAGCTGGACAGCGTGTTCAGTGCTTAAGAGCACTGACTGCTTTTGCGGAGGACTTGAATTCAGCTCCCAGCATCCAAATTGTGATGTATAAACCATCTATAATGTGATACCCATAGTATCAGCTCCAGGAGCTCTAACACTCTCTTCTGATCTTAGAGGGCACCAGGCATGCAGAGAGTGGTCAGATGTACATGTAAACACAGAGGTAAAATGTTCATACACAAATCTCAAAAAGAAAGCAAGATCAGAACAAAAAGACAAAGTGGTTGGTTGGTGTGCACATAGCCTTCAGCAGGCAAATTGTGAATTCAAGGCCAGCCTGGGGTCTATATAGTGAGTTCCAGCATAGCCTGGGCTGCATAGTGATATTCTGTCTCAAAAACAAAAACAGACAGATAAAAAATGAAGTTGGAAAACTGGTGAGATGGTTTAGTGGACAAGGCTTTTGCCTCCAGGCCTGAAAACTCCAGTTCACATTCTAGTGGAAGGGAGAGCCAACTCCCACAGGTTGTCCTCTGACCCCCACATGTATTCTGTGGGATATGCACCTACACATGGACACACAAATCAATAAGTGTAAAAAATGACAAAGACCAAAATAGAAAGAGACTAAGAAAAGACAGTGAACTACTATTGTGTAGGCCCTGGCGTGTTTTTAAGTGTATCCACATGCACATGAGCACAGATGTACACATTCATGCATACATTACACGCACACACTAAAATAGGAGCCTTCTTTGCTAAAACTTTTTTTTTCATAAGAATGACAACTTTACACCAAAAAAAAAAAAAAAAAAAAAAAAAAAAAGCCGGGCGTGGTGGCACACGTCTTTAATCCCAGCACTCGGGAGGCAGAGGCAGGCCGATTTCTGAGTTCGAGGCCAGCCAGGTCTACAGAGTGAGTTCCAGGATAGCCAAGGTTACACAGAGAAACCCTGTCTCGAAAAACCAAAAAAAAAAAAAAAAAGAAAAAAAGAATGACAACTTTACATTGAATCAAGTCCAGAGGTCTTCCTAGAACAGGGCTGCATGTGACCACATAGGCAAACAGCCACAAAGTGAACCTTGCCTTAAGCCTACTGGGGAGTTGAGGACAATGTTCTAGCCAAGTACAAATGTCACAGGAATTAGACTTGATATTCGGCTGTGTCCAGAGGCTGGATCAGAAGGAGTCTGGGTGGGCCGACTGGTTTAACAGCTTGTAAGAGGAGGAGGAGAAGTGACCAAGAGGAAGATCAGGGTTTGAGTGGTGTCTTGATGAAGCAGAGTCATCCAGGGTCAGGAGAAGCTCCCTGAATGTGTCTGCCTTTACTGTTCACAGTTTCCTCTCTCCTCTGTGCTCTTCAGACTTTGGTCCTAGAAGTGACATCTATCACGGGATCGGCAATGTGACTCCCTTTGGCCACCAGAGGGCAGATCATTCTCATGTTTGAATTTGGGGTGGGGGCGAGGTATGGCCTCTATCCCTTTCCCCATCACTCTAGAGCCCTGCTTTCCCCCAGCTTCTTTCTCAGAGGGGGTGCTGGTGTGGAGCTGGTGGAGGGCATGGGGAGGCTTCCTGGAGTCCTGTGGATTCCTTTGCCTTATAGAATACCTCCTTCCTCTTCCCTGCACCTGCACAGCTCTCACTGAGCAATTCTTGGGTGCCACTCAGCAATTTGGTCAGTCCTTTCCCTAGGTCCCTGAGAGCTCTCTCAGTTTCTTTACATTCATGGACCCAGACTCTGTCCCTCCTGTTGAGCTTAGAGTGAGGGTCAGGGGCATAGTTCCAGCTTCTATGGATCCATGGACAAGGATAACTTGAAACAGAAGTCAGTCTGAGTTGAGCTATAACCTCTGCGTGGTGGGACTCCAACAGTGTGTTGTCATCTTCAAAGTCCATGCTTGAAAACTACAGGGCTGGAGACATGGCTCAGTGGTTAAAAGCACTGACTGCTCTTCCAGAGGTCCTGAGTTCAAATCCCAGAAACCACCTGGTGGCTCACAACCATCTGTAATGGGATCTGATACCCTCTTCTGGTGTGTCTGAAAGACAGTATGTATATACATAAAATAAATAAATAAAATTTATATAAGAAAAAGAAAACTAAGGAAGCCGGGCGTGGTGGCGCACACCTTTAATCCCAGCACTCGGGAGGCAGAGGCAGGTGGATTTCTGAGTTCGAGGCCAGCCTGGTCTACAGAGTGAGTTCCAGGACAGCCAGGGCTATACAAGAGAAACCCTGTCTCGAAAAACCAAAAAGAAAAAAGAAAAAAAAAAAAAGAAAGAAAAAGAAAACTATAATTAAGATACAGTTAAAATGATACTTACAAAAGTCTCCTAATGTTTAAAGCAAGTCCATTGCTTTATGTTGGGCACAGAATGGACAGATCTGGTAAACTGCAGGGGAAAGGGAAGAGTGGATTCTGGTCCTACATGGACTTCCTGTTAAGAGCTGGGAGTGGAGCCGGGCGTGGTGGCGCACATCTTTAATCCCAGCACTTGGGAGGCAGAGGCAGGTGGATTCCTGAGTTTGAGTCCAACCTGGTCTACAGAGTGAGTTCCAGGACAGCCAGGGCTATACAGAGAAACCCTGTCTCGAACACTCCCCCCCAAAAAAAAAAACAAAGACAAAAACAAAAAAACAAACCAGAGCTGGGAGCTCTCCAAAGCTGAGAAAGACCGCAGAGTTGGTTTTGTTTGTTTGTTTGTTTGTTTTGTTTTGTTTTTTTTTTTTTGTTTTTTGAGACAGGGTTTCTCTGTGTAGCCCTGGCTGTCCTGGAACTCACTTTGTAGACCAGGCTGGCCTCAAACTCAGAAATCCGCCTGCCTCTGCCTCCTGAGTGCTGGGATTAAAGGCATGGGCCACCACTGCCCAGCAGACCTCAAAGTTGTTGAATTTAGCAAACCCACTTATCAACAGGGAGATTGAGGTCCAGAAAAGGAAAGAGACATCTTCAAGAGGTCTGGTTCATTCATTGCACTATTCTGAGGTTTTGTCATCTTCCCCTCCTACCCTCATACCAAGACAGGGACTTACTATGTAACCCAGGCCATCTCAAACCTTACTATGCAGAGCAGGCTGGCCTTGAACCAACAAAGATCCACCTCTATCTGCCTCCAAGTGAAAGCATACCACCTTGCCCTGCTGTGGAATGTGTTTTAAATTTTAGTTTTAGTTTTTAAATCTTTTTTTATTTTTAGAGTTTTACCTGCTAGTCTGCATACCCACTATGCACATGCAGTGCCCATGAAGGCCAGAAGAGCTTTGTGAGCTACCATGGGACCAAATCTATGTCCTCTGAAAGAGCGGCAAGCTTGGAACTGCTGAACCACCTCACCATCTACTTGTCTTGATGGTTTAGTTTGGTTTTAGAGATGGGTGTTTACTGTGTAGCCCTGCTTATCCTGGAACTCATTATGTAGACCAGGCTGGCCTTGAACCATCTTTTCTTCTGCCTTTGCTTCTCTAGTGCTAAGATTACAGAGGCAGACCACCATACCCAGCTTGAGGAATCCTTTGTTTTGGTTGTCTGTTTTATTTTATTTTTGATTCTAGAGATTGACCCTAGCGCCTCCTTCATGGCATGGGAGTTAATTAAAGATCTCCCACTATCCTACAACCCCAGGAATCCTTATCTTCAACGAGTGCCTATTCTTTTGCCATGAATTTGTCTTAGAAAGGAGATTTGAGCCGGGTGTGGTGGCGCACGCCTTTAATCCCAGCACTCGGGAGGCAGAGGCAGGCGGATTTCTGAGTTCGAGGCCAGCCTGGTCTACAAAGTGAGTTCCAGGACAGCCAGGGCTATACAGAGAAACCCTGTCTTGAAGAAAAAAAAAAAAAAAAAAAGAAAGGAGATTTGAAATTAGAATGAAATGGTCTCTCCAAACTTAAACTTTGTAGACTATTTTAAAAGTCATTTAGGGCTGGGCATGGCAGTGCTCACCTGTAATCAAAGTGGTGAGGAAATGAAGACCAGGGATCATCGGGAGTCCAAGCATCCTTGGTTACATATCATGGCCAGCCTGGACTACTTAATACCCTGTTTCCAAAAAAGCAAAAACAAAAGAACAACAAAACCTTGGACTGACAGGGTGGTTGGTGCACACCTTTAATCCCAGCCCTTGGGAAGCAGAGGCAGCTCCAGGAGTTCTTGGCCAGTCTGGTCTACAGAGGGAAACTGTCATATAATCAAAACTAACAGCAAAAAGGAAATGTCCTGTGTAATGTAAAGAAATATTTATTTGTATGTTTCTGTGTTTGTGCTTTTATGGGTTTATGTGTATCACTTGCATGTGGGTGCTGGTAGAGGCCAGAGGGCATCAGTTCCTCTGGAAATGAAGTTACAGGTGGTAGGGATCCACCTGATGTGGATGCTGGGACCTGACCAGGTTCTCTGGAAAACAGTACAGGTTCTGAATGAGCCAGCATTCTGGCCCATGTTGTAGTATTTATCTATTTAACTTTTGTGTATATGGGTGTTTGCCTGTATGTAGGTCTGTGCAGTCTAGTGGAAGCCAGAAGGTGTCAAACCACCTAGAACTAGTTAGTTGTTAACCACCATATGGGTGCTGGGTACTAAACCTCAGTTCTCTGGGAGAGCAACTAGTCCTTCCTCTTGACTTCTGAACCATCTCTCCAACTCATAAAAAATCTATTTTAATTATTTTTATTTAGTGTATAGGGTAGCATGCTCATGGAACAACATTTTAGACTTGGTTCTCCCTTTTCACTATGTGGATCCCTAAGGATCAAACTGAGTTATTTTGCTCGCTTTTGTTATGTGATCCCACGCCCCCAAGATCATGCAAGCTTTTTTCTCAATACTGAGCTGTGTCCTAAAGGTGTGTGCCTATCCACTGTTAAGTTTCAAGGACGCTGACCCGGTGCTTGTCCGACTTGGTACCTGTCCCAGGCTTTACAGAGGAATGAGGGGACTGACTCAATATGAGGCCGACAGATGGATATCTAGAAGCCAAGATAGTTGCAAGATGGGCGGGTGTGCAAAGCAGGAGACGGGCAATAGTATGACACTACATTTGGCAGTTGACTCACACGTTGATAGCAAGGTTGAGCGATAAGGGGGGTTTTATGAGCTAACAGACAAACATGCGGATGGGAAGTTGGCGTCAGGCTCAAAGGACATCAGTTGTAGGAACAGCTAATAGCTGTATTTTCTAAGTCAAACAACAGGTATAGGTGACCCACGCCTGTTCAAGGTTTGAAAATAACCGAAAACTGACGGAAAGAAACGAAGGGATATTCTCTTAACCTCGGCAGCTCTCGGGTGTTGCCGGAAATGGCTGACTACCGCTCTCCGCTGAGCGACGAGACGGGGGCGTGGCCGGTTTAGCACATGCGGAGCCTCTTCGGCTGTTTCCGGAAACTGCCGAGAGCTTGCTCCAAGTGGGCGGAGAGAAGCCGGTAGGCGTGGCTGCTGGTTGGCTCTGGAGGTGCGGGGAGTCTCTTCGTGGATTTCCGTAAACAGAGCCGAACCTCGGTCTTCGGAATCTAGGAGGTGCGCGCGTCCCCGGGGATTACCTTCTTCGGTAGTTTCCGGAATTCACCCATAGTCTGGGCCGAGAGGAAAAGGCTCTTCCCCCTCCCGTTCCTAGTTGTTTCGGATGTTTCCGGCTCCTGCCGGCGGAAAGAGCCGAGGGCTGGCGGTGGTGGCGGCCATGTTGGGAGCAGCAGGTCCGGCGGCGGCTGCCTGTGTGTCGGGCGCGGAGCAGTGCGGCTGAGGGCAGGGGAGGAGCGAGGCAGGCGGCCGGCTGCGGCGGTTGAGAGTAGGCGGAGCGGCGCGGCCGGGCCGAAAGGCGGCACAACCCAGCCGGGGGTCGGGGGGGGGGTGCGGTCCGGAGCCGCTCGGAGCCGGCGAGGCCTAGCCCGAGCGGTGCATCACCGGGCTGGCGTGAGCCATCGCCCGGCCTCCCCGCACCCCCGGCCGGGGCCCATGCAGCGGGTGCTCCTGCTGTGAGAAGCCCCGCCCGGCCGGGCTCCTAGCCTTCCCTTCCCTATCTTCCTCCAAGCTTCTCCATTCCCTCCCCTGAGATACCGGCGCCATGTCCAGCGCTCGGACCCCCCTACCCACGCTGAACGAAAGGGACACGGAGCAGGTAAGGAGCCCTCAGGGCTCCCCTAATTCTGTGACTGGGCCCCTGCACCTTACGGAGGCTCCCTCCCTCTGCTCTCCTCGTGCTCCTGCTTTCTTCTGCAAGCCTAGGCTGTCATCTGGCCCTGGGTTCCAGCCCTGCACATCCCTCTTCCGAATCCTGACCTGGGACCCACCTCGTCCGGACTGAGCTGCACACTTGTATCTCTGCCAAACGCCCCTCGCCTCTCACCGCCCTCCTGAGCTCTTCCGTGCTATCTCCCCAGCTTTCCCCTCTCTTCCCTTTTCTCTCAGGGGCCTTTCTGGTCTTCCTCCACCCACGCTTAAAGCAGCCACCTTCCTGCTCCTCGAATAACACCCCGCGATTTGCCGCGGATTGTTGCCCACCTCTTTCTGCATCTCTCTAGCTTTGTACCCCCTCTACTCGCACCGGCTCTCACAATCCTCGGTTTTCTCTCTCAAGAGTCCGTGTCTCGGAGTGTGTTCCCGGTCCCTCTCCCCTTTCACTTCCCCAGCTTTTTCTATCCTCCTTTCCCGTTCCAAATTGGGCTCTCCCTGTTGCCTGCAGCCCACCAGCTCCACCCTCGTCACCTTTCCAAATCGTTCGCCTACTCCTTGCTCATCACTTTCCCTTCTTTTCGGCAGGAGCTCCCAGGCTCCTGGCACTGGCATGTGTCGCTTCCGTGTTTCCCATACAGCTGTCATGCGCGTAGTTTTTCCCACAGGTTGCCTTTGGGGTTCCAGTCACCGCTCCCTTCGGAGTCTTTGGATCACTCCTGTTCTCTTCCCCCTGGGGTTTGGCATTTAAGTCCTTGGGCCTCCTGTCTGAATGCTCTTCCAGATTATCCCAGGGTTCTCCCTCTACCGTGGGAAAGTCAGTGTTTTAGCCTGGCTGCATTAACATAACCTGTTGCTCAGTCTTTTGCGGGCTGCATCTGCTGCATCAGTCCCTGCTTTACTGCCTATTTACACTGCAACACAAATTCGGATACTGTCTTTCCAAACTGGTGGCTGTCACTTCTGATAGTATCATAGTATCTTTCTCCTTTGCTACTTCGTATTGTGCAACCTTACCCCATCTTTCTTACTATACCTCCTTAATCAGTGCTGCCTTTCCTGTCCAAATGGGTTTCCTCCTCCCCTCACTGTTTACACCTTGTGTGCTCTGTCCATTTCCTTTCTCTTAGTTAGCCTTTGCGGGTCCCTGGCGTTTGCTAACTGCTTATGTTGCATACCAGCGGCCGGGCCGGCCCTATGCTCTCCCTTTTCCATCCTGGCAATCACTGCTTTTTGTCACCCAAGCTTTTGCCTTTCCTGTGTCGTCCTCTCACCTATGAGCCAAGGCGTCCACTTCACACTTCTCTCCTTTGTTTCACTGTCTCTAGTGTCCCTCTCTACTCGCTTTTTGGACAGTCCCTTGCCTGTCACATGTTTCTGGGTGAATTTTACTAAACACAAACTGGTTGGAAAGGAGCAGGCTTTACTCAGCACACCCTGGTGTTCCCCTTCTGTCCCCTGTTTTCTCTGTAGCCAGGTAGGCTCTCACTGCTGCTGTGTTTGCTTAGCATCAACTTCCTTCTTTGAGAACCCTCTTTATCTCTTTCCTTTCCTGTGCTTTTCTGCTTTGTTACTCTCTTGCTGTCTGTACCTGGAACTAAAGAAGCATCAGGACAGAGTTTTCTGATATGATGGACCCATAACACATATGGACTGTTAGCTCTTGGGTCAGAGCAGGGGGTTGAGAGGGAGGGATGGTTGATTGATTTCACTCCCTGGTCTGGCAGCTAGTCCTGCCTGGGACAGAGATCTTCTGAAACTGAGGAGCTTGGTCTGTGTTGCACAGTCCCTTGCTTGCCAGCAGTGTCTCTCTTGGGAAACACTTTGTCCGGGCTCTTCTGAGGCTGTTCCATACATCCTCCTTTCTCCTACCTCTCTCAGTAGCTAGACCTCCATTAACTGGAGAACTTTCCCAGACTTGGTTGTGAGCAGGGAGAAGGAGGCCAAGTGACTGACGGGCACCTTCAGGCATGTGGGGAGTGGTTGACCTGCCTGTTCCCCAGAGAGGCTGTGGAGGCATTGCGTTGGGCAGAGAGAGTGGCCTCAGTGTGGTTTCTTTGACTGTTTACTAAGTGTAAATGCACTATTGGTCTGCTTGCTCTTTTGTTCTGTGTGCTCAGATGTGCTTCACACAGTATTGGATCATGAAGTTGAGGTTTGGCGCATGTACACTGATTTCAGGAGAGTGGTAATCAGTGGCCAGTTTGACACGTGAACTGCTCTGTGATAACTTAGGATCAGAGGCTGCCTTGTCATTCTGTTCCTCTTAGGCTCCATTTCTGTTCTTCGTGGACTGAGCTGCGTGCAGTCAGTTCCTGATTCTCCACTCGCACTGTCAGCTCCATGTTCTGCCACCTCCATCGAAAAAACTTAGACTTGGAAAAGCTAGGTGCACACCCTTCCAGGTGCCTAGCTGTTTCTCTTTGTTTCTTGTGCTGCTGATTTGCTCAGAGCCTTGTTCTTGATAGACAAGTTATACTCCCCAGCCCAACCCTGTGTGCTTTAGAAACAAAAAACAAGAGTCAGGTCCTCAACATCCACCTTCTTTAGACCCGGATACCAGGTTGAAACTGAATACCTTCTCCTCAGTCCCATTGCAAATAGTAAAACCATTGTGGAAGCTCAGTCATTGCAGTCACCTCAGAGTTAGGAAATAAAAAGCAAAGAATTTGGCTGGGCTGGTCCCTCTCCTCTCCACTGTCACCTTATTTAGATTTAAATTAGTTAAGCTGGTTTTACCAGAGAATAAGTAATCAAACTTCTGTGGATGTTTCCAATCTCTTCCTTTTCTCCCTCTTTCTTTAAAATTGTGGCTGATAAACTGTTTCTAGGAGCTCTTTGATCACTTGTGAAACACACACAGAACATGTTGAAGCATAAAAATAAACCTTATGTTGCAGAAGATTGCCTGTTTGCTGTCAACTCTGCTTCTAACAGTGAAAGTAGATAAAAGAAAGCCAAGCTCTGTCCTGAAGATGATTTTGGTGACACCTGATTTCAGATGTGCATTATCACCAGAGATAGCTTCCTTTTGCAGGATTCTGACCTGGGGCTAGTGGTTTTGGGGTTTCTAAAGTCTGTGAGTTGAGCTTTCTGTGAGCTGCTTTTCCAAATGCCTCTGCTGGCCTGGAGGCTTGGCAGCCTTGAAAGCAATCAGCAGGATGACTGTCTTCCAGCCAGCAGCAGCCTTAACAGTCAAGTGTGGAGAAGGGTACAACTTCCAGAGTTCACCTACCCCAGGCTAGTACTTTCCCTAACTTCTGGGGGAGGGGACACATAGCTTCAGACCCTGGAAACAGAGTATCTGGTAGAAAACAGAAGCCTTTTGCTACCCATCAGTCAAATGACAGTTCTGCCCCCAACTCTTCTAGAGAGTGGGTGGCAGAATATATTCTCAAAGAGGAGTCTGGAAGATTGAAGAAGAGGACAAATCTAAGTTATAGAATCCTATAAAAATATACTGCTCAGGGCTGACAAAATGGCTTAATGGGTAAGGGCACTTGCCTCCAAGCCTGATGACCTGAGTTGGATCCCTGAGATTCACATACTTGGTGGAAGAGCTTTCTCACTCTGGCAAGATACTAATATATACACATGCTCGTTCTCTCGTGTTCTCTCTCTCTGTCTGTCTGTCTGTCTGTCTGTCTGTCTGTCTGTCTAAATAAATGTGGTGGTGGTGGTGGTGGTGGGTGATAAGGATAAGGATAACAGCAGCAACAAAAAGCCTCCTACCCAGCAGTATGGAGCTGAGGCAGACTCAGGTCCAAGTTCTGTCTGAGCTACAGGATAAATTCAAGGCTAGCAACTTAGTGAGACTCTGTCTCTCAAGATCCAAAGTAAAAAGACTAGCTATAATTTAGTGGTGTAGCATTCGCACATGGCTGAAGGTTTGCTATCCATTAAGGTGAATGTGAGAACGGTTTTGGTGGAAGAATTAAGCTGTTCCATAGACATATTGTGAGATTCCAGTTTCCTTTTGGTCAACACTGGTCTGAATACTTCATTTTTGATGATGTGGGATTCTGTGATTTGACTCTTGATGATGAGGTAGAGCTCTGCCTTCAGGGTGTGGATGTGAGTGAATGTTAGACCTCACAGTTTAATCTGCTGGACCTTAGTCTATGTGAGGCTTGTTAGAGTAACGTCTCTCTGAAACTTGACAGTGATGCTGTATGCTGTACTTTTTGACCTTAAAAGTAATTGTAGAGTGAATTATAATACTGCTTCTCCATTCTGAGGATTTGGGTATCTAGCTAAACAGATGATACAAGTAAGAAGTTGGAAGGTGGCTTGCTTTGGATTGAAATCAAGTTTGCATAGGGGTAGCTGCATCTTTTATACTGTGTCCATAGCTTGGGCTGAAAATCTTAGGCACACATGTCTTATCCTAGTTGATACTTATGAGGTAAAAAGATGTGGAGAGCCTTGTTTGCCTGAGAGGTTTGTACAGTGAGATCTCAGGAGTCAGCATTTCTCTGGCTAGATGGTCTCCCTTTGGAAGAACAGCCAGATTCTCAAAGGCCATTTGACTAAGACTAGCTCCAGGCCTTCATGAACTGTTTTCTCATGGAGCACTTAGCTACCTAACTGGCATTTCTCTTCCCTCAGGAGCTTCTACAATGGCCCTACATATGTATTATGTTGACTTGAATGAATATTTTATGCTTAGAATGCAGTTAGGTTTCAGACTTTGGCACATTATTGATAAGTGGGTTGGGGGCTGGGTACCACCTTTATCCCCATGATAGTGTCTGTGCTAAATGGACTCCCCCCAGTAGCACTTTGAAGCCCATTAATGGGTTGGGATGTGGTAACTTCAGCAGATGGAAAGGGCCAGGAGGCTGCCTGGCCACCTAAGCCTTAGGCTGCCTGGTCAAGGTTCCTGCTGTACCCAGGCCCAGGCTCAGCTGCTTCCCTCTGCTTGGTTAAGTTGGGAGCCCAGCTGCCTGGCCTCTGTGCTGAGGGGGTATGTGTTGTTCCCTTCTACTTTGTTGCTGCTGCCAGGTTTGATGCTTTCCTATCAAAGCAAAAACTCAGAGTTATATGGAAAGGTTGGTGTTTCAACTTGGCCCTTTCTTGGAATCTCAGCAAGATGACAAATAGGATAGGTGACTGAGTTTCCTTCTCTTGATGGGAGATTCCAGTATTTGTCGTTTTGCATTTGAAGCTTGGGTTCTCCAGGCTTTCTCTCAGCCTTCATCAAACATGAGTGTGAGTCACTGAAGTGTTAGCTGCGTGCTTTCCCCTTCTGTTTCAGCACAAGGAAGAATAAGCCTTTACAAACCTGGGGGAGGAACTCACCCTTTCCCCATGCTGGCACTGGAGGCTGCAGGCTATCCCTGCTTAACCTAGTAGAGTGTCACTGCCCCCACCACAACCTTTTGGGATAGCCACTGAATACCATCGTTATTTACTTGTTTGTTTGATTTTGTTTGTTTGTTTGTTTGTTTGAGACATGGTTTCTCTGTATAGACTTGGCTGTCCTGGAACTCACTCTGTAGAACTGGCTGGCTTCAAACCCATAGAGATCCTCCTGCTTCAGCTCTTCATTTATTTTTTAATTAAAAAAAATATTTTTTTGCTGGGAGTGGTAGCACACGTCTTTAATCCCAGCACTCGGAGGCAGAGGCAGAGGCAGAGGCAGGTGGATTTCTGAGTTCAAAGCTAGCCTGGTCTACAGAGTGAATTCCAGGACAGCCAGGGCTATACAGAGAAACCCTGTCTCGAAAAACAAAAAAACAAACAAAAAATTATTTTTATATCCAGGCATGGTAGCACATATCTTCAATCCCAGTGAAGGCAGGTATATCTTTGTGAGTTTGAGGCCAGCCTGGTCTACATAGCAAGTTCTAGGACAGCAGGACTACATAGAGAGAGCCTGTTTCCAACAAATGAAAACAAAAATTATTAGTATTTTAATAAGGTCTTTTTTCTGATGGGGACTTTAAATTTTTTCTTACTATTTTATGTGTATATGTGTCTGCCTGTGTATTTTTGGACCACCTGTATGTCTGGTACTTAAGAAGGGCAAAAGAGGGCATTGGATCCTAGGTTCTCTGAAAGAGCAGCTATTGCTCCTAACCTCTGAGCCATCTTTTCCACGCCCAAACTCCTGCTCCCCTTTTGCTTGCTAGTTTGAATGTAGCTCTGGCTCTGCCTTCGGAGTGCTGGGATTAAAGGCATGCACTACTACCACATGGTTACAGACAGCTGTGATGAGAGTTAACCCAGGTTCTCTGGAAGAGCAGTATTGTACTCTTAACTCTCTGGCCCCCTGCTATTGCTCTTAGATGGGATGAGACCACCAATTTTGAAACAGTACCAAGAGTATCTGGCCTCTTGGTTTCCAGTTATCTCTCTGAAAGAGAGGGCTTCCCTGTTTCTTGCTCTGCTCAGTGCCCCCCTCCTCCTTTTGGGGTGTGTATCCCCTGATCTGTATGTCTTTGGCATGCTGTCTGTAGGTTCTTTCCTGATCTGTATGTCTTTGGCATGCTGTCTGTAGGTTCTTTCCACAGGTGTCTTGTCTTTGGGTTTGTACTCACTTCTACTTTGAGATATTCTCAATAGCACAGTGGTGTACAAAATCACTAAATTTAGGCTTGTGAAACCAAGGATAAGGCACAGGTTTTGGTAGGACAGGTGGAGATGGATGCTCATACTGGCTTGGGGTCCTTGGGGACAGGTAGGTGAGGTAGACATGGAGAAAGAGAGGAGAGAGCTGTATTCCAAGACTGCTTCTAGCCACCCTCCTGGCCTTTTTTTTCTCCATGTGAGGTAGGTAGACCAGGCTCTGGGCTGCACAGTAGAACCTGTCAAGCTGGTTTTGCACAGGGCCAGCCTGTCTTCCCTTGTCCTATCTGGGAAATCAGCAACACAGAGGTCAGCCTCCTGTAGACTGAACGGATCTGCTGAGTTTGTATGACCTCTGTAAACAACCTCTCACCCTCTGCAAGTACCCAAATGAGTATGGCAATTGGGTCTCCTCTTCTGAAAGCTTTTTCAGCACCCCATGCTGATCCTCAAATCAACGATCTGTTTTATGTACTTTCCTTGGAAGCTGTAAGGTACAGTTTCTTTTCTTGGACCCCCTTCGCACTCATTTGTCAAAGGGTCGGACCGGACCATCCCTAAGGAAGGGTTTGGAGTCTGTGGTTGGTTCCTCTTTTGGAGTGTGGAAGAGAATTGGAAATCGTGAGTCCTGGCTCCTGTGATGTAGACAAACTCAGTGGCCTCGGACCCCTTGAATGTGTGTGTGCTCTGTGATGCAACTGCACCAGGCTTCCAGGAGGACTAAAGGGTCACAGCTTTTGGTCTTTGAAAAACATAAAGGCACTTAGCCATAGTTTGTCTTCTGAGAAATATCAGTTGTTTGGATGTTATAGGGAGTCTTTCTCAGGGAGTAGACTGAGCCAGGTTCTAAGACTCAGTAGCCAGTACTGGAAGGTGGAGGAGGAATATTTTCCCATTCTCTTCAAAAGCAGAAAATCCAATGTATGGAAGTTTTGTAATTTGATTTAAGCTATTTGTAGATAGCTCCAGCCTAGCTGCTGACTGCTTCTGTTACTATGGTAGTGACCTGCTTGTTCTGAGAATTGTTTGCCCAGAGTTCTATTACTGATATCCCAGATGCAGGGTGCACTCCTCTTTCCACCTTCTTTACCTTTTTTTCCTTTGTGCCTTCTCTTCCCCCCTCACCTCCACTGTCATTGCGTGTAGTGTTTAGAGTCACTTGTGGGTTGGTGATAGTAGTGTTGAGCTCTCTCTCTCCCTTCTTTTCCTTGCTAGGGATTGAACCCAGGGCCTCTTGCCTATTAGGTAAGCACTCTGACCTACATTCCAGCCCTCCACAGATGTTCAAAATGATGGGTTCTCTAGTCATAGGAAGTATACTCCTTTGGCCTGCCTGGTGTAGCATAGCAGAATTAAGAGATCCTAGTATGTTTTGAGATTCATTAAATGGTCCTGCTGTAATTATGAGCAGGTTTAGGGCTAAATTCCCTGGAATCATGGTCAGCCACTACTGTGTCCTTAGCGTCTTTCACTCTTCTGTCCAGCCAGTCATCTTTGTAAAGTGGAGTAATGAACGGTACCTATTTTAGCTCCTATGGTGCAGCTCTTGGAAGACCGAGGCAATAAGATTACAAGTTAAAAGCCATCTTGGGCTGTATAGCAAGATCCTGTCTCCAAAAAAAAAAAAAAACAACACAAAACAGTTATCTTATAGGGATGTTTGTAAGCCATAAGTGCATGTAAAGTTGTTAGAAGGATGTATGGATCGGAACTACTATTCCAGTTGAACGACTAAGTGTGTTTCTCTGAGGAACTCACAGTTCTAAGTGAGCAGAAGGGATGATGCTAGAATTTCTCTGCCATTGCTTAAAGAAATCTCATTTTTCCCTGCCTTCCCAGCAACCACCATCCTATAGGTGTGTTTTCTTTTTCTTTTCTTTCTGAGTTAAGTTTCTAGCATCAGGTGGTTCAGAACTACTTGTAACTCCAGTTCCAAGGGATTAGACACCATCTTCTGGCCCCTTTGAGTGTATACACACAAACACACACACACACACACACACACACACACACACACACACACGTTTTAAAAAAACATACATGAACTTTATTTCTTTCAGATAGCTAATTAAAAAAACAAAACAAGTTGGAATTGGTAGAAAACATGCCAGCATCGGTGGTGCACACCTTTAATCCTAGGTGGCAGAGGCAAGTGGATCTCTTGAGTTGGAGGCCAGCCTTCTCCACAGTGAATTCCAGGGCAGCCAGGGCTACACCCTATATGTATATAGGGCTACACCCTATATGATTTCCCATTCCCTGCAGCTCTTTCTTCCTCTTCCCCACCCCCCCTTTTTTTTGAAACTTCAATAATAGTTTTTTTTATTAAAATTACTACTGACTGCCTGTCTATATTTCAGTGTCATTAATATTGTCAATGAATGTACAGGCTTATTAATGACTGGAAGGCCAGCCCAAAGTTACACTAGAATTGAGATCCCAGTGTTAGAGGGCATCTACTCCTCTTCACTAAAGGGCTAATCCTCTCTCAGGGCAGTCTTTTCACCACTGTCCTTTTCTCTGTGTGCTGTGTGTTGACCCTTTGGCTATTAGAGAAAGCTGTTTCTCTTACAGACCACATGGGCCTTGGCAGGCAATTGAGGGTTGCTTTTTTCCTCAGCAGAGCAGCCTTCAAGGGCATATTCTTTTTTTTTTTTTTTTGGTTTTTCGAGACAGGGTTTCTCTGTGTAGCCCTGGCTGTCCTGGAACTCACTTTGTAGACCATGTTGGCCTCGAACTCAGAAATCCGCCTGCCTCTGCCTCCCAAGTGCTGGGATTAAAGGCGTGCACCACCACGCCTGGCTCTCTCTCTCTTTTAAAAATATTTATTTATTATTATTATATCTAAGTACACTGTAGCTGTCTTCAGATGCACCAGAAGAGAGCATCAGATCTCATTACGGATGGTTATGAGCCACCATGTGGTTGCTGGGATTTGAACTCAGTTGGTGCTCTTATCCACTGAGCCATCTCTCCAGCCCTCAAGGGCATGCATATTCTTGTTACCTCCCCTTTCAAATGAATAAAGAAGTGCAGCCTGTGAGAGTGGACTTGGAGACTTAGGCTGAGAGTGTGGTCTACATTGGTTCCTCGTTTCAGTGTTTTAGTGTCTCTGGAGCCTGAACACTCTGTCAGAATAAAAAGTGAGTTGCTGGGATTTTTACACTGCAGCCTGGCCAGGAAGGAAGGTAACAGCATTACTTCAGAGCTCAGCAGCAGCTTTTCCCTGTGTTTCCTCTTCCTTTCCCTCTCTACCAGCTTGTCACATTCTTACTGATTTTCTTGTTTGGTGTGTTTGAATTCTGCTTTATCCTGTGCACTCATGTTTCTGTCATTTCAGGCTTTCGTCTGCTTGTCCCACTTTTCTTTATCTATTTACCTCTCTGAAAAAAGGCTTTTTTTTTCCTTTCAGGCTAGTCTTGCTATATACCCCAAACTGTCCTTGATCCTCTTGCCTCAGCCTTTTATGTTAGGATTATAGATGTGTTGTGCCACCTCTTCTCCTGTTGTTGTGTGTGAGTATATATCTGTGTGTAATTTTATTTTATGCTTATGGGTGTTTGTCTGCATGAGCATGGGTGGCTGCACTACTTGTGTGCCTGGTGTCCTCAGAGGCCAGAAGAGGCTTTGGATCCTCTGGGACTAGAGTTACAGATGATGATAAGCTATTGGGAATTGAACCAGAGTCCTTTGGAAGAGCACTTAACCACTGAGCCATCTCCAACTGTAGAGTTAATGTATGTGTGTACATGCATATATGCTACAGTGCTTTCGTAGATCAGAGGACAACTTTGAAGAGTCAGTTCTCTTATTTTACCATGGCTCTGGAGATCTAACTCAGGTTGTCAGTTGTGGTAGCAAACACCTCTCTCCATTGAACCATCTCACAAGCCCATGACAGAGATTTTGTTGAATCCCAGACCCACCCACTCCTGTCCTCTGTCTATTGCTTTGATTTCTGCCTAGGTGAAGGTCTGTTGTTTTATTGTTCTTGGTACTGGGGATCCCAGCCCTGGGTTTGCTGCTCTAAGAAACAAATCCCTGCTGGACATCAGCACACACCTCTAACCCTAGCAGTTCAGAATCTGAGGCCGGAAGTTTGAGGGATACATAGTAAGAGCCTGTCTTAAAAAACAAACCAAAAAACCCCAAACAAAACCAAACCCATAAAAACCAAACACTAAGGGAAGAAGGCGAGGTGTGCATCTGTAATCCTAGCACTTGTAGGCTCCTGCAGAGGGTTGGGAAATCAAGACCAGTTTGGGCTATACAGAGATCCTGTTTCACAGGAGAAAAACAGTAATGAAAAAATAAGTAAAGTGAAAAAGAAAAATGTAAGTTGGTCTTTTGCTACTTTGTAGCTTCTTGCTTCCACCCTTCTCAACCCTTTTTTTTCTTCCACTCTTTCAACTCCCTAACACTAGGTAAGAAAGAAAAAAGGATAGAGAGGAAAGGAAAGAGATCCCTGAATCAGGGGCTAGAAAGGGGGCAATGCTACTTACTGACTGGGGCATTGAGTTCCTTGGGGCAAATTTGATCTTTACCATCAGGATTTCTTCTTCTTCTTTTTTTTTTTTTTTGTTTTGTCTTTTTGGTTTTTCGAGACAGGGTTTCTCTGTATAGCCCTGGCTGTCCTGGAACTCACTCTGTAGACCAGGCTGGCCTCGAACTCAGAAATCCGCCTGCCTCTGCCTCCCAAGTGCTGGGATCAAAGGCGTGCGCCACCACACCCGGCAGGATTTCTTCTTGTTTCTTCTTTTCCCAAGACTACTTAACAAATGGCAACCAACAACAACCCACCAACCAACAGCCTGTCAGAATTCCAAACATCACACATACAGTCACACAATGGCAGAAAGTATCTGCATCTGGCAACATCATCCCTGCTAGAGAACTAGGCAAATCCTAGTCAGCTTCTGTGAGCAGTCTGAAACAGCCCCGTATTCCACAGATGAGATTAGAATGAAATTATATTCTTATAATACTTTTGACTTTCTTTAAAGAAATCAGCCTGGCGGTGGTGGTGCAAGCCTTTAATCCCAGCACTTGGGAGGCAGAGGCAGAGAGGCAGAGAGAGGCAGAGAGGCAGGCAGATTTCTGAGTTGGAGGCCAGCCTGGTCTACAGAGTGAGTTTCAGGACAGCCAGGACTACACAGAGAAACCCTATCTCGGAAAAACAAAACAAACAAACAAAAGAAACCAAAACAGACAAACAAGTTTTTTTCTATGCCTTTGTTTGTCAAGCCAGGCTTGTAGAGCTTACCACTTTAGAGAATGAATCTTAGTTTCCTTGGTGACAGAATCCTAAGCTAGTTCCTGCTGACCTATCAGGAATGCTATAAGTTTAGATAGACCCTGTTCTGGGGTAGTGCTTGTTAATTTTGGGTAATGCAATGTTAAATTTGGTTTTCACTATGATTTGGAAGTCCTAAGTGTTACCTAGAGCCCTTCTGGTCAAAATTACTTTTATTGACCATATATAAACACTGTATCTAAGTTCTTTTTGATTGTTTTGTTTTTCCAGACAGGGCTTCTTTGTATACCCCTGGCTGTCCTGGAACTCTGTCTGTAGACCAGGCTGTCCTTGAACTTGGAGATCACCTGCCACCACTGCCTGATTTTTTTTTTTTCTATTAATGCGTGGGTTTGTGTGTGTGTGTGTGTGTACATGCGTTTGTCTTGATGTGTGACCATGAATATGGGTGAAGGCCAATGAACACTAGACCTTTGGCTCTGTCACTCGCTGCCCTCCTTGAGACAAGGTCTCACCTGAAGCCTGCTGTTTTGGTTAGGCTGGCTCAGCAAACTCTTGGGACCTGCCTGTCTGTGTTACCTGGAGTACTAGGGTTATAAGCATGTGTGGCCATGCCTGGTTTTTCCATGGTTGCCAAGGATCTGACCTCAGGTCCTCAGACTCGCAGGACGGCTGCTCTAACCCACTGAGCCACCTCCCCAGCCCGAGTCCCTCATTCTCATCTCCTCACTTGTGTGGCAGTGGTGTCTTCCAAGGGCTGAATGATGCATGATGATTCTTCACTGATGGGTCATGAGAGGTACATTTCTGTATTCTTGTGTTTTCAAGAATTTTCAGAGTAATAGTTTCAGGTACAAATACGGAGTTTTCAATAATGAACTCAATCTGTTCTTGGACCTTCAGTTGTGTCCTCATTAATCCAGTTTAGTTATACTTTCCATCATTTATGAACTTCACTGTTCCCTGAGAAGTCATTGTTTTAGAAGCTACATTTGACACCTAAGGAGACAACAAGAAAAAGTAGCTTGTGAAATTTTCGTGTAATGACATTTGGAAAAAACTTCTAATTTAGACCTTTTAATTTCTAATTTATTTTAGCATCTCATTCTACTTTATCCTAAAGTAGATAAAAATTTATGTTTCTTCTATACTCAAGGATGAGTTGTTGGTTTAAAAAAATAAAATTAGGCCAATGAGATGCCTTAGTGGGCAAAAATAATTAAAAATGAAATTAGAAAACTTGCTTATTCAACCCATCCATGTAACTCTTGTTTAAAAATAGTGGGATAGAAAAGATGTCTAGGATCAGGGGAAGTAACTGACCTGGTAGAGAGCTTTAAGCACACACATAGTCCTAGGTGTGATTCCCAGCATTCTGTAAACCAGATAGTGGTGGGCTATGCCTGTAATTTCAGCTTGTGGGAGATGGAGACAGGAGTTCAGAGTCATCAGATCGTGGAGTCAGTTTGAGTCCAGCTTGAGATACATGGGACCCACTCTCTCTTTTTTGGTTTTTCCGAGACAGGATTTCTCTGTATAGCTCTGGCTGTCCTGGAACTCGCTTTGTAGACCAGGATGGCCTCGAACTCAGAAATCCGCCTGCCTCCGCCTCCCAAGATTAAAGCACCACTGCCCAGCATAAGACCCTTTCTTTTTTTTTTTTGTTTTATTTTTGTTTCTTTTTTGAGACAGGGTTTCTCTGTCTAGCCCTGGCTGTCCTGGAACTCACTTTGTAGACCAGGCTGGCCTCGAACTCAGAAATCTGCCTGCCTCTGGCGCCCCCCCCCCTCCCTCCAGTGCTGGGATTAAAGGCGTGCGCCACCACGCCCGGCTCGAGACCCTTTCTTAACATAAAGAATTGCAATAAAGAAAAATGATAATAAAGCAGTCTTTTCAGCTTGTAAGCTTTAGTAGTGTGTTTTATGGGATAGACTAGTTTAGTATAGTATTGTGTCAGGAAAGGTACAAGATTAGTCCTTCAGAATTTAAAGTAAGAGATTGAATAAGTCTATATTCTATGAGCTTTAAAAGCCAACTTTTTCAGATTTTTCAAGAAGAGATGAAAAAGTTGTGGGTGTAGTGTACAGCACTTGGGAAGCAGAGGCAGGAGGATCTCTGAATTGGAGCCCAACCTGGTCTACAGTGCAAGTTCCTAGATCATTAAGGCTATAGAGAAACTTTGTTTTAAATCACCTCCTCCAACCAAAAAGTTCCTCTAGCCTGGTATGATATGGAATAAGTGATCACTTTGCTTTGAGTGGACAGAAACCTCTGTAACTAAGAGACTTACTGCTGCCTAGAATAGTGGGTGAAGTCAGTAGCACTCAGGGCAGCACTGCTTCTAATATTACTGAAATTCGGCAAGAATTAGTTTTATACTCAAAGACCAGGTTAATGTCTTGTTTATAGAATTTTAAAGATTTAGTTTTGATTATTTTAGAATTATGTGTATGTGGGTATATGCACATGAGTGAAGGTATCCTTGAGAGTAGAGGCATTGGGTTTTCTGGAGCTGGAGTTCCAGATGGTTGTAACCCACCTCACCTGGGTACCTTGCACAAAACTTGCATCCTCTATCTAGCTGAGTCTCTGTGGCTCTGTATTTGCAGTTTTTCTTTCACCGAACTCACAAGCATATGTACAGAGGGCTCAGGATACTCCATCAGCACTCACAAGCTGTCACAGAGGAGTTTCTCCTGTATGCTTACTCAGCCGCACACACAGCAGTGCTACATATTCAAAGGGTGAGGAACTTTTTTTGTTTATTTGTTTTCTTTTTTGGTTTTTCGAGACAGGGTTTCTCTGTATAGCCCTGGCTGTCCTGGAACTCACTCTGTAGACCAGGCTGGCCTTGAACTCAGAAATCCGCCTGCCTCTGCCTCCCGAGTGCTGGGATCAAAGGCGTGCGCCACCACACCCGGCCTTGTTTTCTTTTTTGAGACAGGGTCTTACTCTTTAGCCATGGGGCTTGCAATATAGACCAGGGTGTTCTTGAACTCAGAGGTCCATCTGCCGCTACCACACCCAATGGCTTTTGACTTTTTGAATCTCATAAATTACCCTGGAGCAGCTTCCTCTCCATTCCTACTGATGGTGTAAAAGCAATGGCAGGGAAAACCACGAAGAGCTCAACTGGTGGCACCAACCTGCCAGTGGCCGGGGTGCTCCTTTCAGCTACATGTTTTCCACAGAAAGAAAAATCATCTGCATATGAGAGTGGCCTGGATGAAGAGCTGACAACTAGTGATTTTTCATTCTTCGAGCCTTTAATAAAGGTCCCTTTGCTGGGTATGGTGGCATGTTCCTTTAATCTCAGCACTCAAGAAGCAGAACCATCAACTTTAATATCAGCACTCAGGGGACAGAGGCAGGTGGATCTCTGAGTTTGGGGCCAGCCTGGATTCAGTGAGTTCCAGGGCCATCGGCTCACTCCCAGCTGTAGTGCAGCTCCAGCTTCTAGGGATCCTACACATCTGGCCATTGGCCCCTGCACTCATATACATAGACAGACATATAATTAAATGATTTCTAAAAATCTTTTAAGCCGGGTGTGGTGGTACATGCCTTTAATCCCAGCACTCGGGAGGCAGAGGCAGGATTTCTGAGTTCGAGGCCAGCTTGGATTATAGAGTGAGTTCCAGGACAGCCAGGGCTACACAGAGAAACCCTGTCTCGAAAAAAAAAAAAATTTAAAGTGCATATATTCCAGTGGATAAATACAAAACATTGAATACAGATGTGTGTATTAGCTGGCTGTGGTCGTGCTTCCCTACAATCCTAGCATGTGGGTGGTTAGGCAACAGGATTGCCATGGAGGCCAGGCTAGAAAGACCATGCCTCCAAATAATATTTTGAGCGTGTATTTATAGGGTAGAGTGTATTTAGCTCATATTATATATTATATAATCTGCTCAGGATATTTTTGAGTCAACTCAAACTTAGAAAGACCTTGTCTGAAAAAGACGCAGTAATAATAATGTCTCTCATATTCTTGGTGATTAAACACAAAGTATCCATAAAGCATTCCTGTTATATGTTGTCTTGTGATAGGAAGGCACATGTGGATAGAGTGGTGGTCTACACCAGCTACATCGGTCATTTGAACTTGAACTTGAAATAATGACTGATGGACAAACTGGTTATCCATTCTTGAAAATTTAGTGGAAGTGTTTTTTGTTTGTTTTTGTTTTGTTTTGTGTTTTTTTAGAAATGAACAAAGTGAGCTTGTCAAGTTTTCAAGCAGAAGTTAAGATTTGGGGTGCTAGACTGGTGACCTGACTTGCTTCAGTGCCACACTGTGTGATCAGTGGATACACGTGGTTATGGGTTTGTGGAGACTGAGTATCCCTTCCCACTTGCTGAAAAGGTCAATGCCTTACTTATTGTTTGGTCTATCTACATTTATGCTGTTGTCCCTGCAGCATCAGCCTAGGCTAGCCCAGCCAAGACTGAGGCCAAGAAAGAATCAGAGGAGTCAGATGAGGACATGGGACTTTGGTGGGTTGTTTTTTTATTTGTTTTGTTTGTTTGTTTTCCCTTTTTTTTTTTTTTTTTTTTTTTGAGATCGGGTTTCTCTGTGTAGCCATGGTTGTCCTGGAACTCACTCTGTAGACCAGGCTGGCCTCGAACTCAAAAATCCGCCTGCCTCTGCCTCCCCAGTGCTGGGACTAAAGACGTGCGCCACCACGCCCAGCTTCATAAAATATATTTAAACACTGAGTGCAGAGTAGATAGAAGAAGTCACTTGTCTGCCTTTAAGGCAGATATATTAAAGGCAACACTTTTAATCAAATTTCAGTTGTTTTAGAAAACAAGTTTCCCTAAAGAGAGTAGGTTGTGTAAACATGTACTGGGTTTATTGTTATTTTGCGCAAATGAATAATACTTAATAAGAAATGACCTCTTTTGCCTGGCGATGGTGGTTTCTGAATTCAAGGCCAGCCTGGTCTACAGAGTGAGTTCTAGGACAGCCAGGGCTATACAGAGAAACCCTGTCTCAAAAAACAAAACAAAACAAAACAAACAAACAAAAAATAAACGACCTGTTTGTGGGCCTGTGGTCCCAACATAGGAAGAGGCTTAGGCAGGGGATTGAAGCAGGGTATTTTTTTTTTTATGTTATTGTTGTTATTGTGCTGGGGATGTGAGCTCAGATCCTCCTATGTAAAAATAACTGCTGTATCGATCACTGAGTTACAGCTCCTTCATGGTCTCCTCTTGGGAAAGGATCTATGTGCTGGGGCTTTGTATGTGTTAGCTAAGTACTCTACATCTCCAGTCCTTATTGTTTACATTTTTAGGGGTTGAAGAGATGATGATTTAATGGGTAAGAGCTTGTACTACTCTTGCAAAGGATCCAATTCAGTTCCTAGCATCCGTGTTGAGTAGCTCACAACTACATGTAACTACAGGTCCAGGGATCTCATACCTCTAGCCTCCTCTGGCACCTGCACTCATGTGCACTTGCCTCCATATAGGCTACATGCATGCATACAAATACATACATGTGTGTGTGTGTGTACATCATGTAGTTGCATGTTGTGTTGTGGTAATTGTGTGGAGGCCAGAGGTGCACTTTGTGTTGTTCCTCAGGAGTTGTTTACCTTCTGTGAGACCAGATAGGCCTCAAACTCAGATATCCACCTGCCTCTGCCTTGCAAGTGCTGGAACTAAAGGTGTACACCACAAAAATAACTTTAAAAATCTGTGGTGGCGCATGCCTTCAATCCCAGCACTCGGGAGGCAGAGGCAGGCGGATTTCTGAGTTCGATCGATCGAGGCCAGCCTGGTCTACAGAGTGAGTTCCAGGACAGCCAGAGCTATACAGAGAAACCCTGTCTCGAAAAACTTTTAAAATGTATATTTTAATAGATAAGCATAAGACATTGAAGCCGGGCGTGTTGGCGCACGCCTTTAATCCCAGCACTCGGGAGGCAGAGGCAGGCAGATTTATAAGTTCGAGGCCAGCCTGTTCTACAAAGTGAGTTCTAGGACAGCCAGGACTATACAGAGAAACCCCGTCTCAGGGAAAAAAAAAAAAAGGCATTGAACAAGAATATGTGTGTATTAGCTAGGTGTGGTAGTGCATGCCAGTAATCTTAGTATGGGGGAGTTTAAGGCAAGAGGATTGTCATGGAGGCCAAACTAGGCTACATAGCAAGACCTTGCCTCCAAGATAATTTGCATATTTATAGGGTAGAGTGTATTTTAGCATGTATATTATGTAATGATATGCTCAGGATATTTTTGGTTGTCCAACTCAAACATTTGTCATTTCTCTGTGATGGGAACATCCAACTCCTCCTAGCCGTTTGATTTATAGGACTTAATATTAACCACCCTGCTGCGTAACAGTGTGTCAGAGTTTAGTCCTTCTGTCTTTTGTATTTTATAATCAGTTCCCACCAGTACTCTCCTCTATGCTGTTGCAAAGGCTTTGGTTTGGGACCTTTTTTGGTGCTGTTGATTAGATCCAGGACTTTGCACATGCCAGAGAAGCAAACACTTTACTGTTGAATAGCACCAGTCTTGCCTGTGGGTTTTGATTGCATGCCAGTTCAAGTACACTCATGAGGTACAAATTCAGTTCAGGAAATATATTTTTATTAAAAATATATTATTTCTGTTTACTTATAATGAGCCTATTTCATTTACACTTCTTTTACTTTATGTGTACATATATAGGGTTTGGGTGTATGTGTTGGGTGTGTGTGTGTGTGTGTGTGTGTGTGTGTACATCAGGTAGTTGCATGTTGTGTTGTGGTAATTGTGTGGAGGCCAGAGGTGCACTTCGTGTTTTTCCTCAGGAGTTGTTTATCTTCTGTGAGACACAGTCTCTTACTGGGCACAGGCACCTAGTTGTAGGGTTCCTCCTGTTTCTGCTCTCATCATGTTTTGTGTCTTGCTAGACAGCCTGCTCTGGGGATTCTATCTCTGCCTCCCATGCGCTTAGACTACAGGTGGGCTCCCACATTCATGTGGCACTTGTGTAGGTGTTGGGTATCAGAGCTGTGCTCGCACTCTAGAGCAGCAAGCCCTTTACACTGTGAGCCATGCTCCTCGCCCCAACCGTGACTCTTAGAAAGCATGCTGGTCATTTATTTATGGACTGTTTCTCAGTTATGCTGTCCCGAAATTTTCCTATGACCTTATGCTTCAGTATCACTCTTACTGTGGTTAAAAATATAAGAAATTTATTTTGATAATCAAATTTTTAAAATTTTATGTGTAGAGGTTGTCTGCATAAAAGTCAATACCCATGTGTGTTCTTGGTCCCGATACAGTCCATAAGAGGGTGTCTGATCCTCGGGGGCTGTAGTTTGCGACAGTTTTGAGTTACAGTATAGGTGCTAGAACTAACCTGGGTCCTCTGGAAGAGCAGGCAGTGTTTTCAGCTGTTGAGCCATTGCTCCAGCTCCTATTTTGATAATTTTTGGTTGGTTGGTTTATTTTGAGACAGAGTTTCTTTGTGTATCCCTGGCTGTTCTAGAACTCACTCAATAGATCAGGCTGGCCTCAAACTCACAGATAATGGCCTGCCTGTGCCTCCTGACACTATTGCCTGACTTGATAATTGTTTTTATTTAGTCCTGTGCCATAAAAGTAGATCACATTGTTATATAAGCCTTACTATGATTTCCAGCACTTTTCATCATCTGAAACGAAGTCTGCACTAATTAACTAATAGTAACTTCCTCCTCCAGCTCCTCCAGCTCTTGGCAACCCCTGTTTCTCTTTTAATTCCCTGTTAATTCTAAATTCCTCATGTAAACCATACATTTGTTCTGTGTCTGGCTGATTTTTTTTCAGGGTTTGTTCACGTTGAAGCTTTTATTCAGATGTAGTTGGTGTTAGAGAGATGGCTTAGAGCATTTGTTGCTCTTGCAGAGGTCCTGATTCCCAGGACCCACATGGTACTCAAAACCAACCATAACTCTCCGTCCAGGTGATCCCATTCTCCTTTTTTTTTTTTTTTTTTTTTTTTTTTTGGTTTTTCGAGACAGGGTTTCTCTGTATAGCCCTGGCTGTCCTGGAACTCACTTTGTAGACCAGGCAGGCCTCAAACTCAGAAATCCGCCTGCCTCTGCCTCCCGAGTGCTGGGATTAAAGGCGTGCACCACCACGCCCGGCTTGATCCCATTCTCTTTTTTGACCTCTGGCACCAGGCATGAATGTGCTAAATATATAAACATATAAAATAAATCTTAAAAAATAACACAGGTCAGTTAATTCACCTGGGGAATGCAGTTACTAACCAGGCATGGTGGCGCACACTTTTAATCCCAGCACTCTGGGAGGCAGAGATAGGCAAATCTCTGTGAGCTGGAGGTCTACAGAGTGAATTATAGGCCTAGCCAGGGCTGAGTAGAGAGACCCTGTCTCAAACCAACCAACCAAACAACCCCTCCCCCACTAAAACACACAAAAGGAAAATACAGTTACTTTTTATAAGAAATGCCATCTGTAATTGTATTCAGGTTAATGAACTTACTTTAAATGAATCCATAGTTTAGTGTTTTCTCTTTTACGTTTTCATTTTCTTGTGTTGGTAATAGAACCCAGGGCCTTATACATGGTAGGCAAGTAATGTTCTGTCATTGAGCTGTATCCAAGGCCTATTTTAATTTTTATGCTATCAATAGGGAAAGTTGTAAGCCAAACGAACAGAAGTTATTTGATGCCATGAGTTTTGCAGTGTACAGACAAGAGTTTGGGTGGAGAGCATTCCAGACAGAAGTGTGAGAACATAACCAAAGCAGCTTCATCAGCACTGCCCTTGATTGGTCAGTGATTCGCTATGACCTCATTGGGAAGCCCTTGATTGGTCAGTGATTTGCTATGACCTCATTGGTAAGCCTTTGCTTTGTGATTCTCAGAGTCCTGACCTACCCTTAGGAAGGCACTTGTCACTTAGTTTGTAGTCATTCTAGCTGAGGAAGTCAGTTCTCAATGACCTGGGGGACTTTGATCAAAGTTGGCTTAATTCCTGCTCTGAGTGCAAAGCATTGGCCTTTTAAAAATTCCATTAAAAAGATCATTTGGCTTACTTGAATTTCATTATAACAGTTTTTTGTTTTGTTTTGTTTTGTTTTGTTTTTTTTCTCTGTGTAGCCCTGGCTGTCCTAGAACTCACTCTGTAGACCAGGCTGGTCTCAAACTCATAAATCCGCCTGCCTCTGCCTCGAGAGTGCTGGGATTAAAGGCGTGCGCCACCACGCCTGGCTATATCAGGTTTTTTTTTTTTTTAAGGTTTATGTGTTGGCTATTGGTCAGTTCCCAGTCTGAAAACTGAGAAGTTTGCGTTGCACCCTTTCATCTCTGAGGAGCCTTGTTGCCTAAGACATTCGGAGTCTGGCAGTGTCAAGTTAGGCCCCATACCAAGCTATTTCTCTGGGGCTGCAGAACCTCCATACTTTTTGCCTTCTTCTTCCTTTACTCTCTTGGCCTCCCTCATTCCTTCCCTTCTTTTCTTGAAATACTGGGAGAACACATGCTTAGCTACACCCCCAGCTAACCTGTGTGCTTGTTTCCTTCTTTCTGAGACAGGGTCACTCAATGTAGCCCTTCCTAGCTTGAAATTCACTATGTACCAGGCTCCCAAGTGTTCGGACAAATTTCAGCTTAACCAACATACTCTTGTTTTGTTTTGTTTGTTTGGGTTTTTTTGTTTGTTGTTTGTTTTTTGAGATGGGGTCTCTATCCATAGCCCTTGTTATTCTGGAATTCACTATGTATGTAGATCAGATTGGCCAAGGATTTGCAGAGATCTACCAGACTCTACTTCCCAAGCACTGGGATTAAAGATATGCATCATGGCCACATCTGCCCAAGCAAACATTTTTAAACTAATATTATTTGCTTTGAATCATATCTTGTTGGAATAATTTTAAATGACATTTATTTATGACTTGTCCATGTGGAAATCAGAGGACAGCTTGCAGGAGACAGTTACCTCCGTCTACCTTATGGAACCTAGGATCGGAGTAAGTCCACCCTTAACTGCTGAGCTACTTCACCAGCTCTGAAATAATTTTAAAATACAAAATTTTAATCAAGTGTTTAGTATTGATTTTCATCTATAAACAGAGTAGCAAGACTGTAGTTGGGTTTCCCATCATTCAGCAGGTCCGATAATCCTCAGCTCTTTCTACAAAGTAGCCTCTCCTACCCCTGCTTCTCAGAATTACTTATAGTTTGTATTCTGTGTGTGCTATGAATTGAACTAGGGCTTTGCACATTCTGAGTATTCTATTGCTGGGCTACATTCCCAGTCCATGACTTTTACGTCAGTTCTAGAAGTGAGTTTAATATGTCATTTTTTCTTTGACCATTGGTCTGTGTAGATGATAGAAACTTTTCACTTTCAAAGGTTTATTTACTAGCAAAGACAGTGGTGACTCAATAATGGTGTCTCCTGGGTGGTCCTCCAAACGCAGGGCTCTGATCCAGATGGGTGGACAACTTGGTTTGAGTGCAGTGGATGAGTACTTGAAGAATAGAAGGTGCGCCCACCCGTTCCCACTCATGGAGTTGTTTGCCTCTGAGGTTAGATGTCTTTATCTACACCTATAATAACATCCACTTGCTGAGAACTGACTTTGTCCTTATTTAGCTATTTTACATCCATTAATCCACTTACTCTATGAGTCGGTCTTGTTATTTTCTCCACTCCTCAGCTGAAGGACATAGGCCAAGAGACGTTAGATCACTGGTATGATGCCATAAACCAGTGGTCCAGAATGACTGTCATTTTCTGAACTAGTCATTATAGGCTGTGAAAAGCTGGCACTCCTGACTTCAGTTGTATCCATAGAAAAGAAAGTGTAGGCTTATCATTTTTTTTAATTTTACAGTCCAAAGTGGGAAGTACAGTCCATCTGAAGTAACTAGGAGGCAGAGGCAGGAGGGTCATGTTTCAGAACCAACCTCTACTAGACAGAGAAATTATGCCTCAAGAACTAGAAAAGGAAAGATACAAATGTTTTTTAAAAGATTAACTTATTTATGTGCAAATGTGTATCTGTATGTGTATGTCACGTCTGATGTCTGTGGAGACCAGAGGCAACAGACCACACAGAGCTTGAGTTAGAGGGACTTGTGAGCTGCCTGGTATGGATCTGAACTTGGGTCCTTTGCAAGAACACGGAGGGCTCTTACCCTTTTAAGCACAAAGAAGGATTCCATAGAAGAGGAACCTGAGCTCATCTGCAAAATTCCAATCAAAACTCAGACACACTAAAAGTTTTATATAAAATTATCTTTAAAACTTTTATTTTAGTACTTGGGAGATAGAGACAGAGGATCAGAAATTCAGGGTCATCTTAAACTGCTTTGTGATTCAAGGCCAAATTGGATTATTTGAAACCCTGTCTTGGCAGGGCGGTAGTGGATCTTTGCAGAGGCAATCGGATTTCTGAGTTCAAGGACAGCCAGGGCTACACACAGAAGAACCCTGACTCAAGGGGAAAAAAGAAAAGGAAAACCCTTTCTCCAAAACGAGACAAGTGGTTGTCAGATCGTACCTCTTTACTCCCGGTACCTAGGAACTAGAGGCAGGCAGATCTCTAAGAATTTGAGGATACCTGGTCTACATAATAAGTTCTAGGCCAGCCATAGCAAAGCCCTGTTTCAAGAAACCTCCTCCCAGAAAGAAAATAAAACAAAGTAAAATAAAATAAAATTTACCTTGGGCTTTCTGTAAAGATAAGTGTGGGAGCTAAGTGAGGTGGTACTTGCCTGTGTCCAACTCTGGTGGTTGAGACTGAATTAGAGGGTAGACTGTGGGCTCCGTAGCAAGACAATATCTCAAAGAAAGAACATTTAGACCAGGCGTGGCGGTACACGCCTTTAATCTCAGAACTTGTGAGGCAGAGGCAGGTGGATTTCTGAGTTCGAGGCCAGCCTGGTCTACAGAGTGAGTTCCAGGACAGCCAGGGCTACACAGAGAAACCCTGTCTCGAAAACCTAAAAAAAAAAACAAAACAAAAAAACATTTAAAACAGGGGTGCTATAGATAACTCAGAACGTTTGCTTAGCATACACAAATCCCTGGGTTCAATTCTGAGCACATTTTGCACTAAGTATAAACCAATGTCATTGTACACACCTGTAATTCCAGCACTCAGAAAGCAAAGGCAGGCTCAAGATCAAAAGTCATCCTGGACTTCAGAGTAACTTATGGCTAGCCTGGCCTACATGAGACCCAAGGAATATGTCCTCAATTGTTTCAGACAATAGCTACTCAACGTGCTCTTCCCTTAGGATTAGCTTCATTCATGGGCAGCTGTGTGGTGTAGGCTCACAGCTGTTTGTTTCTGTCTTTGGCCTGTCATGAATGTGGCAGGAGCCAACTAGCACAGCACGGGCAGCCTTTGGCTCAGTTGGAGGCAGTGGGCGTATCATAGTCCTCATCCCACAGCAAGGACAGTTGTCATTTCTAGGTTTAAATGCCTTGGTCTATGGCACGGTGGCCTTCTTTTTCTTTCCTTCCCCCCCCCCTTTTTTTTTTTTTGTTTTTTTTTTTCGAGACAGGGTTTCTCTGTATAGCCCTGGCTGTCCTGGAACTCACTTTTTAGACCAGGCTGGCCTCAGAAATCTGCCTGCCTCTGCCTCCCAAGTGCTGGGATTAAAGGCGTGCGCCACCACGCCTGCCCCCCCCCCTTTTTTTTTTTTTTTAAAGCAGTCTCCCTGCCCTAAAAAAGAAAAAGAAGCTTTTTGTATACAGCTTAACTGTGTATAATTTTGTCCATAGGATATAAACTCAGCTCCTCTCTTTACAGCTCTTGGCCTTCACTACCAAGAGCTTTGGACACCACAGTTGGTAATACCAGGCCACCATGCATTTGGGGACTTCCTACTTCAGTGTTAGGAGTTGATCTCTGGGCATCCTGCTAGCCCTTTAGCCTGGTGCCTTGTATGATATGCCAGCTCTTCCTGTGTGTATTCCTCCATCTCTGATTCATGTTTGACTACTGAAGCTGGTCTCTGCTACAGTGCATGTGGCCCTCCTAGACAACTGGAATTGTGATTTAAAAGTACTTGCTGTGTGCATACTGCTATAGAGTGAACATAAGTGTATATGGTTTATCTAGTTGTAAATCTAACCTTGATAAAGAGGAGTAAAGAGGCAAACTACTTAGTGTAACCAGCCACAGCGGTCCCTTTAGCTGAGAAAGATACCATCATTGGTATTAGAAGCTAATAACCACCCCCCCCCCCCAAGAAAAGTCTTTAGAGCCCATCTGTGTTTGTTAAAATAGAAAAGCCCAAATTCGCACAAGCTATTTTGAGGTCATTGACTTTCTGATCCCGCTGACTTTGTCCTGAGTAGATCTCCCCTCTCATCTCCCACAGCTTCTCTGTGGCTCGTGCACAGGTGTCTTCAGGTGTCCTCAGTGATGCAGCCACTCTTCCTTGGAGAGCCTGTGGCAGTGTTTTCCTTGCTAATGAAAAGGCTGTCATAATGGGTTAGGTCCATAGGGGCTCTACTCTTCAATACTTGTATTCCCAGAGAAAATAAGCACAGGGCCTCCTTAATTACTGATGGCATGCTGGCAGAGAGGTATGGCTGCTAATTGATTAGGCGACAGTTCTTTGTGTGGCTATGGAGCTATCCATGGCATGTCTCCCCCCCCCCCCCCCCAAATACATGTATTTTGGCACTGCGAGTTGAACTTGAGATTAGCACTTTGGTGTTCTCAAGTTTCTTGTTCCTTTTGTGTGGGTTTGGTTTGGTTTCATTTGGTTTGGTATAAGACAGTCTTACTATTTAACCCTGGCAGGTCTGGAGCTTGCTATGTAGAAGAGGGTGGCCTTGAATTTACAGAGATCTGCCTGCCTCTGTGTCCTGAGTGCTGAGATTAAAAGTTATTCTTTTCTTAGCCGGGCGTGGTGGCACACGCCTTTAATCCCAGCACTTGGGAGTCAGGCAGGCACAGAGTTCGAGGCCAGCCTGGTCTACAGAGTAAGTTCCAGGACAGCCAAGGCTACACAGAGAAACCCTGTCTCGGGAAAAAAAACAAAAACAAAAACAAAAAAAAACCCCACAAAAGTTATTCTTTTTGTGCCTCAGACTAAGAGCCCTATACCTGGCAAGTGCATATTTCATGCCCAGCCCCATTGCTTTCTAGCTTGTTAGTAAGCAGTCCTGAGTAGCTTTTGGCTTCCATTTTGGTGCATGTGGTGAGTAATGTCTCTTTATGATCTCCCTCCAGTGTGCCTGCCCCTTTGTGCTTGGCAGCACCAGGTTCCTTTATTTGGTTTGGTTTTCATTCCCTCCTTCTGTCTTGGAATGGATGATGCTTATTCTGAAATGTATTTTTAAGACAGTGTTTCAGAAGCAAACACTCTGCCTTCTGAAACCACAGACACTGCTAGTGAAGCAGCCGATAGGGCAGGGTGCCAACTCTAGACAGTTGAAGCCAATCCCTTAGTGACAGACTGTCATCCACTGATGAGTTGGCCCTTCATCGGATCATGGTATGAGGGTCTCACAGTAGCACTTAATTGTTGACTTTACTTTTCTTCTGCATTTGGAGTCTTCTTCCCCCATCATGCTTTCCCTGTGAGCCATTTCAGAGATAGCAGCTCGCTGAAGGACAGGCTTTAGGCAGGCCATTCCCACCCACTCACCCATCTACTCCCACCACCCCTGCTTTTTATTTTTTGATGAGATTTACATCAGTCCTCTTACCAGCTTTTCCTTTTTTTTGGCCAGGCTGGGATCAAGTGGTCCTGCTGCCTTGGCTTCCCCTGGTAGTCTCTCTCCATTATAGGTGTAGGTGTATGCCACTGCCTTTGCCACATCCTGGGTTTAGGATCAGAGAAGAGGGACTGGAAAGATGGCTTTGTCAGTGGGCTTGAATTTGAGCCCCTGAAGCCACAAAAACTACTAGATGGGGTGTAGTGTGGGTGTAATCTTAGTACTGGGAAGACGGAGGCAGAAGGATCCTGGGACTTGCTGACCAGCCAATCCTTCTTAATTTATGAGCCCGAGAACTGTGAGAGGCCCTGTCTCAATACTGACAGTGACAAGGTTGGTAGTCTCAGAAACAGTGTCTGAGGACTCACACCTCAGGTTGACCTCTGGCTCCTTCTTATGCATGTGGTACTCCTGCCTTAGCCTTCTGAATGCTGAGATCACAGGCATTTGCCAACATATTTCACCCTCCTCCCCTCCCCCCCTCCTCCCCTCCCCCCTCTTCCCTTCCCTTCCCTTCTTCCATTCCTTTCTCCTTCCCTTTTCCCCTCCCCTTCTTTATTGGATCTGGGGCAGAGCCCAAGTACATACCTTGGTATCCCTTCATGAGCTACAGCTTTAAAATTTTGTTTTTAAAGCCTTGTGTGGCCCAGACTAACCTTGAACTTCCTATGTAATTGAGATTGGTTTTGAACTCCTGGTATTCACTGCTTCTGTTGATGTCCTAGTTGTTTCAACTTGATACCAGCTAGAGTTCTGAAAAGCAGTGACTATGATTGAGAAAATGCCTCCCTAAAATTGGCGTGTAGGCAAGCCTCTGGGGCACTTTGTTAATTAGTGATTGATTGGGGTGGGTCCAGGATGATGGTGCTAGCCTCAGTCAAGGTGGTCCTGTGGTTTATGAGAAAGCCTCCTGAATAAGCCATGGGGAGCAAGCCAGTAAGCTGCATCCCTTGATGCTCTCTACTACAGTTCCTGCCTCCAGGTTCCTGCCCTGACTTTCCTCAGAGAGGGAATGTGACCTAGAAATATAAAATGAAATAAACCCTTTCTTCCACAAGTTGCTCTGATTATTGTCTTTATCATAGCAATAGTAACCCTAAGACAACCTCCCAAGAGCCAAGATTAAAGGCATGTTCCATTTGTGGCTTTGGGGTGGCGTTGGGATGGGGGTATATATATATATATATATATATATATATACCTGGCTATCTTGGAACTCTATGTAGACCTGGCTGGCCTTGAACACAGGGATCAGCCTGCCTCTTCCTCCTGAGTACAGTAGTTAAAAATGTGTGCCACCATGCCCAGCAATTGTCTTTCTTTTCTTTCTTTTTTAAGATTTATTTACTTATTTTATGTATATAAGTACACTGTAGCTGTACAGATGGTTGTGAGCCTTCATGTGGTTGTTGGGAATTGAATTTAGGACCTCTGCTCGCTCTGGTTGACCCCACTCACTCAGTCCCTGCTTGCTTCAGCACAAAGATTTATTTATTATTATACATAAGAACACTGTAGCTGTCTTAAGATGCACCAGAAGAGGGCGTCAGATCTCATTGCAAGTGGTTGTGAGCCACCATGTGGTTGCTGGAATTTGAACTCAAGACCTTCGGAAGAGCAGTCAGTGCTCTTACCTGCTGAGCCATCTTGCCAGCCCCCTTTCTTTTTTTTTCTTTTTCTTTTTCTTTTTTTTTTGGTTTTTCAAGACAGGGTCTCTCTGTATAGCCCTGGCTGTCCTGGAACTCACTTTGTAGACCAGGATGGCCTCGAACTCAGAAATCCACCTGCCTCTGCCTCCCAAGTGCTGGGATTAAAGGCGTGCGCCACCACGCCTGGCCCCCTTTCTTTTCTTAATAACATAAATTGTATATGTGTCTTAGGAATTACTTTCTGTTCATTTCTCCCTGCTTCCTTAATGAAGAGCTCTGCAACGGAGGGAATTCTGTGCAGTGTGATGAAGCTGTTGGCCAGTTGAGCGGGAGTTAAGGAAGGAAACCAGACTTGATAATTGTCCATTGGGAGACAATGAAAATCTATAAACATGCTTAGTCACAGCCATGTAGACTCAGATGGGGATTCTGGTACAGAACCTGGAGTTCCCAGTACTTACCAAGACAACTCACTCAGCTCCTGTTTTGTCTTTATTTTCATGACTGAATCCTGAGCAATTTTTTGTTTACATGTATTTATTTTTTAATGTGTCGGGGTGCACACATGCTTGTAGGTATGGTTGCCTTTGTGTTGCAGTGCACATGTAGAGGTCAGAGAGTAATCCATAGGATTCAGTTCTCTTCTACTATGTGCGTTCCAAGAATTGAACTAAAGTCCTTTAGGCTTAGCACCAAACACCTTTACCCACTGAGCCATGTTGCCAGCCCTAGAGCAGATTTTTTTGGCTTTTAAAAAAAATTTTTTTTCATAACCTTATTATTGGGCTTGACTTTGAGGGTCAGACAGTGATAAAAGACAAGGAAGGCACATAAATACTGAGACACTATTGTCAGTATTCCTGGGTCACTTCTTTCTTGCTTATTATATGGTGATTCTTACAAAGCCCAATCAGTGTCTGAATTCATCAAGCCCCAGGGTTTAAGCAAATCTTGGCAGCACTAATCGTTCTCATTCAAAGTGAGGTCTAAGGTTGTCTTTGACTAGTGCACTGAATAATAACTAAAGGTCACAGACCACTAATAAATTGGGTGAAGGGGCTAACTATAACTTCAGTTTCTGGATTTGGCTTGTGACTTGTATACTTTTCTTTTCTTTCTTTT
>LR749531.1:1356547-1408218 GCA_902729485.2 Mus minutoides | reverse complement strand
CACGCACGGCCAATTTGTATACTTTTCATGTTAGACTGCTAACTCTTTTGAATGCTAGCTATAATATACTGTGTGTGTGTCTATGCCTGCCTGCTTGCCTATCTGTAAAACCCTTTCTCCTATGCCTATAGGGTGCTTTTCACACAGTCAACTCTTAATGAATTGTCTGTGAAATGAAAAACAAGAAATAGTTTGAAAGTGTGCCTTGTTGGAAGTTCTGGATTTTAGTCCCATCACTGCAAAAAATAAAAATTGCAGCATAGGTATTCTTCATTGTAGTATACCTCCGGGAAATGTACCCATCTTACTTTACAAACCAGACACTCATTTCTGTTGAGTTCTTTGGCCATTTAGTCAGAAGTTTTAATCAATATGTTAAATAAAATAATTACTAAAAATGATTTTACAATACCTGTGTGTTTGTGTGTTGGGGGAGCATTCATGCTAGGTAGGGGAGTACAAAGGCCAGAAGACAGATTCCAGGAGTCACTTGGTTCTCTTATCATGTAGGTTCTATGGATTGAACTCAGGTTGTAAGGTTTGGTAGCCTCACTGGCCAAGGAAGAACTACTTTTTGAAAGTGGAAGGAAGGATGAGGGGGGAAGGTTTACACTTGCTGGATAGGAACTGGGAAAACCACAGGCGAGAACGCTCTGCTAAGGAATCCCTGTCTGGCTTCCTGGAGTAGGGACAAGAGCCAGAAAGCCAAGCCCTCTGTTCTTGGCATTAGGCTCAATTCTCTCTCAGTGCTTGAGCAGCTGGTTAGCTGGCTTCACCCTTCCCTCTGTGATAGCAGACGGCCTCATGAAGTGTTGGGAGTCCTGTCCAGAGCAGACATCGTGCTCTGCACGAGTCAGAAGCTGCAGATATTTATAGGGCAGAAAGGCTCAGGAGTGTGGCACGGGAAGCACTGATTTCACACCAACTCGGTACTGCTGCTGCTGAGGACCCAGATTTTTCTTTGAGCATATCAGTTGCTTTTCTTTCATCTGAGTACTAACCAGGCCTGACTCTCTGCTTAGTTCAGAGATCTGAACTGTTTGGTAGTAATTGTTTTAATTTTTTTTTAAATTATTTTGTTTCGTGTGAATTGGTTTTTGCCTGCCTGTGTGTGCACCACTTTGTACCTTGTGTAATGGAGGCTAGAAGAGGGCATTGAATCCTCAGGTACTGGAGTTTTGGATAGTTGTCGGTGCTAGGAATTGAACCTAGGTCCTCTAGAATAGCCAGAAGTGTTCTTACCTGCTGAGCTATCTTGATAGCCCTGAGTTGCTTTTCTAAATGGACCAATAGTTGTGAGGAGGTCAGGTTGTGCAGGATTGAAAATATGATTCTTCCTTGTTTCCTTGTAAGACTCTGACTTTCGCTTCTCCTGGTTTGAACCCAGGAAGAAAGCTCTGACTGGGTGGTAGAACTGAGGACCTGTTAGACAGGTCTGCTTGGGCTGGCTCCCCTCCCCCACCTGGGCAGGGAGACTGAAACTGCTGCTTGTTGGGCTTGGCCAAATCAGTTTCTCCTCGAGGATTATCTGCTCACTGCAGGCAGGCAGCTCCCCACCCAGGAGCCAGCCACTGTGGGAATCATGCGGGTGGGGACAGGCCCTGCTCAGCTTGCTGGGTGTGCTGCTTGCCTGCCAGGCCCTGAGCATGCACGAAGGCTTCCTGCTCACTGAAGGCTGAATTGCCTGGAGGCCTAAGGGAAATAGACTGTGTCATAGTGCCTTGCCCTGGGCCTCGTGGCCACATTCCTGACTGGGAGGAGCGGGGAGTTTGCAGATGGAGTTTGCAGATGGGGCAGATGAAGTCTTTGGAAAAAGACAAATCATCCTTTTAACACCTTGAGTTTAGAATGGAATGTTTCATTTCATTGTTTTCAATCCTAGCCGAAAAATTTTTAGCGTGTGGGCCTAGTGTCCACAGAATGCTGGGCAAGGCTCCTACGATAGTCAGGCTTCTTGGCAGGCTCACTTGATATTAGCCAAGATCAGGAAGTGGGCTTCATGACAGGCAGCCCCTTCTCACTTCCTGCCTCCATCTCAGGGCCAGGCCTAGAAAGCTTGAGCAAACATGAAGAACTCTATTCACTCTGGATTGAACCTCAGAGCCTTTACAAGTGTGGAAACAGGTCCTAGGAGGGAGAGTGATTTGTTCAAAGTTATATAACTTGTTTGGGCAGATTTGGGTCTTGACTAGATCTCCCCTGGGGCCCTTGGTACTTACCCCATATCCCTCACTTTAATGGCAGTTCTCCTTAGAAGGCTTGTAGACTTCCATGGCAGGAAGTGATCTGGGAAAGGACAGGTGGAAGGGCAGCAGGTCCCAGCTCAGCACACCAAAGACACTGGGTTCTTGCCAGAGACTGTGACCATTCAGGTGCCAGAAGGCCCTAGGGGATGAATTTAAAACAGTAGGCAGCAGCATTCCAGCCCTGGCTCAGGTCAAAAGGGTCACATGGATCAGAGCTGGGTTAAGGGCTATTGGGTAACGAGGAAATCAGGGCACTATGACCCCATAATAGTCAGTTTGACTTAGGAAAGCATTTCTGGAGGCCTTGCTAGTGGCTGTTGCTGCTGTGCCAGGGCACCAAGAACACAGAAGTAACTGAGTCCTGGAAACTTCCCTGGGGACTGCTTTTATTTTTGTATACCACTGAGCAAGATAACCACTAAGGAGACCAGCCAGTGAGCAGCAGCAGTCCCCCACAGCTAATCTGAGAATGCCAAGGGAGACACAGTAGCCTCAGCTAAGTAAGCTAGGTGGAAGCTAGCTGGAAAGCTTCCTCATAAGAGTGAAGTCTGGTCTGAGCCCACCAGAAGGAAGGATGGGAGCTCTGTGGATGGAATGTAACCCAGGGAAGGAGGAGAGCTACACAGCAAAACCCTGGCGGTCTATAAACGACACAAACCTTGCAGGTGTCTGGGGCCCAGTTGCTGCCAAGTAAAGGAAGTCAGCCAGCCCTTCATACGGTGGTAGAAATGGTTGGGAAACCTGAGTCTAGTTGGAAATCAGCTTTACACACACACTCTCACACACACTCTCTCTCTCTCTCTCTCTCTCTCTCTCTCTCTCTCACACACACACACACACACACACACACACACAGAGATGTATTAGATGTAAGTTGATTGTGTGTAGGAAGGGGTGAGACAGATTTTTATTTTTTATAAGTTTGCCTTTTTGTTTTGTGTATGTGAATGCAATGTAGATCAGAGGAGAACTTGGAGGAATTGGTTCTCTCTTTCCACCATTGAATTTCTAGGGACCCATCACAGGTCATCAGTCTTGGCATTGTATCTATTCGTGCTGAGCCATCCTACCAGCTTGAGACAGAATTGTATGAAAGGGGTTTTGGGGGTTTGACTTTCCTTGTGGATGGAATGCTCACTTGGTGCTCCCTCTACCACCACAAGCCATGTTGTCCAGGAGGGAGGAGAGATTTGTGAATGTGGGCAGTAGGCTGTCTGAGGATTTAGTCGCTGTGGGAGACTTTGCTTTGCGCTGGCTTAGCTGGAGACACTGGTACAGTGTTATGCCAGAGGTCAGGGTTGCTTTTCCTTTTCCATAGGGAATGACTCTGGGGCTTGGTGGCTACCACTAAAGCTTCTAGGGGGTCAATATGATGCAGTAGTTGGTGAAAAAGAGGAATCTAATGACTGCCTTGCCCCCACCCCTACCTCACACATTCCTGATTGTCACCAAACAGCACCTCTCAGTAGTAGTCTTGGGATCTATTCTGGGGAGGGGGAAGCACCCTCCTTTCTCTGCAGAAGCCTCATGTATAGCTTCTGCTCTACACTTGACTGCAGACAGGATTCCACAGCACAGATAACAAGTCTCTCTTCTTATCCTTCAGTCAGTGTCACAAGTCTCTCTTCTTATCCTTCAGTCAGTGTCACAAGTGCTCAGACCTTACTTGAGATAACCAAGATGACCATGCTCCATACTACAGGGCAAGGATGAGAGACTGACCTCAGGCTAGAAGGCAGCTGTGTCTGCCTTGGAGGCTCATGAGGCAGCTTTCACTGCTTGCTTGCCTGTCTTCCTCCAGGGATGTGCTGTATATCATGCAAGTCTGCCTTTTCCCAGAGAGCATACACCTGCAGTGTTCTAGTTTGAATAGGAGATTTATTCAGCGTTCTTGGCGGGAGCCCAGCCCACTTCTGCCCAGGTTGATTCTCCTCCCCTTTCCAGCTTGTTTGATGTGCTTGTTGCCCAGAGTTCTTAGGCAGCCAATCAGCTCTGTAGTGGCTAGAGATTGGAGATCTTGCAGCGGGAACACAGCTGCCTCCTTTCCTGGCCTCTGGGGTGGGGCTTGAAAATAGAGAATCATAATCTCTCCTCCTCCTCCTCCTCCTCTTCTTCTTCTTCCTCCTCCCCACTCCCATGCTGCCAGCAAACTGGAGTGACCAGCTCTGAGCGGGACTCAGCTTGCCCGCTTCACTGCTCTGTACAGCAGCAGTGATCTGGAAGAGATTAATGGACAGTGAGCATATGAGCTCTGTGCCTTCTTGGACTAGCAGACTGATTCTTTTGTAAGCGGAGACCAGGGCTCCTTAGAGGCAGTGGTGACCTCACCAGGTATCAGGCAGGTTTGCCTGAGGCTACTGTGTTCTTTAACTTCCTGGGAAATGAAGAATACTTCCATACACTCCTGCTGCCCTGGAAAGCTAGGTCCTGGGTTGACTGTCCTTGGAACCCCTTGCAGTACAATGCCCCTTAACCAGGCTTATAACTCTCCTCGCTGGGTAGTTTTTTTGATTTGTTTTTTTGAGACAGGGTCTTACTATGTAGACCAGACTGGCCTTCCAGGTGCTAAGAGTATAAGTGTGCATTGCCACACCCAGCTAAACTGGATGCCATGCCTAGCTCACTGGATGCTGTGCCTAGCTCACTGGATGCCGTGCCTAGCTCACTGGATGCTGGATGCTGTGCCTAGCTCACTGGATGTAACTAGGTGTTACATTCAAGTTTTCATTTTTTAAAAAACTTTATACAATTTATTATTAAATTGTATATGTTTGGTATTCATGATGGGCCGAATGGGTGTACCATGAAGTGTGCATGAAACTCAGAGGACAACTCGCTGGAGTAGGCTCTCTCCTTCCACTGTGTAGGTCTCAGGGGTCACACTTAGATCATTAGTCCAGTCAGCAAGTACCTTTGTCCTGTCAGCCATCTTGCCAACACATCTTGTTTCTTTTGTAGCAGCTGGTAGAGGAGGCACCTTCCCTGTCTCACAGGATTGTGAATGGGAGGTTGGGAAAGTGCTGCTCCTGTGCTGGAAAGGGGATGTGGTAGGGGTCTTAGCACAGACTACCTACCAGTGGCTTCATCTCTTTTCTAATTTGGTTGGCTAGAGGCAGCGCCACCTTAGTCTTTTGCTGACCTCTGTGGTCAGCTAGGAAGCATCACTGGCAACAACTTCCTGCTGGCATGAGTACCCAAAGCAGAGCCCCAGCTTGCTGAGTGGGAGGATTGGTTACTTAGGGTCAATGGAAACTGGAGCTGGGGAGGAGTGTGGTGGCAGTGCCAGAGGCCAGCTCCTGCAGCCTGACTGCCTGGAACAAAGGCCAAGAGCCCAGTCCTTCCCTGCCTGTGTCTGGCTGGTGGCCATCATTGTCAGGTTGACCTCCAGACACAGTAGATGATCCTGACTCTGCTGTCTCAGTCCTATGGATCCTGGAGCTGGACCTCAAGGCAGTTTTCTTTGTCCTAGCAGTTCTGACATTGGTTAGGGTGAGATGTGATCACTGGAAGGCCTGTTTTGGTGTTTTGCTTTTAGCTGAGAGTTTGGTTTTCTGAAAATGGAACTCCCTTTAAGTATACACCTGCCATATGTCTTCTTTGGGCTACATGTGCAGCCCAGTGGTAAAGCCCTTGGCTGAATTTGAGCTCCAGCACCTGAGTAAAAGGAAAGTAATAGAAGCTCCCCCTTCTCTCCCCTGGATGTACACATGCTTCTTAGAGAGTCAGAAAGGCTTTGCCTGGGTATTTATTCAAATTGGAACGTTTTTTCCCCTGAGACAGGGTCTCACTACATAAACCTGGCTGACGTAGAACTAGACCAGGCTGACCTAAACTCAGGGATCCACTTACCTTTACTTCTTGAGTTCTGGGATTTAAGATTACAGGTATGCACTACCACCACACCTGAACAACAACTTGGGACTCTTTTTTGTTTGTTTGTTTTTTGTTTTTTGAGACAAGGTCTCTCTGTATAGCCCTGGCTGTCCTGGAACTCACTTTGTAGACCAGGCTGGCCTTGAACTCAGAAATCCGCCTGCCTCTGCCTCCCAAGTGCTGGGATTAAAGGTGTGCACCACCATGCCCGGCCAACTTGGAACCTTTTAGAAGCTTTCTGTCACTCATATGCTTAGCCTTCCATCTCACCCCAAATAAACCAAACTAACATTTCATGTGCAGAGCTGGGGGCAGAGTTAAGCAGTGCCTCCCAGTCACTGAAAGGCTAAGTAGTGTTTGGTGTAGGTAGCCGGTTTGGCATTTGGTTAGAGATTTCTTTTTTGTATTTGAGCAAACGGTTTCTTGGCAGGAGCCTTCTGTACTGTGCTCTCAGCGCTTGCCCTGTGTCCAAGGTTTGCCCCTCTGCTCCTCTCCCCTCCTCTTCTCCGGCAGGTTGTTTTAATCCTTTTGCTTATAAACAAGTGCAGTAGAACGTGTCGGCCCAGCTCACATGACCTTGGCTATCTCTTTGTAGGGAAACCAGCATCAACATTAGATGCCAGTCATGTGACCTAGTGGAGCAGACCAGGTAAAAGAGGGGAGATTCCAGGAGGGAATGTGGGTCTGCCAAGGAATGGCCATGGGATTTCTTGGTAAGGTCAGGTGGGAAGTGTCAGTGTCCACATTGCAGGGCTTTGCCTGGGAGGAGTTTCCTTCTGCCCTGCTCTTCTTTTTTCTTTGGTTTTTCAAGACAGGGTTTCTCTGTGTAGCCCTGGCTGTCCTGGAACTCACTTTGTAGAACAGGCTGGCCTCGAATTCAGAAATCCGCCTGCCTCTGCCTCCCAAGTGCTGGGATTAAAGGCGTGCACCACCACGCCCGGCTTGCCCTGCTCTTCTTACCTCAACATTCTTTCTCTTAGCATTTCTTACATTCTGTTCTCACATCTTGTCTACAGGGGTCCATGCATGACCATGCAGCTGTTTTAGGAAACTGTCTGAGACAGATGCTGCTTAGTTCACAGGAGAGCAACACTAATAGTTCTGAATTTTATCTTCCTAAATAGGTATCCTGTTAGTGCTGGGCAGGTAGTGATAGGAGCCTGGCTGCCACAGAATGCCTTTTGGAAGGGACAGTCAGGAACTGAAAGTGGATCTGAGCTGAGCATTCACTATCACACATGCACACACACACAAGTTCTCCTCCTCAAGGCTGAAGGGCAGCCTGAGCTTTAAGTAAGTATTGGAGTGTCCCCATGCAGCAGTGTATTTATGCACTGTGTCTGAAACATTAGTCCTGTTTTCTGCTATGACTATTCATGTGCAGAGCTTCCAGACATCAGCAGTGGTGATACATCTAGAAAGTCCTGGCAGGCTGGCAGCCCTGTGCCTGAGGAGCTGTGGTGTACTCTGGATTTTTGTAGGGTGGGATGTTTTTGTTTAAAGTACTTTTTGTCAGGGGAGCATGGAATGGCCTTTATGAAAAGGATAAAACAGTTGAGCTATTGGGAGCCATCTCTGGCTCTTTAAGAAACCCAAATCCCTGTCTGAGTTGTATGAGATAACCAGAACTTGGCCTCTGACCACAGAGCTTTATCTGTGACAATTACTGCGTAAAGAAGTTCAGGCGGACAGCCATGGTGGCGGACGCCTTTAATCCCAGCACTTGGGAGGCAGAGGCAGGCTGATTTCTGAGTTTGAGTCCAGCCTGGTCTACAGAGTGAGTTCCAGGACAGCCAGGGCTATAACAGAGAAAAACCCTGTCTCAAAAAACCAAAAAAAAAAAAAAAGAAGAAGAAGAAGAGGAGAAGAAGAAGAAGAAGAAGTAGTAGTAGTAGTAGTAGTAGTTGTTCAGGCTATGACTTCTGGCAACACAGAGGATAAGTTAGGAAGCATGGAATTATGGTAGTGTCAGCCAGTGTACTTGAGCCCGGATTATTCAGAGAGCTTGGGGTAGAGTTAGATATTTGGTAACTTCTGATTTTACTATTTTTCTTTCTTTTTCTCTCTCTTCTCTTCTCTTCTCTTCTCTTTTTTTTTCTTTTCTTTTCTTTTCTTTTCTTTTCTTTTCTTTTCTTTTCTTTTCTTCCTTGGTTTTTCAAGATAAGGTTTCTCTGTATAGCCCTGGCTGTCCTGGAACTCACTCTGTAGACCAGGCTGGCCTCAAACTCAGAAATCTGCCTGCCTCTGCCTCCGATGTACTGGGATCAAAGGCGTGCGCCACCACTGCTGATTTTACCATTTTTAAGACTTGTGTTTAGCAGGCTCTTTGTCTTCGATGAGTAGCATGGACTGGGTAGAGGAATAGGACGGGACAGTAGTACTCTGCTCAGCTTGATTGTGATTCCAGGTAAGTCTCCCATGCTCATTGCCAATTAGAACTTCCTGTTAGAATATGGCATTCACATTCCTCTCTTGGGGTTCTTTTCTTCTCTGTCTTCAGCACATTCCGAGGTGGGTAACTAGAGACTTGGCTACCTGCCTCCTTGAGAATAAATCAGCCCCCTCTCGGTCTGTGTAACAGTCCATCTAACAAGACCCAAAAGTGACCCATTTCTCCCCAGCACACATAGTGGTTCACACCAAGGGTTCTGCAGGGCCCTGTCAGAGGCCAGGAAGCCCAGAGCTAGATTGCTGCCACCTGGCTGACCTGGCTCTTCCCTGCATCATTCGTTTCTCTTGGAAGCTGAAATAGTCATATTGTCTTCCTGGGACTCTGAAAAGACACACATAGTAAAAGATGACTGTGATCTGCATTGCACACTGTAACCTCTGACTGAAAGTACTTGAGGCTAGGGCCTCTCTAGAAGCAAAATGGCCATTACTGTCAGTAATTGAATAGTTGCCCACCCCTCTGACTCTAGGCCTAGAGTGGGAAGCTAAGGGCCTGAGTCTTACTGGGAGGCTTCAACTTTCCAGTCTTCACCTAACTGCTGACAACCAGCCTGCCTAAGATACCTGTTTTAACCGTTGCTACTTAGTAACAGGGTACAGCAATGTCTACCTTTAGCCCAGGATGGCAGATAGACACATCCCACTTGCTTTAGTTATGCTATAGGGAAGCCAGCTCTAAAGAATATTGGCCCCAAATGTGTCAAGACACTGTCAGAGGCTCACTTCCCTCCCTCTGGTTGGACATTTTCTTCCCTGTTCCTCTTGCAATAGTTCTTCTCTTCTGTGAGGCAGCAGACATTCAAAATGCTGGTTTCTATCTTGGTTCCTGTCTCCTCAGTCAGTCTCTCCTATTTCACTGCAAGCCCCAGCCATGCCAAGAGGTTTTGAAGGATCCTTATTCAAGCCCTCTGTGTCACACTGTCAACAAGATTTAGAAGATTAAGGTACTGTGTGTCTGGTACCCAGAGAGCAGTGGGATCCTAAGAGCATAGCTACCATTGGTAAGGTTTCTCAGAGGGAACTTTAGCACTGCTGGACAGGGGCCCATCATCAGGCTCATGGTAGAGCCAGTACACCACTGAGCTCACCCCAAACTCCACCCCAGCTCCTAGAAGGGAACTGAGGACAAGTGGGCAATTTCTGGAGGAATGCACTGTAGCTGATTATGCCTGCCTGAGTGTTTTCTTTAGTTAGTCCCAGAAGCTAGCATACATACAGAGTCCCAGATGCCAAACAATAAAAATGAAAGGACACCCTCTCTTCCTCACAGGGGGCTTGCTGAAAGCTGGACTGGACTGTGATGGTCCTGAGTTGCAGGTGTGCCCAGGATAGCCAATGCAGTGGATTTACTTTGTGGTCTGACAGACCCCCTTCAATGGCTCAGGTTCTCTCCCATTCTGGTTGGCTGTCTATAGAAGATGGCCATGTAGCACCTCTGCCTATTAGGGCAAGAGAGCCTGGCTTCTGGAAAAAGCAACTGGCTAAATGTTTAACAGTCACTGCAAGGGAGTAGCCACACTGTGGAAAGTCTGCTCTGATGGAGGCCAGGATTAGTGACAGCCCTGGGTGGCTTCTGAAACCTTCTCCTTCTCTGGCTGACCTCTGGCCACAGTAACTTCTGGGGCAGTGAACAGTCCTGGTGGTTTTCCCCTGTCTTGCTCCTTCAGCTCCCTCTGTGAACTTGCAGGGGCAGGAGGCAGTTTTTATTCTTGTAGGAAAAGGTGAAGTGGGAAAGAGACATGATTTTTGTTCAGCACTTTCCAGCAGCTTCTGGAATTGGGTAAGACCTGGAAGCCTGCTTCCTGGCCTGGGGCTGGCTGTCCTAGGCAACCTCCATAAGGATGCCACATTAGACAAGTCAGAACAAAGGGTTAAGTCCATATCAGGTAGAAAGACTGTTGCATAAATGCTGAGGTAGTTTTTTGTTTTTTATTTTTTATTTCTTTTAAAATCTCATGCTTCTTTGTTGCTTTGCTTTGGCAAAGCCCCAGGAGGAGCCGGGAGATTCTGGGAGGAGATGGTGTACTGGGTGAGTCACTGAGCTCCCCGCCGTCGCTGCTGTGTTTAGTTCATGCGTGCCTCACTGTAGCAGGAGGCATTCTGGGGAGGGGCAGGGTGGGAACGCAGCTCTGTGTAGTGGGACAATGCAGTTTGGGAGCATCCTAAGGTTGACAGGGCCTATAGCCAACCAGAACACCAGTTCAAGCAGGAATGCAGGAATTGTCACTTCCCTGATCAGTAGCTTTTTGAAATAGTTCACATTGAATTTCATTCTCTTCACCACATGCTGTTTTCCTAGCAAACCAGGAGGGACTGAATGTAGGAAGGCAGAGAGAAGAGCTGTCTAAAGTGGGAGGTCTGATTGCCACGAGAGGCAGGAGATTCCAATCCCTTTGAGGAAACAGGGAGCCAAGAAGCAAACAGATGGGGTATGCCACCTTGCTGGCCCCTAGCTGTCTGTGATCTGCAGTTTCTATTAGTGACTGCTGGGCAAGAGCCCACTTGGTTGTAAGCTGGGAGCATGATCTGAAGACATTCCAACTCTTCCCCTTTTTTGAGTCAAGTATTGTAGGTTGAGCTTGAACTTGCTCTGTTGACAGGAAATAATTACCTTGAACTCAGAGTCCTACTTCCACTTTCTGAGGATTATAGTTGTCTGCAATCCAGTTTTTACAGTGCTGGTATTGAACCCCTGGGCTTTTTGTATGCTAGACAAGCACTTTATTGTTTCTTCTATGGCAGACACCAGGCTAGCTAGCCCATAAGCCTCTCTGGCCAGTTCCCTGTCTCCACCTCACATCTCTATTGGGATGTAGATGCACACCAACACGCCTGGCTTCCACACGGGTTATGGAAGATGGTGTTTAGTCGGGGCTGGGATAGCAGACACTTTGACCCTCTGAGCCACTATACCACCTCACTTTGGTTTTGCTGTTTTGTTGTTCTTAGGACAAGCTGGGTAAAACTAGGCTACCTAGAATTTACAGTAACCAAGGTAGCCTGGAACTCATGGCAGTCCTCCTACCTCTGAATGATGTGATTACAAGTGAATATTACTACATACAACTCCCCAACATCTTTTCTTTCTTTGTCTCTGAGATAAGGTCTCATCTAGTCCAGGCTGGTCTTCAACTTTCTATGTAGTGGAGGAAAACCTTGAAATTCTGAAGCTGGGTGGGGTGGCACATGCCTTTAATCCCAGCCTGGACTAGATGAGACCTTATCTCAGAGACAAAGAAAGAAAAGATGTTGGGGAGGCAGAGGTAGGCGGATTTCTGAGTTCGAGGCCAGCCTGGTCTACAAAGTGAATTCCAGGACAGCCAGGGCTATACAGAGAAACCCTGTCTCGAAAAACCACCAAAAAAAAAAAAAAAAAGAGAGAGAAATTTTGATGCTTCCACCTATGCCTTCCTAATGCTAAGGGATATGACACTGTGTCCAGTTTTATACTGTGCTTTGAGAGTAATCCAGGGCTTTGAATATTCTGAACAAGCTTTCTAACAAGAGTTACATTCCTATTCATTCCAACATGTTTCCTCTCTTTCTTTGCCCCCCAACCCCCGCCTCCTTTTTTTTTTTAGACTTATTTATTTATTATATGTAAGTACACAGTAGCTGTCTTCAGACACACCAGAAGAGGGCATCAGATCTCATAGTGGTTGTGAACCACCATGTGGTTGCTGGGATTTGAACTCGGGACCTTCTAAAGAGCAGTCGGTGCTCTTACCCGGTGAACCATCTCGCCAGCCCCCTCCTCCTTTTTGAGACAGCGTCTTATGTAGCCCTGCTTGGTGAACCTGAATGCCAAATGTAGCTTAGGGTATTAAAGACATATGCCACCACACTTGTCTGCCTTTTTAAAAAAAATTTTTTTTTTCCTCATTCCGGTCAACCCTGCTCGCTCCGGTCGGCCTCTCTTGCTCCGGGGTCAGTCCCGCTTGCTCAGTCCCTGCTCTCTCCGGTCCAAGGATTCATTTATTATTATTCATAAGTAGCTGACTTCAGACGCACCAGAGGAGGGCGTCAGATCTCATTACGGATGGTTGTAAGCCACCATGTGGTTGCTGGGATTTGAACTCATCACCTTCGGAAGAGTAGTCGGGTGCTCTTACCCGCTGAGCCATCTCACTAGCCCCCCAAAATTTTAAAATATATTAATTAGCTATAGCTGTGTGTCTCTACATATCTGTATGTGCACCATATGTGTGCAGGTGCCCAAAAAGGTCAGAAGAGGATATGAGATTCCCCCAAACTGGAGTGGCAGGCAGTTGTGGACAACCTGATGTGGGTGTTGAGAATCAAACCTGTGTCCTGTAAGAGCAGCAAGTGTTTCTCTTCCCACCAGCCACTGAGACAAGGTTTCTCCATGTAGTTCTGGCTTTCTTGGAATTCAGACCAGAGATCTGCCTGTCTGTTTCCTGAGTGATTAAAGTAAAGGTGTTAGCCATCACTACCAGACTAGTACTCTTAACTGCCGGGCCATTTCTCCAGCCCCCGACACATTCACATTTTCTTCTTCACCCTGCACATTTATTTAGTATTTTACTGAATACTGTGCTAAGCATTCTGGACTATAAATAAGACAAACCAAAATCCCTCCTTTTGATAGACACTAAACCAAATGTTTTTGAAAAGAAGGAAATGGCTTTTCTGGTAAGAAGTTTTGACCTTCCCACCTCTTCCCTTGTCAGGGGAGGGCAACTTGGAAGGACCAAGAAACTGCATACTCTATTCTACAAGTACCTTGACACGAACTAGCTAGGTGTGCACACTGCTGCTCACAAGAAGGTGAGTGAGTAAGGCACCATCTGAGTTGGCAGAGTTTGAAGGGAATTAAGATATTGCAGACACAGAAAGATGATACAAGTCTTGTGCTCTGCCGTCCAGAGAAGGGAAGAGCTCCTAGCTATAAAGGTATCCAACTTTGAGATTAACAGGGAACAGGGCTTCTTTCCTGGACTGCCTGACGGAGAGTAAGGGATACTAGATGGAGCCCTTCCTTCCCTGTAGTATGTGTACATCTGTGTTACCTCTGAGACAGGCCAAAATAGATCCCACTGCAAGTGGCATCTCCCACTACCCATCAGTAGAACTGGTCATGGAAGCCTAGAGTCCAGAGAATATATCAGAATCAAATGTCTATTCAAAGAAAAGGGGTGAGCCTAAGAGGAAGCCCCTGCACTCCAGCTGCACTGGTAATACCCATCTACTTCCAGGGTTCCCTGTCAAGTGAGTCAAGCCTTTCTGTTGCCGGCTGTCTCCTGCTTCACTCCCACCCCCATCCTCCAAAGCATAGGCTGCTGGCAGCCTGGCTCTCCTGTGATATGGAGGAACTCACTGGTCTCCATGGTTACAGTAACCCACTGGTATAGGAGGAGCCAAATGAAGTGCAAGGCTGGCAATGTGAGCTTTCCCCAGCCCTTGGCACCGTGTGGTACTGGTATGTTGGCTGTTTGACTGTTTCTGGAAGGAAGGAGTTAAGGCACTAACACGAAGGGAAGTGCCCTGGCAGGACCACCTTCATTTTCCTTTGCACTATACAGTGGGCAGCAGCGTGGCTGCCTTCTCTCTTAAATGCCTCTTGGAAAGTGACTTATTGTAAAGAACGAGTCTTCTGCCTAATAGTGTTGCTATAGCAGGGATTTGACCTTGTTCTAGAAAGAATTCCAGGGTAGTGAGAATCAACTCAGCTACAGTGGTATTTGCAGTCAAGTTTTTTTTTTGTTTTGTTTTGGTTTTTTTTTTTTTTTTTTTTTTTTTTTTTTTTTTTTTTTTTTTTTTTTTTTTTTTTTTTTTTTTTTTTTTTTTTTTTTTTTTTTTTTTTTTTTTTTTTTTTTTNAGTTAGGCAGAGTCTAGACAGGTGCCCAAGCTCAGTGGACTTTTGCAGATGACCCTAGCTACCTGGATTGATGTTTTATAATGGCTTTCTGAGTACCAGTAGCCCAAGAGACAAATGAACAGATTCAGGGATGAGATGGGACTAGAAATTTGTGTGTGCTCTGAGTGCACAGTAGAATTCCTAGTGCACTGAGAGGAGTCTATTATCTCTAGTGGCCCTGAAGACTAGAGGTTGAGGATTATTGGTCGTTATAGCTATCAGGCATGAAAGGGATGAAGAGGCTCTCAGCTCACTTCAGCTGCCTACTCTTCCCAGGCAGGCTCTGAGCTCCGCTGTGAGGCTTTGTGGCCTGCAGGCACCTCTCACTGCTAGGCCTCCTGCTGTTCTCTCTTCTGTGGGATGAAACTGTGGATGAGTAAACCACATTGATAGCTTCAGTTGCATGGTCTACTGGTACTCACAGTCAAGGAGGCATCTACTGTGGCTGAAGAAAGCAAGCAGCTCTTTGAAGACTTGTTACGACAGAATGATAGGGGAGCGGAGGTGTTCTCCAAGTTAACATATCTCAAGGAGTTTGAGGGGTGAGCTTCCTACAAGGAAGTACAGAGCACAGTTTTCATGTTCTCCACTACCCAGAATGCTCCTGGTATATGGACTATTGGCAGTTGAGAATGACAGTTAAGCCTGGGGACTTGTCCTAGCCTCATAACTTCAGCTGAGTCCTATCCCATTTCTTCCGAGCTTCTCTCTTAGAAGGTCAGTGCTTGGTACTTCATTTGACAAAACTCCAGTTTCCCACACCAGTTCTGCCACATTGCAAAGCCAGTTGGGAAAATGAAGCTGTTTGCTATCGCCCTGACTTAGGAGTCTGCCGGTGGCAGGAAAGGTGGGTGGTCCTAGACAGGGCAAGCTTGTGTCCAGGATCTATCCTACTCTCTTTCCTGAGACCAGGACCTACTGGGGAGGGTGAGAGAAGGGGTGCTCCAGGACAGCACCCTCCAGCAGTCCTTACCTCTGACTTCACTCCCTGAGCCTCCAAGAGGATTGGTTTCACCTGGGGGGTTAGGGGGATGAGACCAAATCTCCAACAAGAAAGGTTGGGACAAGACTGGGAAAGGGGCCTGACTTGAACAGTGGGTGCTGCTGTGGTAAGAGGGGCAAATGCCCTTGGACTCTACCCTTACTCTGCACTGAGGTTGGGGAACCCTGGGTATGTTTTGTAATCTGTAGCAGTTTCTTGATAGAAAAGAAGGCTTGTAGAGACAACTTTAGAATTTTTATTTCTTTTTTAAAACATAGAAATATAAGAATATGTTTTCCAAGCCAGGCAGTGGTGGCACACGCCTTTAATCCCAGCACTCGGGAGACAGACGCAGGCGGATTTGAGTTCCAGGACAGCCTGGTTGGTCTACAGAGTGAGTTCCCGGACAGCCAGGGCTACACAGAAACCCTGTCTCAAAAAAACCAAAATAAATAAATAAAAATAAATAAATAATGTGTGTATAGGGTGTGTGTGTGTGTGTGTGTGTGTGTGTGTGTCTTTGTCTTTTCGTTTTAATTCTAGTGGGGGGGGGGGCGAGTAACGGGCCTGCTTCAGATTGTCCAAAGCAGCTGACTATGATTTTCCTTGTGCTCTAGCAGGGGTGTGATTTTGCCAGCTGCAGATAGTTTCTGTGATTGTGTGAGATTTGGAACTCTGGGACTTTATTTAGAGGGATAGAAATGCTAGGGCTCCAAGAGGTAGGTGATGTGGGTGAGGTGAGTGGGTGGATGGTTGTTGATTCTGTTTGTTGCAGTTTGTTAAGTAGTTGGGTACAAAGAAGAAACAAGAAGTTAGATTGCTGGCAAACTGATGCCCCTAATGCATCCCTAGCAGGAAGTACTCTAAAAGTAACATTGCCCAGCTTCTGACCCTTGACTTCATTCAGGGATCTCTTTCCTTTCTCTGTTCTTTTTTCTCCTATCTAGTGTTAAGGGGTTGAAAGAGTGGGAGAAAAGGCATGGAGAAAGGAGGAAGAAAGGAACCTACAAAGTAGCCGAACTCTGGCTACAGAGACTGGATGGATGGTAGACATTTCTACTCTCCTGAGTGGCGTGGTCTCTCAGAGGTATGCTTAGGTGCCAGGAGGACAAAGAGGAAGCCTTGGATGTCTCCAGAAGAGTCAGTGGATAACCAAGATGAGGTCTTTACAGAACTCTTAACAAGAAAGATCCTAGGCTGGAGTGCTGCAGAGAGCAGCCCAGAGGCTGAGGTTGAGGTGTGACACCGTGAGCTGGCAGTGTCACCCAAGTGCAGATAGATCATAGCAATTTTGTTGTTTGGTGCTAAAGGTGAACAGGGGAGCTTAAGGACAGGTCTGCAGAAACAGGACTAGAAAGAAGGGAGACATTTAGATTGTTTGAGCCTTTGCGCAGAAGTTAGGGAGAAGACTTTCATTCTCTGTCCTATGCAAGACTCTTGAGCTTATCCACCCTCAAGGGATCTCACACGTTCCCAGCCCTCCTGAAGTTACACTGAAATGTTTGTCTTAGTGCAGCAGGCATTTTCTCAGGTTGAGTGCTGAGTTTGAGGAAATAGGAGGTCAAGTTGCCACTGTAGGATTACTGGGGTCTGCTTGCACCCAGCCTACGTACTGGGCAAGGTTTGTTGGTTGTCCTTCCGAGTTAGCACATCTGAGTCACACGGTCTGCACCATGTTAGAGGCCTTGTTGATCTGCCCCTACCCAGGTCTCTCTCACCTGTTGCAGCAGGTGAGATAAAGGCTTTAGGACAGCCCAGTCTGAAGTCTGCTCTTCACTCTCTCCAGCTGCTGTTACCCGCAGAGCACCTTGGGGAGGGTGGAGCAGCCCACTTCCGGGGACGGGGGGGGGGGCGGGGGGAGGGAGAAGGAAGTTGTTTTAAACCCGCCCCAGGTCTCCCTTCCTGCTTGCCCATCTCTTCCTGCTCCTTTCCTCACAACTAACTTCTGATGAACCATACTGGACTGTGCACTCTTCCTGACCACTCAGCCTTACCAAGCCATAGGCTTTGTCCCTGTAGCTCTCTCTGCCAAACCCAGTCTCTCTCTTTCTTCTAGTGGTGGTTTCGGTTGCGAAACAATTTAGGTTCTCAGGCAGGAACTGCTCTGCCTGGCTGCTATGCTTTTTACTGAGGAGGTGGTGGAAGGTGTCGCCTGGCCTGTGCCGGCTGAGTAAGGGTGGCTGGCTGAGCCGGCAGCCCCCGCCCTGGGCCTGGCTCATCCCGGTCTCTGTACTTTGCCCTCGCTGCCTGACAGGTTCTGCTGAATGGAAGTCGCTGGTAGTCCTTGTCCCCTTCTTCGGCTGGGTATGTTTTCCCCATTTTGCCCCCTGGGGCTATCCTTTGAACAAAATCTTAAGAGTTGCTAAGTGGAGTTGGGTACTGGCATAAGGCAGTCAGATTCTCAGGAAGGGCATCTGGATGTCGAAGAGACATTGGCTATGAAGGAGAAAAGGAAAACAGGCAGATACCAAAAGATCTTTGGCCTCACCAGCCAGAGTCAAGGAAATAGGCCATAGAAAAAGGGGTAACCTAGAGGGAGTCCAGCTGGGACCTAGGACAAGCGCCCAAGGGGCCCTTTCTTTACTCCTCCATCTCCCTTAAGCTTACTCTGTTTGACTAGGAAGTTCCTGCTCCTCCACCCCCAGCCCCAGCCCTAGTCTGGCCCTTCCCAGTCTGCAGAAGCCATAGTACACTGGAGGGCTGGCCCTGTGTGAGTCCCCAAAGGGTGGCTTTTCATAGGAGACTAGTTGGTGGCAGCCGCCAATATTAGGGCAGGGTACCCTGCCTTACCGAGTCAGTGCTGGCCTCTCCGGTGGAGACTATCTTCTGGCACCATAAGCTCCCAGTCTGAAAGTCTCTGGGTCCAGTAGATGGAAGATTCTGCCATCTGTCCATCACTAACCCCAGAGTGCTTTTGACTGTTGTTCTAGATTAGGGCTAACTTAGAAAGACAACTTGAGAGCCACAGGGGTTCTTTTACTGAGGAAGCTAGGGGCCTGGCTAGGGTATAATATGGGTCATAGCTCTGGCGTTGTACATCCTGCTGTAGACAGGGAGACTAAGTATGGGGAGAGGGGAGCAGCACTCAGCCAGATCTTGCTTTGTGGTCCAGAAGAACAGCTAGTCTTTCCATAATGGCCACTCCACTCTTATCTCACCTCAGAGCACCAGCAGGACAGGTGGGAGTTACCTCACTTGGGTCCTTGGCTCAAGAAGCAGTATCTGCACAAAGTTTTACTTTCTACCATCTTTCCATGCTCTTTCCAATAGGTTCTTCTTACCCTGTCCCAATTTCTCTGCTAGAAAGTATCTTGTGTAACGAAGAAATAGTGGTGTCAGAAATACTGGTTTAGGTCCTAAGAGCTCAGAGCTGAAGAGGGGTTTGTTGACTGGAACAGGGAACCATGGAGCAGACATCAGAGCTGGCTTACTTCCTTGGGTCCTAATGAAGAGCCCTTTCTCAAATGTGCTGGGAACCAGCCTTTCACAGGTGTCCTCCCTGGGTGCCTGGCACCTCTCCTTTCTTCTTAAGAAAGCCTGCGATAGTCAACAAACAGCTCTGATTGCATTTCACCAGGCCTGCAGATTAGCAGGGGGCTTAGTTTGGACCCTTGTCACCCCTAAATTTCTCTGTGAGACTATATTTGGCTTAGCAGACTCAGCTTGAGTCCAAAAGGTTACCGACAGGAGGACTTAAGAGTAGCATTTGGAGACATAATAGTTGCTTAAAAAACAAAAACCATGGTCCTATTTTGTAGCTTAGGCCAGCCTTTCTCTGTAACATAGGCTGCCTGATAGTTGCTCTTTATTTACGTTGGATAAAACAGTTGACAAATGTTCTCTCATTTGCCAGTGAAAGGTAGGAGATGTTTTATTGCTACTTTACAGATAGGAAAACTAAAGTTAGTAGGTGAGGAGCTAGGGCTGGAACCTTCCTCTCTGTATGGTAGACAACCCCCAGCATGAACCCCAGGACAGGTCATCTTGGGGTGGCTCGCTTTCTCCTTTTTCAGGAAGAAGTTGATAGCAAGAAAGTTAACCTGAGCAAGTAGCAGTTAGGATCTGAACTCTGGGAGTTTGTGTCTTGTTAATCTATACTGCTCATCCTAACCCATAAGGAAGCAAGCACAAGGCAGGCTGATAATGCTACTGCCTGAGGTATAACAACGGTGAGCACAGGGGAAACCTGGCTGGAGCTTTCTAGCTTATGCTTCAGAGCTACAAAGGATCCAGCTTATGTTTATTTAGTGTGAGAATTTTAGGTTCTTGGGCTTCAGCCCTACCAAGTTCCTGCTGTCCTTGGTTTCTGCCCTTGGGAAAGGGTTGTCACAGGAACTTACAGTAAAGGTTACCAAGGGGTTACAGCGACAGCTTAGTGGTTAAGAACATGTACTGCTATTGGAGTGGACCTCAGATGAAATAGTGGTTTATAACTGCCTATATCTGTAGTTCCAGAGGATCCAATTACCTCTTCTGACTTCAATGGGTTTATCCACACATGTGGTACATAAACTCAGGCATTCACACATACACATAATTTTCTTTTTAAGTTGTTAAGGAAAGGGTCTGGTGTTAGGTTGGTAGAACACTTGTCTAGTATATGAGAGATCTCAGGTTTAATCTCCAGCACCACAAAAAAGAACATTGCAAAGGAATGGGCCCACGTAGCAGCTGAGGCAGAGGGGAGGTTTCCAGTTGTTGGTGCCCTGAGGGCAGGAGGAGCACTGACTAGCAGTTTGGGGTGGGGGTGGGGGGTATAGGGCTAAGAAGAGGAGACATTAAAAGCTAGGCTTCTGAGACCTGTGGATAGTCTCAAAATATCATTTAGAAATAGCTGCAGATAGAACTGCCTTTTTTTCCCCCCAAGTATGAGTCACAGGGTTCCTTGGAGAAGGTTTCTGAAGCAGATTCTTGGAGGAAAAAAAAAATCTATTTGTCCAGCTTCTGCTGTGGACAGCTACAGATTGTCAGCAGAGGGACTTGAGGAACTGTAACAGAGATGACATTCCCTCTAGATAATGATGACTCTGCATCTACCTCTCTAGGTTTGTATGTAGTGGTCAGGGGGACCTTCATGATTGTCCATGTGCAAGGGCTTCTGTTAGCAAGTCAGGAAAACTAGCACACAGCTGCTGCACAAAGGCCCTGAATTGACACATTAGAGAAAAGGGAATTTTGTAAAGCCCACACACTTCTTGCCAAGGAACTTCAGGCAGTTCCCTGTGTTGAAGTCACGCCTTTTCTCTGTGGCTTCTGAAGGCTTCCCTTGGAGTCAGAAGGGACCTGAGGGAAGACAGCAGGCCTGTCATCTCCAGTCACCCTTCTGCCCTCCTCACTGTCTCCCTGAAGACTCCAAGGTGGCTCTGCCTGGCTGTGGCTTGGGCTGTGGAACCAACTTTGCAGTTGTTCAGTGTTCAGGTGTTCTGAGAGGTGAATCAGGACTCAAAGCAGGGCGGGGGGTGGGGGGAAGATTCCCCTTGACACTGGAGTATAATTCACATACCGTCTACCCATTCCAAGTACAGATGACTGGCTTTTATTACATTTTGTGTTGTTTGCTTTCAAAACATTTTCGTTATCCCCAAAGAAACGCCATGCTCTTTACCTGTCACCTCAAATGTCCCTCTAGATAACTATGACTCTGCATTTGCCTCTCTAGCTTTGTATATATTCTATATAGTCAAAGATGGAGTCAGAGAAGATGGTCCTTTGTGACCAGCTTCTCTGTCTCTTTAGGAGTCTTTGGAGTAGCGTGTATCTGTGCTTCCTCTCATATGATCAATTCTTATTCTCCTGTGGTGTCACGTTCATCAGTTGATTGTTGATTTGTTTCCCCTCTAGCATTGAGGATTATGACCATTCTCAATTCAGTGACCATTGATGCACAGGAACGTCTTCATACCTATTTTCATTGAAACTATGCACTTTGTATGTAACTGCCGCAGCTTCTCAGCTCATTTGCACCATTGAATACAGGAAGGAGAGCAGAGCAGGGCAGGCTGCTGCACTACACAGACCAGTTGTTGTATTCGTTCGTTGGAAGTGATTCTCTGAATACTGTCAGGTGTGTGATGTGACGTGTCAGTGAAGAAAGAATATTACAGACTGTCTTCGTGGGTTTCCAATCTCACTGGACACATCAATAAAAAATGTAAAGAATAAATAGTAGACGTTGATGCTAAGACCTGGGTGATGAGGACTTTGTAGTGGTTAGACCATGTGTTCCTGCAACTGAGAACCAGCATTCTTGGAGTGTGAGCAGGGCAGTCAGAGACAAGGTCTCCCAGCTATGATGAGGGCAGAGACTCCACTAGGTTACTAATGGGGGCTAATAGTGGTTGGTGGTGCTGCTGAGCTCTGGTGTAGACAGGATCTTCGCCCTGAACCTTATGCTATGTGCCTTTGCAGTGAAAACTGGCTGTGATACCTTCCCTTCTCTGTCTTCTTCCCCTGCCTTATGATTCCTTGTATTTCCTGCCAGTCTGCTTTGAAGTCTGCCCCTGCACCCAGACTCTTGCAGCTTTTTCAGAGTGGAGGGTAGTGGTAGACAGAACTAGAGGGGCAGCCTGTAAAGGCGTGTCTGTTTCCACCCTGCAGCCCACCTTGGGACACCTTGATTCCAAGCCCAGCAGTAAGTCCAACATGCTGCGGGGCCGCAACTCAGCCACCTCTGCTGACGAGCAGCCCCATATTGGCAACTACCGGCTCCTTAAGACCATTGGCAAGGGTAACTTTGCCAAGGTGAAGTTGGCCCGGCACATCCTGACGGGGAAAGAGGTGAGCACTGGGGTTGGGGCCATGGTAGCAGCTTCTAGCCTGTTGACACTCCCAACAGGCAGTGCTGAGACTGTTCCTACAGCTAGCCTCTTGTTTATCTGCAGAAGTGAGATCTGATAGGTATGCTAGGAGCCAAGCATGTAAAGGAGTAGAAAATGCGATGGAGAAAGTAGCACCAAGTCCTGGTTTAGTCTGGTCAAGAAAGTGATCTTGGGCTTTTTGTTTCATGTTCAGGTGGCTGTGAAGATCATCGACAAGACCCAGCTGAACTCCTCCAGCCTGCAGAAAGTGAGTCCCCTGTGCCTGTTGTCCCTTTAAGCCAGGTGGTGGTGGTATAAGAGAGAGGAGTATCTCAGAGTTCAAGACTAGCCTGATCTACAGAAGAACTTCCAGGACAGCCAGTGCTACACAAAGAGACCCTGTCTTGAAAAACAAACACCCAAAAACCTTCTACCCTTTCCCTATGGTTCTGGTTGAGTTCCCTGTGGTAATTCTATCCAGTAGGCCTCCTGGCCACAAGCAAAGGCTCTTCTGAAGTCTTCCAGCTACTTGGTCCGGTCTGACCTACTTCCTGATCATGTTATCTCCTGGCCTGTGTCCAGGTCTCTGCAGAAACATGTCTATAGCATTGCTAGAGGTATATGTAGACCCAGATGCTTAGTGTTCCAGTGGAGTGGCCCTACAAGTTCAGGATAGGGCTGGTGAGATGGCTCAGCGGGTCTTCCGAAGGTGATGAGTTCAAATCCCAGCAACCACATGGTGGCTTACAACCCACCCGTAATGACGCCCTCCTCTGGTGCCCTCCTCTGGTGCGTCTGAAGTCAGCTACAGCGACTTATGAATAATAATAAACAAATCCTTGGACCAGAGAGAGCAAGTGGGACCGAATGGGGATGGCTAGAGTGAGCGGGGCTGGCCGGAGCGAGTGGGGACGGCCAGAGCGAGCAAGGTTGACTGGAACGAGGGGGGAAAAAAAGCCTTTGCTCTTAAAAAAAAAAGTTCAGGATAAGGAAGCAGAGCTACCCCTGGATCTTTGCCGGCTCCATTTCAGAGAGGAGCTTGGAAGACTTGAGTTCTAAGCCTGACTGTGACAAGGTGCACAGATGAAATAAAGGCCCTCTGCTTTATCCCCGATTTCTAGGTTCTCTTGCTGAATACTCATTTTGTGAGTAAGCAGCTTTAACTAGGTAAAGTTGAACTTTTATTCCCTTGTTAACTGAGGTCTTCCTTGGGTTGTAGGAGAACCCCCAAATAGAGACATAACCCCTGTGCCAAAGAAACGTGTGCATGAGAAAAGTAGGGGCAACTTTGAATGCAGAAAGGAAGCAACTTGCAGAACTGGAAGCAGTGTCCCTTAGCCGGGGCGTGGTGGCGCACTCCTTTAATCCCAGCACTTGGGAGGCAGAGGCAGGCGGATTTCTGAGTTCGAGGCCAGCCTGGTCTACAAAGTGAGTTCCAGGACAGCCAGGGCTAGACAGAGAAACCCTGTCTCAAAAAACCAAAAAAGAAAAAAAAAAAAAGAGAAGCAGTGTCCCCTCATCCTCCAGGGCTGGATGCCTTTTAGGAGATGGGGCAGAGGCTGGGGTATGGGGTGCTACTCAGGTTAATCAGATTTCCTTTGGTCTTTCTGCTGTATCTAACCCTTGCTCGCCTTTTCTAAGACCTGGTTCTTAGGGCCAAGCAAAGTTTTTTGGGTTTTTTTTGTTTTTTTTTTTTTAAAGATTTATTTTATTTTATTATATGTAAGTACACTGTAGCTGTCCTCAGACACTCCAGAAGAGGGAGCCAGATCTCGTTACGGATGGTTGTGAGCCACCATGTGGTTGCTGGGATTTGAACTTATCACCTTCGGAAGAGCAGTCGGGTGCTCTTACCCGCTGAGCCATCTCACCAGCCCCCAAGCAAAGTTTTTCATGAGCGTATTACAGTGGCTGAATTAGAGGGACATAACCAGGTAAATAGCCACAATGATAGGAAAAAGGACAAGGAGCCAGAGACTGTTACAGAGGGTGTTGCTCCCAGAATTAGAATTGATAAAGTGACTTCCTTGGCATGCTAACAGCTAGATTCAAGGTGTTTACAGATTGTATTATCCCTGAAGGGTTTTTGTTAGAACAAAAGCAATGCAATCATCACCAGGTCATTATCGGAGCTTGTGGAGGAAAAGGAGGATGCTTGTCTGTGCTACACTGGCTCCAGCCCTGCCAAGGCCCTGGAGCATTGTGGCTTACTGTTGATCACTGCTTACTCTGTTCATTCCCATTGACAACCAAGCCATCTCATTCCCTACCTCTTTTTTCTCCCCACTTCTCTCTGATTCATTGTGCCAGACAAATAGAGGGGTTTGTTCTGTTTTTTGTTTTTGTTTTCTTTTTTGAAACAGGATATTATATGCCCAGGCTACTCTTGAGCTCACCACATAGCTAAAGATGTCCTTTAATGCCTGTATCTCCTGCTTCCATCCCCAAGATGCCATTTAAAACCCCTTTTTTTTTTTTTTTTTTTTTTTTTTTTTTTTTTTTTTTTTTTTTTTTTTTTTTTTTTTTTTTTTTTTTTTTTTTTTTTTTTTTTTTACATACTTTGTTTTAGCAAAACCAATCTTATTCAGGCCAGTTAACTCTGCTTACATTTCTTCTTAGCAGTGTTCCTTACTTAACACTGGAGTCTTTTTTTTTTAAGATATTGGCTACTCTAGGCTTAGGCTTTCCCATACCAAATGGATATGTTAGAGGATGGAAAGTGACTACTGGCTCTGAGTACCATCTCAGGTCTGTTCCCATTGGTCACTCTGAGATGGTGGCCAGGAGCCTTTGCTTTTTTTCACCAGCATACTGTGAGGTGAAAGCGGAGCAAGAAAAGCCTGGGTGGGCTCTGGTGAAGAAAAGCCTGGGTGGGCTCTGTGAAGAAAAGCCTGGGTGGGCTCTGTGAAGTGGGAAGGTTGGATCAAGTTTCTTGTTGCAGTCAACCAAAGCTCTGGGACAACATTAAAGGTGGAAAGCCAAAATTTTATTTTTTTTTAAGATTTGTTTGTTTAATGTTAAGTGCACTGTAGCTGTCTTCAGACACTCCAGAAGAGGGCGTCAGATCTCATTATGGATGGTTGTGAACCACCATGTGGTTGCTGGGATTTGAACTTAGGACCTTTGGAAGAGCAGTCAGTGCTCTTAACTGCTGAGCCATCTCTCTAGCCCGGGGGCAGCCCTTTTTCATTATTTATTTATCTATTTATTTATTTATGTATTTATTTATGTATTTATTTGAGACAGGGTTTCTCTGTATAGCCCTGGCTGTCCTGGAACTCACTCTGTAGACCAGGCTGGCCTCGAACTCAGAGATCCGCCTGCCTCTGCCTCCCGAGGGAAGCCATTTTTAAACTGTTCTATAAACTACATCCTGAATTAGGGCCCCAAACAAACCACCACGTTCCCACAAACCAACCAACCAACGTTCTGTTCCTTGTATTAGTGATGAAGCCTGGGAAGTTGCAGAACCTCCTTTAGTTGTCTGTTGCCTACAGGGGAAGAGGTTTATCTCTGTCATCTTTCAGTATGGAAATGGATGGTTTGGAGCCCCTGATTTTGTTTTACAAAAGGAACATGAGTGTGTGGGGGTGGGTTTGATTAAAATTGGCATCAGCTATATTTAGGTGTGGGTGGTTTCTTCTGTTACTACCTCAGAGATTCAGGAAAGAAAGGCCTATCCCCAGTGCAGGCCTTCTGACATCTTGATGTCAAAAGAGGACACAGTATCCCTTTGGAGCACCTCTCTGGTCATCAGGCCAGTTCAACCGTTTGGACTCTGAGCTGGCAAAGGAACTCAGTGCTGAAAATCAAAGACTCGGGCCCCTTCTCCCCTGCAGAGGCACCAGACTGCCGTTTTGAGGCTAGATTTGCATGGGTGTAGAAGAGGGCAAGGTCTGAGCAGTAAGTGAGTGAGTAAGCTAGAGCTCTGCTCCTTCCTTCATCCCTCTCTGCTCTCCTTCCTTCTCTCCATGGGTTTCAGCTTGGTTTCTTTAAGAGGAAGATCTAGAGCCGGGCGTGGTGGCGCACTCCTTTAATCCCAGCACTCGGGAGGCAGAGGCAGGCGGATTTCTGAGTTCCAGGCCAGCCTGGTCTACAAAGTGAGTTCCAGGATAGCCAGGGCTATACAGAGAAACCCTGTCTCGAAAAACCAAAAAAAAAAAAAAAAAGGAAGATCTATTTTTAAAGGAAAAGAAGGGTGGGGGAGAGGAAGAGAGAGACTGAGAAACCAAGAAACCGAGAAACTTCACTTGGACTCTGAATGGACCTCAAGTCTATAGGCAGGCATGAAATGAACCCATGTGTCTTCTCTTCCAGCTGTTCCGAGAAGTAAGAATAATGAAGGTTTTGAATCATCCCAACATAGGTGAGAAGCATTGCTGTCCCTTTCTTCCTCCCCCTCATGGAGGCTCCACAGGCCCATCCACACAGCCATCCTCTCCATAGTACATTGCCTTGTGGATTCTGTCCTGGAGGATGTCAGACTGCTTCTGACTCTCAGCTCACAGTTGAGCTATATCTTGGCATTGTGAGCTGCCGTAAGAAATTTGGATGTTTGAAGAGGTCCTTAGCAAGTCTGGACACAGAATGTGTGCCTCCTGAGTCCCAACACAGCCCTTCTCTTGCAGTTAAGTTATTTGAGGTGATCGAGACTGAGAAGACTCTCTACCTTGTCATGGAGTATGCCAGTGGCGGTAGGTTTGACACCATCACTTCCTTGCTCGTTTCCCACGTTCATCTCTGTCCTCCCTGTTCCTGCCCCCACCCACCCCACTCACTATACCCCACCATCTCCTCCCCACTCACTGCACCCCACCATCTCCTCTTGCAGGAGAGGTATTTGATTACCTAGTGGCCCATGGCAGGATGAAAGAAAAAGAAGCTCGAGCCAAATTTCGCCAGGTGAGTGTGTCTCCACGCTGAGCTGTAGGCCTAGCTTGCCCTTTTGGGGGTCTGGTACAGGCAAGGAGCTGTCTGAGCAGTTAGCCTTAGAAGAGGGTACTTCATCCTCTGCTTATTTACATGATAACTTCAAAATAGGTCATCAGCAACAGTTCTGCCAGCCCCTGTGTTTCACTTTCAGACGCCAGACTAACCCTTCTTCCTTCCTTTTAGATAGTGTCTGCTGTGCAGTACTGTCACCAGAAGTTTATTGTTCATAGAGATCTAAAGGTGAGGTGTGTTCATATTCCCTATGTCTTCCTGTGAGTCTGGGTGGTCCAGAAATTCCAGACATTGATATTCATTTATTCATTCATTCATTCATTCAGTCAGTCAGTCAGTCAGTCAGTCAGTCAGTCAGTCAGTTATTTATTTGTTTGTTTGTTTGTTTGCTTGCTTGCTTGCTTGCTTACTTACTTACTTACTTACTTACTTACTTACTTACTTACTTACTTACTTGAGATGACCTGGAAGTATTTAGGAATGGTTCCCACCATAGCACTAGCAAGCATCATAGATGCTTTACCCTTGTCAACTGTCAGGTGTGACAAGAATACTCCAGGCTTTCCTGAGTTTTTTTTTTTTTTTTTGGCAGCCTGGTAGCTGACCTGGGAAAGAGTGTGACTGTGACTCTAATATTACACCTGTTCTCTAGTCACATATGCATGTTATCTCTGTTAGCAAGGTACTTATATTTGCACTACCTGTGAGTCAGCTCATTGCTAAAAGAACTTGCAGGCATGACCATGAGACATAGGCCTACTCAGAAGCTTTACATAGCTCCCAGGATCCTCAGGCCTACACATCCCAACTTTATGCCTTCCTCCTGTCCAGCCTATCTATGCTGACTGACCTTGCCCTGGAGGTGGAGACAGCTTGAAACTAGAGATGACTTTGTGGTGACCCTCCCATTCTTCTCCATCCTGCCTGCGCCAGGGTCTTAGGGTTCTCTACCTAGTGCTCTGATGCTTCCCTACCATCTTCCCTCCCAGGCAGAAAATCTGCTCCTGGATGCTGATATGAACATCAAGATTGCAGACTTTGGCTTTAGCAATGAATTCACCTTTGGGAACAAGCTGGATACTTTCTGTGGCAGTCCTCCTTATGCTGCCCCAGAACTTTTCCAGGGCAAAAAGTATGATGGTCCTGAGGTGGATGTCTGGAGCCTTGGAGTCATCCTCTATACACTGGTCAGCGGATCCCTGCCTTTTGATGGACAAAACCTCAAGGTGCAGTGAAATGCAGGCTTCGGCTTCGGTCATTTTATTTGTCATTGCCCTCTCAACTTCACTTGTCCACTTTTTTCTCAAGCCAGAACTTCAGAGAAAGACCCTCCAAGAAAAATGCAGTTAAATAATCTTGCATGCTAGATATGGTGGCCCATCCTATAATCCCAGCTGTGTAAAGGCCAGGGCAGGAAGATTCCGTTTCATGCCAGCCTAGGCTGGAGAATGAGATATCTCAAAAACAAACAAAAGGAGGCAGATAAGGTAGCTTAGTGGATAAAACTTGATGCCCAGGACCCGCACAGCAGAGGGAGACAACCCAACCTCCTGCAGGGTGTCCTTTGACCCCCACTCACTCTGTGCCATATAAACATCCCATCCACAAAATGAATAATTTTTCTTTAGAAAAGAGGGTGTCTCTTGGGGGCTGGTGAGATGGCTCAGCGGGTAAGAGCACCCGACTGTTCTTCCGAAGGTGATAAGTTCAAATCCCAGCAACCACATGGTGGCTCACAACCATCCGTAATGAGATCTGGCTCCCTCTCCTGGGGTATCTGAAGACAGCTACAGTGTACTCACATATAATAAATAAAATAAAGAAAAAAAAAAAAATAAAGAAAAGAGGGTGTCTCAATCCTGTCTTGGAAGATAGTCTGTGTCCACAAGGCCCATGACTGGCACGTAAGGCTGAGCTGCCTCATTTGTGATCTGAATTCTGTTTTCCAATGTCTGCTTATCTGGATCTTGACTAAGACTTATTCCCTTGGCCTGGGGTTAACTTAAGTTTTCTAACCACAGGAGCTACGGGAACGAGTACTGAGGGGGAAATACCGTATTCCATTCTACATGTCCACGGACTGTGAAAATCTGCTTAAAAAATTTCTCATACTTAATCCTAGTAAGAGAGGCACTTTAGAGGTAAGCAGCCTAGAGTCCTGCGGTTGCCATGGATACCCCCATGCTGAGTTTCCTCCACCTCTGCACTTTGCCCTTCCCTCTGTTTCCTAGCAAATTATGAAAGATCGGTGGATGAACGTGGGGCATGAGGACGATGAGCTAAAGCCTTATGTGGAACCTCTCCCTGACTACAAGGATCCCCGGCGGACAGGTGAGGCTGTGCTAGCTGGGAGCTAGAGCCTGCCCACACATAGAGACCAGCCTTAACTGTCCTCCCCTCCCCCAACCACCAGAGTTGATGGTGTCAATGGGTTACACACGGGAAGAGATCCAGGACTCGCTGGTAGGCCAGAGGTACAACGAAGTGATGGCTACCTATCTGCTCCTTGGCTACAAGAGCTCTGAGGTGCGTGCTTCCTGTTCTTATGCCCTGACCTGCCACCTGTACTGTGGGTGGCACCTAGCCTTTAGCCCCTGGTGAGGACAGAAGCCCATGTCATAAATACATATATCTTCTGCTTAATAACATGAGGCCTCAGCCATGGTGGATAAGGCCCTCAGTGAATGAGCAGGAGTCGTGAGGAAGGTTGGGCTTGGGCTCTAAAGGGTGAGTTGAGCTCATTGTATTGATCAGAAAGGGCTAAGGTGGTCTGGCTGGAAGTTCTGTGTTGGGCCCAATCCCCTTTGTCTCTCGGTCTGGGACTGTCCATCTCTGGGTTTCTGTGTGTATCTGATTTATAGGAAGCTTCCCTAGTGTATTGCCTCTTTTTGGGACTTGTATCTAAATATGTTTCTTTGTGCCACAGCTCTGTCTTGGTTATGGATCTGGTAGCGTTATGATTGTTCTTTTGCCAGTGTGGGTTCTAAGTGCCTATTTACATTCACAGCCTCCTAACCTGGTGGTGACAGTGTCCCTCTTAGTTATCATTTTAACCTGTTTTAGAGATATCTCCATGGCACCTGGTTTGAGCACTGGTTTCTCTTTGAGAAGGAATGAGTCTCTTACTCTGAGTGTGTATTCTTGTTGGTATATATGTATCTTTGGGTAGGAAGGCATGAATTAGTCCTCTCTGAGGAAAAAATCAACTTTCTGGAGTGGTATGTCTTTGGTGTATTTGTTTCTGTCTTTGTCAGAGCATGTGTGACCAGGAATATCTGTCTCTATTAGTCTTGTAAGATGAAGCTTAATGTGAGCTTCTCTGTAAGGGCAGGGGGAGGCATGCAAGTGTGCCCATCTGGAGGTCTCCTCAGGACTCACACTCTCCTTTGAAGCCATGTTTCCCGTTCTTGCAGCTGGAAGGTGATACCATCACTTTGAAGCCCCGGCCTTCAGCTGATCTAACCAACAGCAGTGCCCCATCTCCATCCCACAAGGTTCAGCGCAGCGTCTCTGCCAACCCCAAGCAACGACGCTCTAGTGACCAGGGTATGTGCTCTTGGGAATCTCAGGTCAGGGACACCTTTCTCCTGAACCTTTACAGGTTCTTTGGCTACGCTTCATTTCTGGTTTAGCTCCTTTGTAATAGCATGGCCATGGGCAGGTTAATGACTTCCCTCCATTTACATATGAAATGGAGCTATGATGCAAGAAAATGCCAAGCATGCAGTGGGTCTGCAGGAGACCCCTAGTCTTACCCATTTTACATCGCCCCATAGCTGTCCCCGCCATTCCCACCTCGAATTCCTATTCTAAGAAGACTCAGAGTAACAACGCAGAAAATAAGCGGCCCGAGGAAGAGACAGGGCGGAAAGCCAGCAGCACCGCCAAAGTGCCTGCCAGCCCTCTGCCTGGCCTGGACAGGAAGAAGACCACTCCTACCCCCTCCACAGTAAGCTACTACCCCTATCCCTGGCCTCCTTCCTGTCCACTGATCTTCCTTGCTGAAGCCTGGCCCTTGGCTGTTCCTGAGCTTACTGTAGAAAGTGGACTACAGAGCAACTTGGGACAAGGGCATCCAGTGGTCCTGGGGAAGAGTCTGACTGGACAACACTGGTTCCCGTGAGACAGTACTTGCCCTCCATTTCCCACAGAACAGCGTCCTTTCCACCAGCACAAACCGAAGCAGGAACTCCCCACTTTTGGACAGGGCCAGCCTTGGCCAGGCCTCCATCCAGAATGGTAAAGACAGGTGAGTATCTGGGCTGCTTACCGTGCTCTTGGGGGCCACATCTCACAGTGGGCAGTGGTCCCTGTCAGCATCATCTTCTGCCTCTCCAGAGCAATGTCCCTGGAGTGCTGTCCTGGCTCTGTTCAGTCTAGCCATCCTCCTTCCCTCCCTTCTCCATGCCATCCCTCCTGTCCTCTTATCCCTGACGTTGCCAAGCATAGGGTACCAGTGAGCAGCTCGTTAACCTTCTGCTTCTCGATCATGGCCAAGTCTAGAGTTGCTCAACTGTCTAGGTACATGGCTTTGTGTTTGGGACCCCAGCTCAGAACAGAGCCCATCTGAGGGTTGGTCTCCCTGCTGAGGGCTTCATTGTGGCCTCAGAAGCAAAGTTCCCCACCTTGCCTGCCACCTTGCTTGGTATACAATCCTGGCTCCACCTCTTTTGAGCTTAAGGAAAGTTTCTTCTTAGTAACATCCTGTCCTTTATGCAGAGGGAAGAATCCTTGTTCTCACATTTCCTAGGAGACCAGTGTAGCCCGGACACAGTGACCTCCTGTCAGCTTTCCCTCATTTTGGGTTTTGTCTTCCCAGGCTCTGGCCTAGCTGGTTGCTCACTCATGGAGCCCTCTACTTAACAATGGCTTTTCCTTAGCTCTCCCTGCCCGGAGCTGCTCTCAGGGCCTGACCTGCATCTGCCAGGCTCCAGCTCTGACTCTGTCTCTGCCCTGCTTCCTAACCCAGGCGCTGTCTCCCCATAACCCGGGCCTCTCGCTGCTTTTGTCTCGTAGCCTAACCATGCCAGGGTCCCGGGCCTCCACGGCTTCTGCTTCTGCCGCAGTCTCTGCGGCCCGGCCCCGCCAGCACCAGAAATCCATGTCTGCCTCCGTACACCCCAACAAGGCCTCTGGGTTGCCCCCCACGGAGAGTAACTGTGAGGTGCCTCGGCCCAGGCAAGTGTGCTGGGGGAGCTGATGCACTTGTCCCCTGGCCTGTCCCACCCCTGCCCTGCAGTTTCTTCTCACCTGGGGTACTGCCTCAGTTTTGTCAGCTTAGCCTCAAGAAAACAGCTCTGTTTATACACTCATGAGCCTAGGACACAGATGCTAGCATAGTAAGGCCTTTCCTCAGTCCTCAGCATGGGTGCAGGAAGCTGTCCTGAAGCTCCAAGTGGAAGGCAAAAAGCCAGAGCGCTCGGAACCTCCTAAGGAAACTTAGGGATAGACTCGAGGGTTCTCATTGACCCTTGGAGGTCCAGGGCCAACTCTATCCAGCCTGTACTGCTTGCATACATGGGTCCTCCTGTCTCCCCTCCCTCCCTCCCTTCACCATCTCACTACTGTCCTCAATAGTCAGTCCCTTTCGTCTGTGTCCTCTGTGATGGCTACTTCCTGCCCTAGCATTCCCCATCCCTAATCACAGGGACTACGTGCGCTCAGTACTGGTGGCTCCCTGTTCCTTACATATGCTTTTGCCCCCATCTCTTTCCCATAGCACAGCCCCCCAGCGTGTCCCTGTTGCCTCCCCCTCTGCCCACAACATCAGCAGCAGTAGTGGAGCCCCAGACCGAACTAATTTCCCACGGGGTGTGTCCAGTCGAAGCACCTTCCATGCTGGGCAGCTACGACAGGTGCGGGACCAGCAGAATCTGCCCTACGGTGTCACCCCAGCTTCTCCCTCTGGCCATAGCCAGGGCCGGCGGGGGGCTTCTGGCAGCATCTTCAGCAAGTTCACCTCCAAGTTTGTCCGCAGGTGAGAGGGGCTGGGAGCAGACCTTCCCACTTGCATGGTGGTTGGGATGGGGATAACAGAGCTGGGATTGGGGCCTCAGCAGGACTAAAAAAATAGGGTTGTTTTCAACATCTCAGGCACCTAGACTCATCCTCTTAGGCCTTTCCCCAGCTCTTCTCAGGCACCCCTCATTCGATGGCCCCAAGCAGATGGGCGATGCCGCCTCCTCTCTAGGGGAGTGTGAACTCAGATGCTAAAATAAAAGCCCCCTCTTCTCTCCTGGGTTCCCATGGAAACTTATATTTGGTGACGCAGCTGCAAAGTCATGAGGCATGAGCCAGGCTGGGTTGACAAGATTTTCCTAGTCTATTCTTGCCCCCTTTGACCTCCTTCCCCTGTTTGCCCTCCCACAGGTAGATAATGTCTGGCTCTAACTATATTCTTCTGCCCCAGGGTTTCCTAGGGCAAAGCCCACAAATAAACTGCTGAGGGCTGCAGTGGCCTCTCCTGCAGCTCCAGGGTGCCAGTGCCTTCCTGGCCTAGACCCAGGTGTGGAATCTCTTCATGAGCCCCTCATGCTTGAGCCCTCATCATAGAGATGAGTGGTTTAATGTGGCTTGGGATCAGCCATGGGGTCTCCTGGGGTACTTTGTCCCCCTTTGTACTCTGCAGTCTACACTGCTGATAGCCAGGTGGGGCCTTTGAGAGCAGACCTACTCACCCTGGTGCTCCTCCCTTTACGTATCCAAGCCGCGAGTCATGGGGGAGGCTGCAGGGCGAACACACCTGAAGCAGGACTCTAGGCTCGCTGAGCGGCTCTTCTAAAACTGGGGAGACCCTAGAACCTGGAAATCCCACTCCCACCTGCTGTCCACATACCGTCTTGTTGGTTTTTGTTTTCTGTTTGTTTGTTTGGGGTTGGGTTTTTTGTTTGTTTTTGGATTTTTTGGTTTTCGTTTTTTTGTTTTATTTCCTTTTTTATTTTGTCTTTTTTGTTTGTTTTTTTTAGAAATCTGTCTTTCAGGTTTGCCAGAAGGTAGGCGTTGAGCCCGCTCTGTGTGTCTGTTTGTCTGTCGGTCGGTCTGTCGGTCTGTCGGTCCTGCCTCCATCACTAACTTGCCCATTGGCTGATGCTTCCTATCTTTCTGCTGACCTTGTATATGTGGACCTCTGTCTGCTATCTTAAAGGGATGATGACTTCTCTGGTGGGGCCACAGCCCTAAGCTGATACTTCTATCCCTGCCCCTTCGGACTGGCAGGACTTAGAATACATATTCCCCTGAGAGGACATTTTAGGTCCCTCAGAGAAAATGGCTTTGAAAGTGAGGGGCCTCCCTTGGTCTACAGGTGCTTGTCCTCAGAAGAGAAGAGACCTCAGGGACTCTCTCTCCCTTTAAGATTGTCTCCTTGTACCCGCCCAGGTTTGGGTCATATTGGGCTCCTTCCCCTTGTTGTGTGCATGCGCTACAAGTAAGCTCCACGGGGTTGAGGCGCATCTGGAATGGCGTCTCATTTGGGGGTGTCCTGGGCTCGCTGAACTTCAGGGCTGTGACCTGTCTCCCATGGACTGTGGAGGTACTACAGGGACGTTAGGGTCCCTTGGCTAGTCTGACTCCTCCAGGCCCCCCAAACCTTTGCCTCATAGATGTAGTATAGCACCCCCTTCTGGTGGATGCTGCAGAACTGACCCAGCCCACCCTGGCACAGCATCTGGGCGCTCACGCTGCTCTCCTCTGGGCTGTTTCCTCCAGATGTCGCCTGAGCCTGCCAAAGAGCCAAGAGCTGGATATTCTCAGGCAGGGGTCATTCTGCCGCCAGGCCCTGGTGGAACAGCAGGAGGCCCACACCCTGCTCCTGCACCTCCCTTCCTGGGACAGAGCCTGGCTTGTTCAGCCTGGCCATGTCCTCTGCAGGCCTAGGTACGCCAGGTACTAAGCTGCAGATTGGGAACTCTGGATTGGCCTGGCAGGTGCATTGGCTCCCCAGCTGAGGGAGAAATGGGCCAGATGTGATCTTGAGATATCCCTGCCTACCCACCCCACCCCAGCTCACTGCATGGCTGGCAGGGGCTGCCCCACAGGGGCCTGGAGAGAGCAGCTGGAGCCCTTCCTTTGTACCCCCGGGCCCTGCTCACAGTGTGCTCATTGGCATCTGTGTCTTGTGTCTTCCTTTTACATGTGCTGCTGCTGCTCTCTCTCCTCCTTCTCAGCCCTCCTCTTCCCTGTAGCCCCCAGTATTCCAGCTCTGGGCACTCATCTTCATGGCAGGAGCTGGAGAAGCCGCTCAGCAGTGCCAGACCTCTTTCTCACCTCCCTAGAGCCCTGCCCAGCCCTTGCTTTGTGTGAGCAGCCAGCCTGGCAGCTAGCAGTAGGGGAGTCAGCACAGTGGCCTTGCCCACTGGGCCATAGGCATCAAACCCAGGTGTCTGCCTAACAACAGTTTTGACACAGTAAGCCTCTTAAGAGGCTTTCCGCTTTCTGAGACAGACAGTATGGCCTTTACCTCCATCTTCAAATTCTGACACCCCAGTTATTGGCACGGAAATTTGCTCCCAGCCCTCATCCCAGTAGCAGGCTTGAGCCTGGATGGATGCTGGTGTTGGGCCATGTGCCTGCACAGCCACACCCTCTTCCCCCAGAGCCGGGGCTCCTTTCACCAGCATTGATCTCTGGGAATGTGGGGAGGGACAGACCCCTTGGGGTTCCTTGTCAGGGGCAGTCAGGCTGCCAGTGTGAGGCACTGCAGCGTTGGCCTGCAGGTGACTGGCAAGTAGCATTTGGGCGTGGGTCCTGCCCACCCACTGGTGGCATGTCCCCAGACCCAACCTCACCTGGGTCTGCAGGGTGGAAGGAGCGAGAGATCCCAAACTAAACTCTTCCTCGCTCTGTTTTTTGAGGAACCTGAATGAACCTGAAAGCAAAGACCGAGTGGAGACGCTCAGGTGAGAGGGCTGGAGCCAGCCCAGGCTCCCGGGCCTGCCACAGCCTCCTGCTCCTCTCTTCCTCTTGCCATTGGCTTTCTCTGGCTATTCTGCCCTGCCTCCTTCTTGAGGGCTCCCTTTCCTCAGAGAATTTCCCTTTCTCACATGTACCTGCAGTAGTTCTGGACCCTGCTTGGGTCCTGGTGCATTACAGATCCAGAGCCCTGGCAGGGAGGGGGCTCTCCAGGTTCCTACCAGTGCTGGCCTTGCTGCTCAGCCTCAGCCTCAGCCTCATGGAGGGCAGTCTGCTTGGTGCTGCTCAGTGCACTTGTTTCCTGCCTGATCCCCTAAAGAAAAGAACCAGCAACAGCATGGACTGTCACCCACCCCAGCTGGCCTCTTCTTACCCCTCCATCTTGAGAGACAAGAGCCAAAGGCCTCCCATGTCCCAAGTGCCACTGCAGGACAAGGGATGGGCTGCTCCCTCTTCGGCTGCTGCTGCTGCTGCACTCTTTCCTGCTTTCCTCTCTGGTCTCAGGGTCTGTCTGCCAGGGTGGTCCCCTATGGGTGGGATGTCTCAGCTCCCATCTTACGCCTCCCTCTGCCCTCTTCCACAGACCTCACGTGGTAGGTGGTGGAGGCACTGACAAGGACAAGGAGGAGTTTCGGGAGGCCAAGCCTCGCTCCCTGCGCTTCACCTGGAGCATGAAGACCACGAGCTCTATGGAGCCCAATGAGATGATGCGGGAGATCCGCAAGGTGCTGGACGCCAACAGCTGCCAAAGCGAGCTGCACGAGCGGTACATGCTGCTGTGCGTGCATGGCACACCAGGCCACGAGAACTTTGTGCAGTGGGAGATGGAGGTGTGCAAACTGCCCCGGCTGTCTCTCAACGGTGTTCGGTTTAAGCGGATATCGGGCACTTCCATGGCCTTCAAAAACATTGCCTCCAAAATAGCCAATGAGCTGAAGCTTTAACAGGCTGTCAGGAGGGGCAGCAGAGGCCCACCAGTGGACTTGGCTGCTTGGGCCAACCCTGCATCCCCCTGGGAGAAACTGCAGGATGAATTGGTGTGTCTCCCCTGCTGGCACTTGTCCCCTTTCAGGCCCTTCTCAGTTTTTTCTTCCATTTTTGTGGGGGATGGGAAGTGGTTCTTCTCCCTGCCACACTCACCCCTGCCCAGAAGTCCCTCCCTTCCCCTTCCCCTACAGGAGGCAAAGGAAGGGGGGTGCTGGGGGGCAGGGCTCCCCTCGGTACTGCAGTTGCACAGAGTATTTCGCCTAAACCAAGAAAATTTTTATTACCAAAAAAAAAAAAAAAAAAAAAAAAAAAATCCCAGCGGCCACCTTTCCTCCCTGCCCCATTGGGACAGTCAAGACTGGATCTGTGGGGCTCCTGGGAGGGTGGCTCAGGGCTGGAACACTCTCAGGCAAGAGTGGTGGAGTTCCCTGGCAGGCCCTCCGCCAGGCCCACTTTGGGCTTCTCCCCTCTCCCCACTTCTTTCCCCCTTCAAGCGACCCACCAGAGGTGGCCTTCCCCTGCCCCCAAGCCCTTGGGCTTATAGGCCTTTACACTGAGGCCCTGTGGGGGTACTGCACAGCCCTGGAGAGGGTGGGCGGTGGGACCCTGGCTCCCTCCACACCGTACCCTCTGTCCTTCCCCAGAGCTGGGTACTTCCTTCCATGAGCTGCTGTGGGGACATAGTTCTCCTTCTCAGAAGTCTGTGCCATCTTCTCCCACCTCTCCGGGTGGAAGGCAGGCGGGCTGACCCCAGTACTGGTAGAGGGGAGGGAAATGGGCCTTGGGCTCTCAGCCCCCAGGGGCCAGCTTGGGAACAGGGACACAAGCTTCTCCGTTCTGGGAGTCTTTGTCTGAAAGCACAGCCCCTCACCATCCCCCTACTGCTTCCCCTTCCTTGGCATTAATCTGGGCACCGTTCTCATCTCACAGCCTTGCCTTTTCTTCCTGGCATTGCCGCCCCTCCTCTCAGGAGACTGTCCAGGGCCTCCATGGCTGCCTGGCGGAAGGCTGGATTGGGCGGCAGGGCCAGGAGTCTCTTGTCCTCCACAGGGTGGGGCAAAGTAACTCCTGCTTGCTAACCTCCGAGGCCAGTGTATGAATGGGTGGCTGTAGGCACTTGGCTGGTGGTGGCCACTGCATCCCTTAATTTATTTCTCTGCTGTTTCAGTTCTTGAGAAATTGGGGAAGTCCTACAGAGGCTGCCCCTGCCCTCACCTGAGTTGTACATTTTTTTTTGTGATGGGTTATTTTTTATTTTTATTATTATTATTGGTTTTTTTTTTTTTTTTTTTTTTTTTTTTTTTTTTTTTTTTTTTTTTTTTTTTTTTTTTTTTTTTTTTTTTTTTTTTTTTTTTTTTTTTTTTTTTTTTTTTTTTTTTGATTTATGACAATTCCACTCTTGGCCCCAGTTGTCGTCCTGTCACTCCCTCCCCTGTCCATCACCCTGGCTCCCAGGCCAGGCTCAGCAACACATTAAGTCTTGGGTTCCAGGAATAAGCCTTGCCAACCTCAACCCTCCAGCCCCGTGCTCCACTGGCTATGGCGCAGACCAAGGGCTCCTCCTCTCCCCTTGCCCTATGGAACAGCCCGGGTGCTCCAAGGGGGCCAGGAGGGCATGGCTTGGCTCCCAAGATAAGGGGTCAGGGCCAGGACACCCAGGCAAGGCGGCCCCTCCCTGCCTAGCCCCTCCCCCACCCCGCACTTAGTTTCTCCTCTGGATCAAATGCGTAATAAAGAGAATGTTTGGAATCTGAGCTGCTGCCTCCTGTTCCTTCTCCCTGCTGGGCAGGGACCCAGTCCCCACCCCCTACCCCTCACCCCTGGGCAACATGTGGCCTTGCCTGCCTGGCAGAAGAGAATTGGTTACTGTCTAGGTCCGGGTGGAGGCCAATGCTGGGTGGCCAGTTGCCTCCACCCACAGCACACATGAAAGACTCATACATTCAAGTTTGCGTTTATTTCTTTTTTAAAAATGTTGAAAAATAAACCCATGTCTGTGTAAGTCCCCAACCCTTCTTCAAACTTTTGGGGGTGGACAAAGTGGGTCTCCACAGCTCCCCAACATTCTTCCCACCAGGCTTCTGCCATCCCCACCCCAATCCCCTTCCACTGCACCTGACTTATTGCTAAAAAGAAGGAAAGGTGAATGAGGCCAGCTAACATCCTGTCCTCTCCCCCATCCCCCAGGCTAAAGTCACTACCCCCACACAAAGGGTAGGCCCAGAGGCCAAGCCCTCTGCAGGCAGGCAGGCAGGCAGGCAGGCAAGGAGGCAGCCATTCCAGCCACAGCCAGGAAGCAAGAGTCCCTGCAGGCCCTGAGATCTAGCCCCTGGCTGGGGGTTTATAAGCTCAGCTGCCAGGAACACATGCAGAACCCACAGGTCCAAGCTGTGCCAACTGGCAGCTCTGGGTATTTGAAAGACCTGGCAAGAGCCCTAGTCCCTTCTGTCCTTAGTGCTGCCAGAGAGATCCAGCCAAGGGGTTCAGGAGCCTCTGGGCAGTGGAGGATTCAGGCCTCAAAGTGAGGGTGCAGGGGGCTCCAAAGGAGCTCCAACCAGGGTAGGTGGAGGCTGAGGACCAGGGCGGGCACTGTGGCGAGAGGCAGCCAGGGCAGGGCGGATGAGCGGTGGTGGTGGCTGGTTGGGGGCCAGCCGAGGCTGCAGGAAGCGGCCCTGCTGCAGGGGAGGCGGCTGGCGGAGCAATGTGGGAGCTGTGGGCAGAGGTGGCCTCAGCAGCGGGGGTGGCTGGGAAAGCGAGGTGGGCGGTGGAGGTGGGGGCGGTGCAGGGGGTACTGATCGGGGTACTGATGTTGAGACAGATGTAATCTGGACCTGAGGGGAGAGAAAAGGGTGAGGAGACTGCTCCTGCACACAACATCCCTTAGAAACTCGCCTCTCCTTCCTGGAGACTAACCCCCGCTTCTCACCTCATCATCTTCTTCTAGGGCTGTGGCTGGTACAGGAGCCCCTCGCCTGGCCTCTTCGGTGGGGACCGGAGCTGTGGGGGCCCCATCCTGCTCAGCTTCCCATTCCTGCAGCACCTCTTCCAGGTTGAAGCGGCGACGGTAGCTCACAAAGAAGGTCTTCACTTGGGTCAGAGTCTTGTTCCCAATCACCTCTGCAATAGCCCCAAAGTCTTTGCCATATCTACGAATAGCTGCAAGGGTCAAAAAAGGCAGCAGACTGTAACTGTACCTCAGAAATGTTTGCTTCCCCTCCACCTTAGCTCCTGGAAAGGTAAAAGGTCTCTAGGGTTCTTGGGACTCGCCATGGCCCGACCCACCTTGAACAGCCAGAAGTTGCTCATCAGTGGTCCAGCGGGAGTTGAACTTGGTATTGGCCTGGAAAGCAAGGAATATAAATAACCATTAAACTAAAAATATGCAAAGGGCGGGAGGGGATTGAGAGATGGTCCAGCAGGTAAGAGCACTGGCAGCTCCAGCAGACTAACCATTAAAAACCCTAGGTTATCTGGCGCCCTCTTCTGGCCTCCATGGGCAGCAAGTACATATGTGGGGCACTTACATAGATAGAGAGAAACACTAATACACTAGACAAGAAAATGTCTCAGCAGATAAAGGCTTCTGCCACTAAGCCTGTTTGTGGATCCCCAAGATCCACAACATAGGCAGGGCGTGGTGGCACACGCCTTTAATCCCAGCACTCGGGAGGCAGAGGCAGGCAGATCTCTGCAAGGCCAACCTGGTCTACAGAATGAGTTCTAGGACAGCCAGGGCTACACAGAACTCCTCCGAGTTATTCTCTGACCCCCAAATAAGCACTAAGGCTGTCGCCACCTCACCCCATGCAAACCCACTGCACCCAAGTTAATAAATGTGAAAAGGTGTTTGGGGGAAAAAAAGATGTGTGCTTCCTAGGCTGACTCCCCTCCCCATTCCAGTCCTGCCTCTTAGGAAACCCTCCTTCTGTACCCAAGTAAACAGAAGAGCCTTACCTCAGGGGGGCGGAGAGGGTCGATGCCGCCTTCCAGTGCTTGGCGGAGGCTACTGTTGGTCTGCTTCATGCTCTGGACCTACAGAGGCCAAAAAGGCGAGCAGAGCATGCACCTCTGCACCCCATGAAGGCCAGTGCCACCCAACTCACCCAAGTCCTTCCCTGAGTAGAGCTTCCACCGCCCCACCACTCCTCCCTCACAACCTTGGGACACTGTCGACTCAGCCCTGGTGGCAGGGTTTTGTTTTGTTCTTTTGGTTTTTTTTTTTTTTTTTTTTGGAGGACCTACAGCCTCAAACTTGCTATAGAGCAGAGATTGGCCCTGAACTCCTAATTCTCCTGCCTCTGCCTCCCAAGTACTGGGGTTACAGTGACTGCACAGCACCCAGCTTTATATTTGAGACCAGGTCTTGCTTGGGCTTACAGAAGACAGAGAGGGACAAGACAGGCAGGTAAAAGTGCTTGCCATGAAGTCCAGAGACTTGAGTTTGATCTTCAGAACAATTTACATAAAGGCAGAAAGGAAGGTCTGGATGGGGTCCGTGGCACACATGCTGATAGACACATCATACATGCATGTATGCATACATGCATACACACATCATACATGCATACACCTGGCATACCCTTTCTTGCCACCAATTCTGACCTGAGTTTGATCCCCAGCACCTACCTACCCACTAGAAAGCCAACTCTCACAGAGCATCTGACTTCTACACCATGGCATGTATGAGCCCCTGTCTCCCTCCACCTCACAAACACACACAAAATAACAAAAAAAATGAGATGAGACAGTGTATTCCCAGATAGCCATGTATCCCCAAATAGCCTCAAATTCACTATGTAGCCAAGGATAGTCTCCTGGGTTTTTTTTTGTTTGGTTTGGTTTGGTTTTTTTTTTGGGGGGGGGGGTTGGTTTTTGAGACAGAGTCTCTCCATGTGGCCCTGTCTGTCTGTCCTGGAACTCACTCTGTAGAGCAGGTTGGCCTGGAACTCAGAAATCCGCCTGCCTCTGCCTCCCGAGTGCTGGGATTAAAGGCATGTCCCACCACTACCAACCAAGGATAGTCTACTATGTGTAATGCCTAGATGAGCTAGAGTGTTTGTCTAGTATGCACGGTCCCCAGCACTTCATCAACAGGGCATGACAGTACATGCCTGTAATACCAACCCTTGGAGGGTAGAAGAAAGACAGGAACTCAAGGTTATCCTCTATCACAGCACAAATTTGAGTCTGGCCTTGAATATATGAATCCCTGTTCCCATTCCAAAAAAAAAAAAAAAAAAGCCAGGGAGCTGGCCAGATAGGCAGGTAAAAGTGCTTGCCAAAAAGCCCAAAGACTTGTATTTGATCCCCAGAACTCATGTAAAGGTAGAGAGAACCACATAAGCTCTGTGGCACATACACACATGCATACATACATACACACACACACACACACACACACACACAGTAGAAAAGAATGTCAAGTTAAGTCCCTAACAATGGGACAGAGCCAGGCTTCAGAGCCAGGCTTGGCACTGCACCATACAGGTCTCAGGAACTGACGACCCCCTCTGCATGGTTCCCTTTCCTTGGGCCCCCACCTGGCGCTTAAGAGAGATGAGCTGTGAGTCAAGACCTCGGAGTGTGAGGTTAGCAAGGTCTGGACTTCCCGATACTGCAGTGAGGCCTTCAGGACTCAGGTACATGCCCTTGGGCGGACGTCTCCGAGTTCGAAGTGGGTGGTGGCGATACTGAGACACCTGAACCTCCTTCTTCCCAGGACCAGGCCGTGCATTCAGAGGTCTGGATGGCAGAGGCTGAAGGGAGATAATAGCATGTGCAGTCCAAGGACAAGCTGAGGGGCAGGCAGGGCAGAGCAGCTAGGGACCTTACCTCTCGCTTAGGGTCTCCAGTCTCCGGTTCTCCCTCACTCACGGCTCCTCGCCCCTCTTCTAGCTCATCACTGCTGACACAGAGCCAAACAGAAAATGAGGGAAGGCCCAACTCAGAATGCTGTCAGCCCCTGCCCCCTCCCCCGTGCCAGCAACCCCCACCCCCACCTGTCTTCTTTGTCCTTGCGGCCACCCAGCCGCCTGGCCTGCCTGTCCATCACACTAGTTCGACTTCGGGTCTTCTTCCAAGAGTAGTAATACTTCACCAGGCTGGGGATCACCTTGTCAGGTAGCTGGGGAGGCAAGGCCAGAGACAGGAGTCCACCTGAGACTCTGGCCCCAGGTAAGCTGTTTGGGACTAAAGGGCTGAGGAGCACTCAAGGGGACATGAACATAGGCGTACCATCTGCTGGATCCGCTGGAAGCACTTGCCATGGAAGCCAAAGGCCTGTTCAAACAGCACCTTGTCCTCCACCGTCCACTCATCAGGGAAGGGAGTGAAGTTGGCTAGGTCAGCCAGTGACTTCTCCACATCGTGCTTATGCCACAGGAGCATACCGAGTGCCTGGTCCAGGACAGAAGCCACTCAGGTTCTGCCACGGCAGCACTGCACTGCCCGGTGGGCCCCACTCCCATCCCTCAGGCCCCCACCTGCTCAATGTTGTAGCCATGCTTCTCCTTGGCCATTGCAATGTACTTGTCAACTGCAGGGGAAAGAGGAGGGTCACTCAGAAGCCCCACAGTAAAGACCACTGGTCTACAGCCCCCTACCAGACTTCCATGTTAGTGGGACTAACAGCTCACATCTAAGGAAGAGCTGGCCTTAGGAGGACAGGAGCTAAACCCCTGTTCCTGATACTGAACGCGACCTGGGCCCAGCGCACTCACGTTTGGCATCTGATACACAGTGGTTGGGGGACCACACCAGCATTCCCTTCAGCTCCTTGTTGCTATAGCGCGCAGGGCTCTCTGAAAGGAAGAGCGGATTTAGCCTGGTGGCATTCACAGAAACAGGAGACCACTGAGCAACACAGTCAAGCGGGGAGGGGAGGCCCAGCAGGGAAGGAGGAGTTGAGACCCAGACAGGAAGGCAGAGCAGGAAAAGTAACAGTGCCACGGGGCCACCCACCCCGCCCACCGCCTGTCCCTCAAGCAGGAGCCAGCCAAGAGTTCCCAGGTGGGGCTGCAGGCCAAGCCATCAGCCTCCACCCCTCCTTCTCGCCCTCCCTCCCTCCCTCCATGTCTGTCCTGCCACTCACCAGGCTTGCACTCCGGAATTACTGCTTGGTAATTGGTTCCAACTCGGATCATGCTGTCTGTGGAGCCAGGGGAGGCAGTCAAGACTCCAGGGAAGTAGGGGGAGGATATAGTGAGGGGAGGTAGCTGATCTGGAGTTCTCCTTCCTGACCACTCAGGGACCCCCAACCATCCAGGAGACTCACTTTCCCTTGATAGTGCCCCCAGCTACCCTCCGCTAGAAGGGATTAGGAGAGTCAGACCCTGCCTAGTCATGGCCATGGGGGAAGGGGAGGTTAAGAGGACACTTTTAAAGCCCAGGCCAGAGCAAAGTGCTTTGTTCTGGCTGGGGGGTGGGAGCTTGGAGGGCTGCCCCTAGATCTGGACCACAGCCTTGCAGGGAGCTCGGGGCTCCTCCCCACCACATGAGCTTCACAGCTCCGCATGGAGGTGTCTTCCCAATACTTGGCCCTATCAGACCTCAGTCCCCTGCAAGGCTGCAAGGAATGAGGACCCAATCCATCCAAGTGAGGCATCCTAAGCTCCCTCAGCGACTGAGGGCAAAGGGGAGGTGGGTGGTCAAGGGCCCAGCCTGTAGATTTCCTGCGCCGGCAACACCAGGCACGAGAAGGCTGAGGTTGCAATCCAGGAGCGGCAGAAACCATCTGTGGTTTGCAACTCTCCCCCTCCCCACCTTCCATGATCCCTCCCCGGACCAGCGCGCCTTTAACCCTAGGCCACCAGGCTCACCATGAGAGTGCTCCTCCTCGCTGCTGTCATCCTCCGAGTGCGGCTGTCCGCCGTTGGGTGCCGTCTTGGCCCGACTTCGGGACAAGATCCCGGAGCCCGCACTGGGCTTCTCCATTACTGAGGGCATTACCCTACCCGGCAGCCCCGAGGGGCACGGGATCCTTTGGAGAGCGCAGGAGCTTGCCGCGCTTGTCTCGAGTGCTGCGCCCGGCCCGGCCTGGAGGGGTCGCCACTGAGGCTACGAGAGGCAGGAGGTCAGCGTGGCTAGGGTCCGGGAGGTCGGGGCCCCGGAGGGCAGCCCTCAACGCTCACTGCGACCCCCACGGGCGAGGACGGCAGAAAAGTTTGTGAAGAAGTGGGGGTACGGGGGAGACGGCGCGGCCGGGGGCACGCTCGCTCCGTGCGCCCCTCGGGGCTGGTTCTCCCCCAGGGAGAGTCGGGGCGCTCTGCCCTCGGGGAGCCCAGGAGCCGCGCCGCGCGCCTGCCCACGCTGTTTGGCCAGCAAGGGCTGCCGCACAGTGGCCGCCGCAGCTGACTCCGCGCCCCTCGGCTGTGCTGAGGATGCCCCGATCCCCAACGGAGGTAACCCTGCCCGACCCGACCCCACGGCAACCACGCCAGCCGGCTGGAGCCCCGGTGGCAGGACGGCGCGCACGGCGTGCGGCGCTAGAGCAGAGTTGCCGGGAGGCGGGCGGAGCGCAGCCGCGGGCGCCGCCTCGCACCCTCCCCGGCGCGCTCGCTCGCCCCACCGCGCTCGCGCTACCGCCGCTCGCTCGCCCGCTCTCCGCCGCCGCTCGCTCCTCGCGCACACAATGAAGCTGCTGGCAGGGAAGTAGTGCCGGCTGCGGCCTCAGCACCCCTCCCCCAGCCGATGCCTCCGCCAGCTGAACATCTGGCCCTGGGGTGGGAGGGAGGGCCCGGGGGCGGGGCCTGGGGCCGGGGCTAGACCTCCAGGGGGTGGGGTCAGGACCGGAATGGGGCGCACGTAGCCCCCCAGGGAGTACCCTTGGTGTCTCTGAGTTCTAAGCTTGGTCCTTTTGGGTAGACCCCAGTGCCCCCCAGTAGAAGCCAGGGGTCAGCCCCACCCACAAGCACACCGGTTCCACACACTACTGGGCTCTGGTTACTGTGGCCTGCCCCGGGGGCCCAGAGGCCGCCTGTCCGACCGCCCGGGTGGAGCCCAGCTTTTCCTTCCATTTCCCTTCCTGCCAAGGAACTCCCTGCCCCCCCTTCCGCAGGGGGACCCCCCTCCATGCGCCCTTGGGGGCCAAAGCGGATGGGAGGCCGGACAGGCGCAAGATGAATTTCTACAAGAGCCACTGGGCTAGAACCTGACTTCTGCTGGGTCTGTGGGTCCCCAGGGGTTATCCTAGTGTCTTTCAACAGCTGCAGTCTGCACCCAAAACAGTAGTATCAAAGATTGAGGAATGAGTATGAAAGGTATAGGGCAAGTTCTGGGCTGAAAGGGGCGAGCTCCTCACTGGGTTCACTGTCACCCCAGCTGGAAGCAGCATCCCCCCTCCCCCCGGACAGGCACAGGCAGAGTGACAGACAGGGAAGCGGGTTGGGAGGCACAGACGGAGTTGGGGGAGGGGGTGGGCAGAGACTTTCAAAGCCAGACCCAGCCACCCTGCCAGGCACACAAAGAGCCAGCGCACTCACCGGCAGCAGCTCGAAGCCTGTGAGCTGCGCCTGTGCCCGTCCCCGCCGCCTGGGGCACGTGCTGCAGCTCACACAGGCCGAAGCCCCCGCCCGCCGTCCCTCCCACGGGGAGCCCAGACTCCTGGACACGCCTCTACCCGGGCACACCCGCTATGCCCAGATCGAGCCGAGCCTGCACGCGCACCCTCCTCTCCCTTCCCTTCCTTGGCCACTCTGTAATCAGATTCCTAAATTTAGAAGCAGCCCTGGCCCCAACCGGGGATCCCTGCCCCCACTGGCTGTGGCCGACCGGCCCGGGTCCTGTGGTCAGGCCACGACCTGGCTGGGGCATCCTGTTCCTGGGGGCTCCTTGCCTGCGGCCGGCAGAGTCAGACACGACCCCGCCCGACTTCATCACTGTCCGGCCACATAGGGCCACCCAGTCAGCGGCCACGTTGCCCACCACACCTTAGGCCAGGGTTATGGGGCCTTTTTTCCTCCCCTTAAATCATGAGCTGGGCACCAAGCCCCAGGGTGGGAAGATCTGGGACAAAGAAAGAAAGAAAAAAATGAACCAGAGGCAATCTGAGCTGAAGGGGTCGGTTCCAAGAGGCAAAGCGACTTCCAGTGGCCCCTAGAAATGAGTGGCAGGGAGCCAGACCTGTCCCCAATACCTGTACCTTGTAGTGAGGTGCTCCTATTTCTATCCTTTTGCCTAGCTAGCAACCATTGTGCACACCACACTCTCCTATGATGGCGTCTTTCTTGCTTCTGGCACCCATTAGTCAAGGCTTCTATTGGGTCCCCCCTCCTCCACTTGCCTCCTGGGCCAAGACCCTACCCACCCAGGCCTCAAACATCAAGCTTAGTTCTTGTTTCCATCCTCCAGTGCTGCCCCAGGTGCCCCAGCATAAGGCCTAGAGAGGATCCCAAGCCACGGGCTTCCCTTCTGTCTCTCCCACACACTGGGACCCAATACTGTTCTCACTTAGCCCTGGAACCAGCCCCCACGACCCCGCCCACACACACCAAAGGAAGAGCCCACTCTAAGGTGGGGGCAGGGCAGGGAGGGGCTTGCTTTATTTATTTATTTATTTATTTATTTATTTATTTATTTATTTATTTATTTGGTAAGAGGGCTATCTGAGAGCCCTGATATAGTGAGCCTTCTGCCAAGGAGACACACAACACAGGAGGGGCATCAGAGTTTAGGGACAACTGTGGGGGCCACAGGGTGCAGAGAAATGGCTGGTTTCGAGTGATGTATTTCACCCTCAAGCTGCAAGGGCGCAGGAGAGAGGCAAGGTCCCACCCCTCCCACCTGCTGCAGCCGCCCCCTCCCCAGCTGGCCCCCTCTTTTGTGAGAAGGCACACAAAGGACAAGGGGCCCTGGCCGGTCTGGCCATCTGCTCCTAGCAGCCTGGAGGCTCTTAAAGAGACAGCTCCCCCTCCCTTGCGGCCCTGAGACTGTGGGGTGTGGCTATGCCACAGAACCCAGTCCAGGCGGTACCCCAGGTCCCACCCACTCTAGTTCCCCAAGTCCTAAGGTCAGGAATCTTCTTCCCTCAGGCATGGGGTGCAGAGGTGCCACGTGGCCAGGGATATGGGGTATGATAAGGGAGAGAGCCAGCCAGAGACCAGCCCCTCCTCTCATGCAGCCTGAGGAAGCTCAGACGCAAGCAGCGAGAACCTCACCTCCCTGAGGCCACCTGCAAGCCTGGCTAGAGCTCAGGTCTCCCGGGAATGCTCTCCCGCCATTTTGACGGATGAGCTTCTACTCTTGGCCCACGGGAAGGGAAGGCGAACACGACAGCACCCTGCCTTCTTCTTAGGGATGCGAGCCAGGCCCCAGACTGCTTCACAGCAAGCCCAAGCCCACAACCAGGCACATTTATCTCCTGTGCTCTTCCTGATGAGGGATATGGGGCCTTGCTTGGCCTCACACAGGTCTCTGAAGCTTGCCTCTCTTGCCTAGGCTCTGAAAGGCTCCTGGGCCCTCAGATCCCGAGGAAAGTCTGCTCTCATCCAGGAAGATCAGAGCATCTCATCAATTTACCACTTGGTTCACAGACATAAAAACAAACGTGCTTGATAGCTCAGTCATTGTCTTCACGGCTATGTTCTAAGAGTCTAGCATACAGCAGGCACTCAGCATTTGCTGAAGGTAACAGCCGACTTCAGGAGCTCACTGTCTTTCCCCTTAGCTGAGCTCCTGTGTGCTAGACCTGCTGGGCATCCTGCCTCCTCCCTCTTCAAGGTGAGGCAGAGGGACAAGGGTTGAGCAGGGATGCTGGGAAAGAAAAGGAAGGGTGACCTTGGGTGAGCCACCGGGCCTCCCCTCCTCTCAAAGGCGGGGGCAGCTCCAGCCAATCCCTAATCTGCCAGCCCTGCCAGACAGACTGGGACTGTCCGGAGCAGAGGCTGGAGGCTGGCTGCTGTGGTGTGGTGCCTGGGACCCTCGCCAGGCCCTCAGTGGACACAGCCAAGGGGCTAAATTTGGGGAGGGCGGCAGGCTGGTAGGCCTGGGGTGGAGAAAGGAGAGTGGGGGACCCAGGCAAAAACCTGGTAGAGCAGTTGGGGAGAAGGAGATGCTACTCTGCTTTCAGAGGAGTCCCAGAGTGGAAGGAGCATTGGGAGTTCTTCCTGGTCCCTTCAGTGTTCCTCAGACAGGAATGCTTCCTTCGGAGCCCTGTGTACCCCCTGGGGGCTTCCTGGCAGGCTGGGAACCCAGGGTGTTTCTTCCCTCTCTCTGGGCCCTGTTGGTGAGAACATTCCTTCCAGCAACACCCACCCCACCCCCACTTGTGCAAAAATATAATAATGAGAGGTGACAGAGGTGACAATCCAGTGTTTGGCACAACTTCAGCTCAGAGGCTAAGGGGGCTCTGGGCCAAGCAGAAGTAGTTATGAACTCGGAAATTTGGACCCCAGGCTTCCCAGGTCAGGGCCGGGGAGATCCGATACCTGGAGCCAAGCATCTGGTCTGGAGCACTAAGGGGGATGGGTCTGAAGGTCTTGGTTGACAGACAGAAAAGCGACAGAGGTCTCCCAGACTACATAAAGAGGCAACTTCCCAGCTCCAGTAGGCTGCTTGAGTTCCAGAAGCTTTTCGAAGTAAACGGCCCCTCACCCTCACCTGGATAACGGCTGCGCCCTCTAGCGGTGGCAGCCCAGCCCAGACTTCCCAAGGAGGCTGAGTATAGCACCCTGAGGATTCAAGTTCCTGTACTGGGGACCTGGCCATTGGTGCCCAGCCACCTACCCTGGGCCATAGGAGTCACCGAAGCTTAGATTCATTCCCAGTAAGCCCTTCCCCAGAGCTACCCAGAACCTGTCAGAGGGAGACATGCTAGACCAAAGCAGGGCAGGGAGCTCCAATCTAGGGTGACTCCCAGCTGTGCTCCTTGCTTGCTGTGTGGCCATAAATGGACGACTTGCCCTCTCTGACCCTCTGCTCCTCCACTCCTAAAAGGGAGTAAGTTTTCACCTCATCATTTATTAAAGAGGATCCAATAGCATCTCAGGTGGAATACAGCAAGCAAATCCTTCAATACTGCTTGTCTTGTAGAGCCAAGATCCTACACAGCACCCCAGCAGGCAGACGAGAGGCTCACTGCTGCATGAGGTAGCCCATACACTGTGAACCAGCTGAAGGCCATTGCCTCTGGTCTAATGGACCCACAGAGGGACTCCTTGTTCCTCCTTAGTGACATCAGACCATCTGCAGCTTCCTTGTAGACTTACCGACAATTCCAGATTCCTACCTCAGTGATCCTGCTAGCCCATCATGTCTCCCTGCAAAGCTGGCCCAGCCTGGTACTAGAAGGCTTTCTAGCCTGTGCCTTGTCCAGCCAAAGGGGTCTGTTAAGCACCCCCAGAGCATCACCCGGAGCCCCACGTACCTCTTCCACCCTGCAAACACCAGCCCTAGAGGCAGTCCCTCCAAAGGGACAGTTATCCCCAGAAGTGCCTGATGGATGATGCTCAGTGTTCGTCTACTTCTTCAGGATTCATTCCCTGCAACCCCGACATCTGCCTCATCCTTGCCTCTGGACCCCAGGCAAACCCTTGTCCCCTTCCTCTCTCCAGCCTCTTTCCCCATGGCCTCCCTTTCCAGCTAAAGCTACTGCTGCCCCCCCCTCCCTCAAGCTGGGCTCCTTGAAAGGGTTGTTCACACCCTTCTGTCCTTGTCCTCACCTCCCACTCACTCCCCAACCCAAGCAGTGCCACCACAGAAACTGCCTGCCAAGGTCACCAGCAGTGTGGTTATCTCTAATGCCTAAGGCGTTAGGCAGGGGTCATTCTGCCCTGGGTACCCTGGACACATCTCCAAAGCCTCAGTGATTACTCCTTGGGGCTCCAAGTTTCCCAACTCTCCAGGCTCCAATGCTACCATCCAGGCTTCAGGCAGCCCCAGCATTGTCCTCATCCCCATTGGGCCGTTGACTCCTCTCCCACTGACCCCCTCATCCCCACTGGGCCGTTGACTCCTCCCCCACTGCCCCCCTCATCCCCACCTCATTGCCTCCTCTCCAGCTCTCGTCTAGTCTGCCCCACGTCCAGTTTCTTTCTTATGTTTATGAGTATTTTGCCTGCATGTTTGTCTGTTAACTACAAGCATGCAATGCCTTCAAATGCCAGAAGAAGGCATCAGTTCCCCTGGAACTGGAGTTACAGTCAATTGTGAACCTCTATGTGGGTGCGGGGAATCAAACCCAGGTCCTCTGGAAGAGCAGCCAGTCCACTAAACCACTGAGCCATTTTTTAGACTCTGTAACCTGTCTATTATTTACAGCCCAAGTGATCTTCCTAAAACATGACCAGATTAACTCAGTCCCCTGCTTCTCATTATCCTGTCCCCAAAACAAAAGAGCAAGCTGGCTCAGTGGGTAAAGGTACTTGCCACCAAGTCTGATGACCTGAGTACAGTCCCCAAGGGAGACCCACAAGGTAGAAAACAAAAAGAAACCCTGATTCTGGCTAATTGTCCTCCAATTTCCACATTCTCGGCATGACACACACGCAGAGTGTTGTGTGTGGGTTTTGTTCCTTTGTTTTCCAACTTGACCCAAGCTGTTGTCCTCTAGAAAGAGAGAACCACAGCCTGGAGAGATGGCTCAGAGGTTGAGAGAACTGTCTGCTCTT
>LR749531.1:944491-1079718 GCA_902729485.2 Mus minutoides | reverse complement strand
AAAGAAAGAAAGAAAGAAAGAAAGAAAGAAAGAAAGAAAGAAAGAAAGAAAGAAAGAAAGAAAAGGCATCCCAAGGGTCAGCTTCTAGAAGGCCAGAATGCTTCCAGACTTTTGGCTGTGCCCGCGCGCCTCGGAAAAGGCAGCCTGCACCACCGCCCACCAAGTGGCTGCGAGGCGAGCTTGCTCCAGGCCCGCGCGCATCCTTCCGCTCCGCGTGGTCGTTGCCATAGTTACAGACGCGGACTGTCGAGGGGGCGGGGCCGGCGCGTGCGCGTCATTCCTAGCGCGACGCTCTGCCGCGCCTCCCGCCTTTCTGTTCTCAGGCCTTCCGCGCGCACGGCAACCGTTCCACCTGCGCGCCTTCGCGCTCGCCGCCCACTCTGGTCCGGTTCTGCGCCGGCGCGGGGCCCTCTAGGGCGCGCGGGGGATTTGTGAGACGCATGCGTAGTGCGCGGCCCGCCGCTTCGCTGTCGCTCGGGTTCCGCCGTTGCCACCTCCCTACCGGCAAGTGCGAGAGAGGAGCCGAGGGCCGTCGCCGCCACCACCGCCACCGCCACCATGGGGGTAAGTGAGGCTGGAGAAGTAATGGGAAGTCTAGAGCTGCCGGTCACCCTCCGTGTCCTCATTGTTTCTTGAACCCCCTCACATGACCCTGACCCCTTACAGCCTCACGTGACCCCTGGCCCCCCACTTGACAAGAGTTTCCCCACGCCTCGTTGTAAAGGTCCCCGCGTTGAGCCTAGCCCAGAAATTCTCTGGGAGTCCTCTTCCTCCCGCCTCCACACCCCGTTCTCCTCGTGCCCCTTCTTGCCTTTCTGACCCCCTAGAAGGCCTCCCCACTCCCGAGTCCCTGCTGCGTCCCTGATATTAGCTCCTTGCTCCTTAAAAACATCCATCATCTGGCTGTCACGGTCCCAGCGGTTTCCTGCTACTCGAGCTTGTAGGGAACTGAGGCAGGGAGGCGAGAAGGCGTATGGCCAAGGTCACACTGATATGGCTTGGGCGCTGGACCCCATCCGGTGACTCCAGAGTCCCGATGGAATCTGTTTCCCACTGCTCAAGTCTCTGCCCAGCCAGTTCCCCTACACTTTTGAACCGTCTGCAACGAGCTTCTTCCTGCTCCAGATGAATCGTACTCTTCCTCTCCACACGGGCATGCCCGTTCAACTTCTGGCTGCAGTAAAGTGGATCTTAGAAGTTGGATTGTTCTTAGTCGTGTTACTGCAGGTGGTTTGCAATGGAAGAGGGAGTGGAGGTGTACAGATGAGTAGGGAGGGTGGACTCGTTATAGTCCCAGCCTGGATGGATAGTAACCACCTGTTATGGTCTGACAGTAAGAAGATGCATTTCTATGTCCTTCCTGGGATGTGCAGATCTAGGGTTGAGAAAAAGCACCCTCCTAAAAATGTAACTCCCTGATCCTAGCTTTGTAGGGTTTGTGTGGAATTTGCAACACTTTTAGTGAGTCCTTTCTTTGGAACTAGATGTGCCTCTGTGGCATCCCCATCTTTAACGGTTAACGGCATGACCCTGCAGGTGATGAGGCCTTGCTTGGTTTTATTCTGATTTGTGTGATGCACGTGACCTCCTCTTAGGATGGTGGTGAAGATCAAATGAGAAAATGGATGTAAATAGCCCACTAGGTGCCTTTAAGCAGTAGCTGCTATTTTGCTTATATTCTCAGCCTCACTTCAGTGATCTAAAATAGATTGGTGCTATTTTTATTCCTTTGGGTTTGTCCCTACTGTCACTAACCTAGATTTTTTTCTCTCTCTCACAAACAAATCAGTTTATTAGACAAAAGTAGTCTAGCTTGTGTCAAAACAAAACTTGAGGGGCCTGGGGTTACACCGCTCCATAGTAGTATATGCTTAGCATATAAGGCCCTGAGTTCAGTCTTCACAAAAAGCTCAAAACCTTCCAAAGCATTTGTCATAGTTCAGACAGTAATTTTTACTCAATATGAAAAAAATCAAGGCTGAGAGACTTTGGTATATTTAACTTAGATTTTAGTGAGCAATTCCAGGCCCCTGCTGTTGTTGAAGCTAAATGAAATCAAGTTTCTAGTATTACTCATTAACTCTTTGCCCAGAATCAGCCACTGCAGACTAAGCCCAAAGAGGATAACGTGCCTCAGGTTCTGTACTTACTCGTTGGTGGCACTGATGTCATGGGGCCCAGATACACTGGGCTTCCTTTGAGTCCCCATCTATTGCTCATACTGTGGAAATGTTTCTCACAACTCCCATCAGAGTGTCTCCTGGCCTAAAACTCAAAGAAGCAGAGACTTGAATTACCTTCACTGGATCAGATCTGGAATCCTCCCATCACTCTCATGAGCCCCCACCCCAGCCTCCATGCCCCACCTGCATGACTTGAAGCAGTTGTTCTTGGTAGTCGCCACTCATCCCCCTAGGAAGTACCGTGCTTCTAACACCAGGCTGAGTGATGGTGGGAGCAGGTGGAACAACACCTCTCCAGAGTTCTGCTACTCATTGGGTTTGAGTTAGAAGATAGATCTCTCCCATTGCCAGAACCAGCTGGGTGGAAGCATTGACTCTGAGGCCTAAGTGATGTCAAATCTCTTCTGGAAGTAGCCACTGGTGGAGTTTGTGTGTTGTCTTTTTATTTCTCTTTGTGACTCCTAGACTAGTAAGGGGAGATTAGATCTGCAGCTACCCGGGGAAAGCAGTATTTATGTAACATCAACATGAGCCATGTATGATGTCATGGAAGGGATGTATGCTTTAGGGTTCAAGCCTGAATTTGAATCTGAGCCTCCTGTTTGTAGACACTGAATGTACACACACTGGTAAGTAAAGTCAGTCTTCTCCTGCCTGGTGGAGTTGAGTCCAGCTGAGGTTGGTAAGACCTGTCAGAACTTGAGTTAGTAGTTTGTTCTCACAGCTGAGCTGTCTAACACATCCTTTTTAGAAAAGCAGAGGTAGAGGGCTAGGGATGTAGCTGTTCTATAGATTGCCTGCCTGGTATGCCTGAGGCCCTGGGTTTGATCCCTAGCACCCCGTAGACTGGTTAAAATGATTCAAGCCTGTAATTCTAGCACTCAGGAAGTAGAGGCAGGAGGAGCAGAAGTTCAAGGTCATCCTTAGCTACATAACAAGTTAGGAACCAACCTGAGCTATAGGAGATCCTGTGCCCCCACCCCCAAAAGAATGCACAGGCAGAGTGTCTGACACTAGTGGGTTCCTGTAAACAGAGACCATCTCTAAAGCTGGAGACGAAGCTCAGTGTAACATAGTAGCTGGGAATATGCTTTGGTCCTAGCACACGTACAGCTCAAAAGAGTTTAAATCCAATGCATAATACCATTTTATCTGTATAACAGCCCTTTGATTATTGCTGTAGAAATTATTAGGTCCATTCTATGGTTGAGGAAACTGAGGTTCTGACAAACGGAATAACTTGCCAAAAGGGTTTTAAGTAACATTTCTAAAGCCATAGCTATTAAGTAAAAGAGCTGAGAATCAAATCCAGGTCTCTTGACTCAAAAGCCCACACTCTTTTTATTATATAAAGCTCCCTTGGGAAAGACACTTAACCACAATGAGCTTTATTTACTGTTCACTGTGCTTATTTCCCATTTTAATTAGACAAGTTTTCCTGAGTCCCTGCAGGACAGCCTTACCTCCACAAGGCTTCAGCAAAGCTAATTGGAACAGTGGGAGACCACTCTAGCTGGTGTTTGCTGGAGTTGCAGGAGAGCCCCTGCCTGTGTGGCCCAGCCTGCCTCTACCCTTCACTCTGTGCTGGCTGCCAAGTGCTTAAGGGGTGTTGTCCATTATCTCAGTCTCTTTGGTAGTGGCCTTGGGCCTCTTTTTGAGGGTTGCCTGGTTTGCCAGTTAGCCTGCATGAGTCTCAGAAACCATGTTCCTGTGTTCAGAAGTAAGATGTTGTGGAAGAACCCAGGTTTTGTGCTTTTGGGGTCCTGGGAGTCACACTTGGTTTCCAGCACCTTTAATCTTGTCCCACAGAGTATTATGTGGCAGTCCAACAGTCCTACAATCTGTTGGCTTGGTAGGGTGGAGAAGGGACCTTAACTATCTCCTTTGAGTGTGAAGATATTTTAGCATCCCAGTTTCCCTGGAGATGTTCAAATGGTCATTTGGAGGTGGCAGGTGGGCATGGCCTTATCTGGTTGATGGAATACTCACATTCCTGATGCTCCATGGTGAAGCTCTGGAGTCTTCATCTACTGTTTCTTTTTCCCCTGCCTCCACATTAGCATGGAGGTGGTGTAAGAGGTGGCACTGTTGGGAATTGTTTCCCAGGTAAATGGGCATCAAGAAATTAGTTGATAAGTGGTTGCCTGAGAGTGCTTGAAGCCCCTAGCTTTATCTCTGCAGGATATGAGAAGGTCTTTGGTGACTGAGCTGAAGTCTAGACAAAGGCTGCATCTGTGGCCTGGCCCCTCATTTGGCCACTCACTCCCTGGGGAACTGTGCATGAGTCATGCTCCCTTGGGCCTCAGTTTCTTAATGTATAAAGGTAAGTGATGGCTTCTACCCTGAGCCTTGACCCATGTATTCCTGTGAAAGTGCTTTGTTAATGGATTTCAGCGTGGTGCTGAAGCCTATATTCCAGAGGGAAAATAAATCCTGGAAAACCTGTTGGAGGGGCTACTTCTGTTCCCATTTGCACCTCCGTGAAAACAGCCTCAGGCTGGGGGTATAGTTGAATGCTAGACCACTGGCCTGGCACTCACAAGATCCTGAGTTCCATCCCCAGCACCACAAAGACCAACAAAAGCCTGTATGTGCCTTTCTCAGGAGACGTGAGACATAAGAGCTAGCCTGGCTCCTAGCACAGTGATGGGAAGTAGCTGGTGCTGGCATCTTGCCTGTCAGAGAATCTGATTCTTTTTTTTTTGTTTGTTTGTTTGTTTGTTTTTCGAGACAGGGTTTCTCTGTATAGCCCTGGCTGTCCTGGAACTCACTCTGTAGACCAGGCTGGCTTCGAACTCAGAAATCCACCAGCCTCTGCCTCCCGAGTGCTGGGATTAAAGGCATGTGCCACCACGCCTGGCCCAAGGAGGGGGAGGGATTTTGAAAGAGTCTGATTCTTTAACCTTCTGATGCTGAAGTACAAGTTTGGCAGTGTTGGCAGTGCTGTTCCTTCGAACATCCTGGCTGAAGTTATGCTTTGGAGCTAGCCCATCTGTTTAAAAGCTGGTTTTCAATTCATGTGAATGTGGATTGTTCAGTGCCCTGTCCTGGGGCCAGGCAGACAGACCCACAGTCACATTGGCATTGGTGGTATTTGACCTCTCTCCAGTGAGCTGTGAAAGATGTGTGGCTGGAGTTGGGAGATCTGGGCTGTCTGGTCCTCCCTGGTAGGGTGAACAAGAAGGTATCATTGAGCACCTTTCTGTAGCCCTAGTTTTTTGAGACAGGGTTTCTCTGTGTAGCCCTGGCTGTCCTGGAACTCACTTTGTAGACCAGACTGGCCTCGAACTCAGAAATCTGCCTGCCTCTGCCTCCTGAGTGCTGGGATTAAAGGCGTGGGCTACCACAACTGTCTTGGAGGCTTTACTCTTAGACCAAGGCATAATGTGTTTTTGTTCTAGGACCTGGCAGGGAAAAAGTAGAAAAGCACTTTTGATGGAAAGTGGGGGTTGTAGCTTACACCTGTAATCTTAGCACTTGGAAGGCTGAGCCAGGGTGATTACTGTTGAGTTGGGGGCCTGCCTGAGCTAGAGTATGAAACCACCCTCTCTCCCCATGCCCCCAACCAAAAAAAAGGGGGGGGGGATTTTGGGTTTTTTTGTTTGTTTTTTTTGTTTGTTTTTGTTTTTCGAGACAGGGTTTCTCTATGTAGCCCTGGCTGTCCTGGCACTCACTTTGTAGACCAGGCTGGCCTCGAACTCAGAAATCCACCTGCCTCTGCCTCCCAAGTACTGGGATTAAAGGCGTGCGCCACCACGCCTGGCCCAAGGAGGGGGAGGGATTTTGAAAGAGCCCCATATTAGCCTTCAAGTAGGGACAACTTCCCTTTGCCCATCCCTACTGTCATACCCCTGCAACTTGGTCTTGCTGACCATGTGGAACCTCTGAGGTGACCCCACGAGGCCCTCATTACACCCTTGGTCTTGCTGACCATGTGGAGCCTCTGAGGTGACCCCACGAGGCCCTCATTACACCCTTGACATAAGCAGGTGCATGGTGTGACTGCCACTTGGGCTGTCTCACAGTTCGAAGTCATTCTAAAGAAATGCTGGTCTGGGGCCATCTCAGATCCTAGAACGTTCCCCTAAATGTTCCTGGAAATGAACATTTTCTCCTTAGGAAGGAAGGAGCAGCCCAGTGAGTATGAATGACTGCTGGGCCACACATCCAGGTAGCCTGTTGTAGGGTCAGGTTAACAGGTTCCAGGCCCCTTGGGTTCCTCTGAGTGAGTTGGCGATAGCCCTTCCAGTGGTGGTGTTTTCCTTGTTGCAGAGAAAGTCGAGCAAGGCTAAAGAGAAGAAGCAGAAACGATTGGAGGAGAGAGCGGCCATGGATGCTGTGTGTGCCAAAGTGGACGCTGCCAACAGGGTGACTCTCAGTTCCTCCCTCAACTTCACCTTCTTTCTGTTTTTTACTTCTTGGCGCCACCAAGTGGCAGATCTCTGGCACTGTCCACACAGGCCCGTGCTCACACAGATTGGAAGGAGGGGCTGTGGTTGGCTCAAGTGTTGAGGGTAGTGTGGAAAGGCTACAGGTCTTCCTGATGTGGAACATGGGGAGATTTTTTTGGGTGAGGAAACCTCTCATGAGACATGACACATGGTTCTTAACTCTCAGTACTGTAAGCTTTGCTTTACCCAAGGCTTCTCTGGCCTGGTCCCTGGGACTGTTCCGAGGAGCAGCAGCTGTGAATCAGCTCTGTGGGATGAGGGGTGGGGGCGCAGGTCTGGGAGCTCTCACCCTGAGCCTCAGAGTTTGGCCTTGGTACCCTTCCTACATCATGCTGTATTTCGCATTTCCCCCATAATAGAGGTGGTAGGTGTGTAAACCCCTGGAGCTAATGTTACTGGAAGTTGTAAGCTGTCCTGTATGGGTGCTAGGAAATGAACCCAGACCTTCTGGAAGTGCAGTAAGCACTCTTAACTCCTGAGCCATCCTTCTAGCCCAATACGTTAATTTTTGTTAATTCCCATATTGGTAAATGGCTGTGCCTCTGAAATGATATTCTGCAAGGTCGTGCTTTTCTATTTCAATGACTGTCTTATTGCAGTTAGTTGGCACTCTTGTCCCTGAAATATTGAAGCAGATTGGTCAGTTCTTTCCTGGGTTAGCTGTACAGGGCAGGCATTATGCCACAGGCTAGTGCTGTCCTGGAACGTCTCACCACATTCACGATGTCGCACCTCCTTATAGTGTTGTCTTCCTTCATCTGTGTCTGCTCTCTGCCCACAGCTTGGAGACCCTCTGGAGGCATTCCCAGTCTTCAAGAAGTATGACCGCAATGGGTGAGTTGCACTTAGCATTCCTAATGTCATCTGGTGCTCCTGGGAATTTCACTCCTCCAGCAGGCTCCATTATGAGAAAGCAGCAACTGGCTGTTGCCTCTTGTTGATGCCGTCAGTCTCCAAATAAGGTGATGCAGGAATTGATGGGTGTGGAAACATTGTGTGTAATTGAGGTTGTATGAGTGCACACTGACATCCTTTTAAGACATCTTTCTTTGTTCAAAGGATGAAACTTGGAAACTTGATTGGGAACCAGAGGCTCAGAAAATGTGAATGACGTTCCTGGGTTGTGTTTTTTTTTTTTTTTTTTTTTTTAAAGATTTATTTTATTTTATTATATGTAAGTACACTGTAGCTGTCCTCAGACACTCCAGAAGAGGGAGCCAGATCTCGTTACGGATGGTTGTGAGCCACCGTGTGGTTTCGGAAGAGCAGTCGGGTGCTCTTACCCGCTGAGCCATCTCACCAGCCCCCGACATTCCTGGGTTTAACTCACATCTGAAGGAGTTTCTGATTCCCAATTCAGTGCTTCTTCCTTGAGTATACAGTATATAATATGTCGGCTGTTTAACACTAAAGTTCTTAGCCTAGCTTACCTAGTTTTGTAATCAGTAATGGGTCTAAAAACCCCTGAGCGGTAGTAGCTCATGCCTTTAATCCTAGCACTCAAGAGGCAGAGGCAGGCAGATCTCTGAGTTCAAGGCCAGCATGATTTCCAGTGAGTTCCAGGATGGCCAGGGATACATACATAAAGGCGGTCTCAAAAAACAAAGCCAAACAACAAAACAAAAATGTTGTTCTTTGAAGGAAGTGCAGTATACTGATATAAAAATAAATACTTGCCGGGCGTGGTGGCGCACGCCTTTAGTCCCAGCAGTCGGGAGGCAGAGGCAGGTGGATTTCTGAGTTCAAGGCCAGCCTGGTCTACAGAGTGAGTTCCAGGACAACCAAGGCTACAGAGAAACCCTGTCTTGAAAAACACAAATTAATTAATTAATTAATAAACAGAGTGAGTTCCAGGACAGCCAAGGCTACAGAGAAACCCTGTCTTGAAAAACACAAATAAATAAATAAATAAATAAATAAATAAATAAATAAATACTTATCAGCCAGGCGCATGCCTTTAATCCCAGCACTTCAATACCAATACATACATACATCTTTTAAAAAACAAAAACTTGGGGGCTGGTGAGATGGCTCAGCGGGTAAGAGCACCCGACTGCTCTTCCGAAGGTGATAAGTTCAAATCCCAGCATCCACATGGTGGCTCACAACCATCCGTAACAAGATCTGTTGCCCTCTTCTGGAGTGTCTGAAGACAGCTACAGTGTACTTACATATAATAAATAAAATAAATCTTTAAAAAAAAAAAAAACTTGGAGAGGATAAGGATCATGAGTTTGAGAGCAGTCTGCTCTACATAGTGAGGCCAGCTAGGGACACATTTAGAAACCCTGTTTCCAGACAAAAACACTGATGAGGTGGTTCTACAGGTAAGTGGAACCATAAACCTCATGGCTTGAATTTGATCACCTGATATCCTGTGGTAGGAGAAAACTGGTTTCCTGAAATTGTCCTCTGACCTCTGAGTGGGTCTTCACTTACTACCCCCACCCTTAACATACACACATGTTGCTTTTTGTTTTTCCAGATAGGGTCTTACTATGTAGACTATATAGCCTTGGCTATCCTGGAAGTAGTTTGTTGTGCTCTATAGACCTGATCTACAGACCAGGCTGATTTCAAACTCTCAGAGATCAGTCTGTTTCTGTCTCCTGAGTGCTAGGATTAAAGGTGTGTCCCATCACACTCAATAACTTAAAAATAAATATTTGTTTATTTTATTTTTGGTTTTTCAAGACAGGGTTTTTCTGTGTAGCCCTGGCTGTCCTGGAAATCACTTTGTAGACCAGGCTGGCCTTGAACTCAGAAATCTGCCTGCCTCTGCCTCCTGAATGCTGGGATTAAAGGCGTGCGCTACCACTCTCGACTGTTTGTTTAATTTTGAATGTGTTTGTGTGTGTGGGTATATGTACGTGGACACAAGTGTCCTGAGGCCAGAGGCATCTGGAGCTCCAGTTACAGGTCATCATGAGTGGCCTGAGGTGGGTGTTGGGTGCCAAACTCAGGGCCCTAGAAGAGCAGCAACTGATCTTAACTGCCGAGCTAGTACTCCAGCTCCTTTTCCCATTTTTTTTAAAGCTTGAGTTTTTTGGACTAGTTTCTCTGTCTCTTTAGAAAGAGGGACCTTAATGTCTAGAGCAATGGTTTAGACCCTGTTCTACCTGTGTAATGAGATGTCAGTCACCATTGGGTGTTATGAGGAAGAAGAGGCAGGCACATGGGACTAGGCTACAAAAGGGTATTTGGTTTCAGTCTTCTTGAAAGGCCCAAGTCACCGAGATGCTTGTAAAGGCATGACAGATGGATAAGAGACCTGGTCCCAGCCGGGCGTGGTGGCGCACGACTTTAATCCCAGCACTCGGGAGGCAGAGGCAGGTGGAGTTCTGAGTTCGAGGCCAGTCTGGTCTACAGAGTGAGTTCTAGGACAGCCAGGGCTATACAGAGAAACCCTGTCTCGAAAAACCAAAAAAAAAAAAAAAGAGAGAGAGAGACCTGGTCCTATGACAGCCGAGTGAGAGAAGGGCAGAGACTATAGTTAGCCAGACACGTGCCTACAAACAGCTAGGGAACAGTGTTCCTGGTAACATATTATTAGGTATATTACTAGAAACTCAGAGGACTTAGCAGGTATGGGAAAGCAGAAAAGTAACCAAGAAAGAGCAGTTGACAGATGAGTCTGATCAGAACAGTCCAGGAAATGGGCCTTGTGGCAGGATGGTGGCCATATGATGACAGTTGTTAATCCTAGGTCTGGAAAACTTGGCTTTTCCTTTTAGGGTACCTGAGACTGGCATGCCTCCCTGACAATCATTCAAGAAGGAATAGCAGTGTCCTGGTGGGAGCCCCAGACCTGATGCCCCACTGTCTGCTTCTCAGGTTGAATGTTTCCATTGAATGTAAGCGAGTGTCTGGATTGGAGCCAGCCACTGTGGATTGGGCCTTCGACCTGACCAAAACCAATATGCAAACGATGTAAGCATGGCCCTACCAAGGCCAACCCTCTACCCAATGGCTTTCGTCCAAGGCCCCCTGTCCTGATTGCCCCAACTCCCCAGGTATGAGCAAAGTGAGTGGGGCTGGAAGGACCGAGAAAAACGGGAGGAAATGACCGATGACCGAGCCTGGTACCTCATTGCTTGGGAAAACAGTTCCATCCCAGTTGCCTTTTCTCACTTCCGGTTTGATGTGGAGTGCGGGGATGAAGTCCTGTACTGGTAGGAACTGAGGCTGACAGTGGGGTAGATGGGAGGAAACCAGGTGGCAGAGCCCACCGGCCCCCTCTAGGCTTAAGGCCTGCCTGGGGCTGCAGGCTCCTCCAGTAGGTCTAGGCGCTCACTCCTCTGCTTTCTCTGTTAGCTATGAAGTGCAGCTGGAAAGCAAGGTACGACGGAAAGGCCTAGGGAAGTTCCTCATTCAGATCTTGCAGCTCATGGCCAACAGGTAAGGAGCTGCTGCACTGCTGGGGGGAAAGAACTGACCAGGAGGTGGCTTCCTTGGACTTCCTCAAGGAGAAAGGCATCTAGACCCCTGCTTTGCTGTGACAAAGTTATGAGGGCAAGTGGGGCAGATCCCTTACACTGAGGCACTCTGACCAACCTGCTGTGGTGGGAGGGCTTAGTGTCAAGGGGCCCAGAACCTCTGCAGGCTAGAGGAGGGGTAGACATCCCCCCCCTGCACCCACCCACCCCCAGCCCCCACCCCTGTTATTTAAGACAGAGTTTCTGTGTGGCCCTGGCTGTCCTGGAATACTCTGCAGGTCAGGCTGGCCTTGAATTCACAGATACCTGCCTGCCTCTGCCTCTGCCTCTGCCTCTGCCTCTGCCTCTGCTTGTTCACTATTTTTTGTTGGTATGTTTTTGTTTTCTGAGGCAGGGTCTCACTCTAGCCCAGGGTAGCTTTGAACTCAGGGAAACCCCTTTGCCTCAGCTTCCCAACCATTGATATTGTAGGGATAAGAAATTGTGCCCAATTTGCTTTTTTTTTTTTTTTTTTTTTTTTTTTTTTGGTTTTTTTTTTTTTTTTAAGTATATGGACATTTTTTCTGTGTGCGTGTGTATGCACCATGTTGGTCCTTGGTACTTTTAGAGGCCAGAAGAGGGTGTCAGTTACCTTGACACTAGAGTTATAGAAGGTTGTGCACCATAATGTCAGTGCATGGTGGCACATGCCTTTAATCCCAGCACTCGGGAGGCAGAGGCAGGCGGATTTCTGAGTTTGAGGCCATCCTGGTCTACAGAGTGAGTTCCAGGACAGCCAGGGCTATACAGAGAAACCCTGTCTCGAAAACCAAACCAAAACAAAACAAAAACCCCAGGTCCTCTGCAAGAGCAGCCAGTGAGCTTGATCCCTGAACTAACTCCTGAGACATTTCTCCAACCCCCCTGTTTGTTTGTTTGTTTGTTTGTTTGTTTGTTTTTTAATGTATGTGAGTTAAACTGTAGCTGTCTTCAGACACCCCAGAAGAGGGCATCAGATTCCTTTTAAAGATGGTTGTGAGCCACCATGTGGTTGCTGGGAATCAAACTCAGGACCTCTGGAAGAGCAGCCAGTGCTCTTGACCCCTGAACTCCTCAGACATTTCTCCAACCCTTTTTTAAAAACATACACATTTTTATTTATTTATATGTGTATGCCTGCCATGTGAGTACAGTGCTTACAGAGGCCAGAAGGATATAGGATATCGTAGATCTTGAGGTACAGGCAAGAAGATATGAATTACCCTATGGCTAGGAAGGGAACCCCAGTCTCTGGAAGACCAGAAGTGTTGTACAGTGCTGGACCATCTGTCTAGCCCTAGGATTCTGTTTCTAAAAGGTGCTCACTCTGCTTTCTTCTAGCACACAGATGAAGAAGGTGATGTTAACTGTTTTTAAACATAATCATGGCGCCTATCAGTTCTTCCGAGAGGCACTGCAGTAAGGAACAAGGCTGGGGTGTGGTCCCTCAGGGTGGTCCCTTTGCTGGTTCCCAGGTGCCTGCTTGCCTTCATCCTGGTCCTAGTCAGTGTTCATGGGCATTAGGGTTTGTGTGATCTTATCCCACTGCCTTCTGACTTAGTCCTTGCATCCCGTTCCAGAGGTCTCAGAAGGCTGGAGAACTTCTTTACTCAGGGAGCAAAACATTTAGCTTGCCAACACCCAAGTCTTTTTCTTGTCTGTTTTTGCAGGTTTGAAATTGATGACTCTTCACCCAGCATGTCCGGTTGCTGTGGGGAGGACTGTTCCTATGAGATTCTGAGCCGGAGGACCAAGTTTGGGGACAGTCAGCACTCCCACACAGGCGGCCACTGTGGTGGCTGTTGCCACTGAACTCCTAGAACCACTTTGAAGGGAAATCACTCTCCTTAGGCCTGTCCTCTCCCTAGTCTTATGCCACTTGCCAGGTACCCTCAGAGCTGTGGGTGCCTTAGTTCTGCATGAGCCAGGCATATCCTGAGAACACAGAACCTTGGGGAGCAGTGACCCCAGCTGCCTTTCCACCTCCCTCCTGGAAAAGCAGAGTGCCAGGAGGGAACACCGAGGAGAGGGTGCCACGAGATAGACAGGTTGGCCGTCAAGCCCATCCTTGTGCAGTAGCTGCCTACTTACTTAGTTCTTGAGCCCCTAAAATGGAAGGCTCCCCTCTTGTCTGCAGCTGAGTTCCTGACCGGGTTGCACACCATGCCCCATATGGACAAATGGAATGTTAATGCCCACATTTGTAAAAGACCTGGAGTCTGCTGGTCCCCAGAAAGAACTGGATGCAAATCTGGGCATACAACAGACCTTGGACATCTTTTCTCTGGGGACAAAGTGCTCTTTCAGAGACTAGTCCTTGATGTCAAGGTGCAAAGGTTTGCACCGTAATCGTATAGATCCACCGGGTGGCGTCTCGGGACCAGCCAACTTCAGGAGGTGGTCTGCCTCCATCACTGTCAGTAATTCGGAGAAGATCAGAAAGAGCCGTCTCATGTGTTTGTCATAGGGATGTGGCATCTCTGGGCCTTTGGACTTTGCTGCATTTTCATGATCTTGACTTGACCTTTTTATTCAAGAAGGAAGTCCTGCCTGTTCTCACAACTCTCTTCTCAGCCCAGATACCTCTGTTCTTAGTCTCCAGGGGAATAACATCAGGGAGCCTCTCGTCTTCCCCCAGAAGAACCCTTTCTTCCTTCCTGATATAGTTTGAATCCATTTCTTCCTATTCTTGGTGCTGATAGCTCTCTGAAGGTAGGGTACTTCCCTGCCACCCTCCCTGTCTGAGGGGGCCCAGCCAGCAGCAGGCCCCTTTGCCTCTTTCTAGCCCCACCCCTCACGGCCTCAATGAGGCACTCGTGCCACTGTCTTGGCACCCCTGGGATGCCTTTCAGTGGCCCACCACTGCTTTCCTGTCATGGGTGTCACCCTACAGTGACAGGCTAGAGCCAGAAGGCCTTCCTTCCTCCTCAGGGGATGTAGGCTTAGAACTTGAACTTGCCCTGACCTCTGGATCCTGTTCTTCAAGGAAGCAAAACCAAATCCTTACCTAGGAAAACAGACTTGCCACTTCCCCATTGCCACCCCTGAGTTCCGCCTTGGGAGGCATGGCAGAGAGCTTACCTCTGTGTAGTTGCTTTCGGAGACTGCTCAGAGTCTGCTCACCTTATCCCAGCCTGCCTCAGGCTATCTGTTCTGGCAAGTCTCCTCAAAGCGGTCACCTCTCGCCAGATCTTTGGTTTGTTCAGTAGCCTGGACACGGAGAATCCTTTCTTCCTTGGTCTGTCTTCTGTTGAGTACTCTGTGCTGTTGTTAGCCTTTGGCCTTCTCTGGGAGAAGGCCTTGCAGCTTTACACTGGAATAGGTCTGCATTTGTCTGGCTTGCTAGCTTATGGGCGATACCTCTGCTGAGAGTTGGAGCTGCCCAGAAGGGATTGGCATGCTCCTTCCGAGAATCATGAGACAGGAGCATGCTTACAGGAGTTATTCCCTGATCTCCGTCTGTCTTCGATCATGAATCTCTGATACCTCCTACTTAGGGGTCCAGAAGGAACCCCCAGTGTAAGCCCCATGCGAGGTGAATCGAGTGTCTTGTCTCCAGTTACTGGACACTCAGCAGCAGGACTCATGGTGCTCAATGCCTTCCCTGCTCCCCACCCTCTGCAGGCCCCATCCCAAAGGGCCCTTCAGGATCTCTCACTGGACCAGAGGGATGGGGGCCAAGACCAGCAGATTACTCCTGTGGATGTTAAGCCCAGCGGATCATCAGGCATCTTCTACTGCCCTCTTGATTTTGAGAAACAACAGGTCTAGTCTACTGAACCAGGCTCTTTTGTTTTTTGTTCCAGGAGTGTTAAAATGGTTTTAAAAAAGTTTTCGTTTTGTTTTAGTGAACCTATTCCATTTCAGGTTATTTTTGTTGCTGTTAAATGTATATGGTTCTTTTTAACCTTTTCTGGAGGGTTGGGGGGTTATTTTTGTTTTTTAAGAGGAAAGTTGGAAGGTAATTTTGTTTTTTTTTTTCCTAGCAGTCCATTATCACTGGAATCAAAGGGGGGAAAAAAATCACTCTTTGTATCCATTTTATTTGTATGTCATTAATAAACAGATACTTTGTGCAGATGCTGGGATGGCGTCCAGATACTGGGTGCCATGGGCAGTGGGTAACGAGCTTAGGCTTTGGGAGGCGCAAGGCTGTTCTGGCCTCACACCCTTCCTGCAAAGGACGTCTCATGGAACCCAAGGGCATGTGCCATTTCTCAGAAGTTGTGGGGTGAGGTAAGGGATGTCAGAATACCGTCTGCTTGGCATCCTGGAGCAGGCCCAGAGCCAGGCACTGTGACTTTTGGGGCATCAGTGCCCAGACATGAATTCTGTGCTTTGTGTGAGTGGAAGGATGAACTTTGTCCCTGTGTTTGCTGTGTTACTTAGAATATTCCTCATCAAAGTTTTCAACAAGTACTAAGTCTCTCCTCACAGAGGAAGCCTGTCAGGCCTGACTAACTGCTTTTTTTTTTTTTTTGTGGTTTTTCGAGACAAGGTTTCTCTGTGTATCTCTGGCTGTCCTGGGATATACACTTACTTTGTAGACCAGGCTGGCCTCGAACTCAGAAATCCGCCTGCCTCTGCCTCTGCTGGGATTAAAGGCGTATGCCACCACGCCCTGCCCTGACTGACTTCTGTAGCAGGACAGTTCTACAGCTTGTTCCCTGGGCTGGGCCTCTGCAGCCATAGGTTCAGGTCCTGGGAACTGGAGTTGAGAACTTGCTGTGGACAGAGAATGTCAACAACGCTTGGTCAGTGTGGTGGTAGGTCTAGGACAAGTCAGTGGGGGCCTTGGCGGATCTGCACACGCACACATGGGAGCTTGCTGGGGCATGGCTGATGTGCACTGCCTTGTCTGAATCCTGGAGGAAGGTGTCCCTGCTGTGGAGACAAGTGGTTTGCTTAGCTGCATACTATAGACTGTGTGACAGAGACACACTGTGTGTGTGTGTGTGTGTGTGTGTGTGTGTGTGTGTGTTTGTGTGTTTTGGTAATGGAACTTGGCTGTTTGCATGCTCAGTATAGGTGCCCTACCAATGAACTACAAGCCCAGTTCTTGGGTTTTGATTTGTTTTTGCAAGGAAAGACTGATGTGCATAAGTCAGGCTTGGCACTCACTGTGTAGCCCAGGCTAGCCTCCAACTCATGCTGGTCTTGTTTCCAGCACCCAAGTGCTGTGGTACCCTTCGGCTTCACTCCTGGCTTATACTGAGGTGTCTCTGAATGGACATCACCTTGCCTGGGGATAAATGACAGGTGGAGCTGAAGTAATGGGCCCCATCAACACAAGCCTGCAGTCTGGGAGAGCTGCATTGGCGCCCCATTTTGCCACCTTCCCCATGTGTGGTATACCTCCTGGGGATGCTTGTTGGTTTCTCCAGCTGCAGTGCCAGCTTCACTTGGCTGGAAGTCAGTGAGGTGTGAGCCCACTGGGTAGGCCATCCATTACCCAATAGTCACTACTGCCAGGTTTGAAGGTCCAGATGAGACTGAGGCAGATTTCTCTGAGGTACTCTCCCTGAGCACAGGCAGTTTCTACTGCCTAAGGCCAGGGTTTGTTTTTGTTTGGTTTTTTGGTTTTTCGAGACAGGGTTTTTCTGTGTATCCCTGGCTGTCCTGGAACTCACTTTGTAGACCAGGCTGGCCTCGAACTCAGAAATCCACCTGCCCCTGCCTCCCAAGTGCTGGGATCCAGGGTTTGATGTGGAGGGAAGTGTGGCAGCCTCAGTCGGTAGAGCTACTGCTCTTTGGCGTTCGGTCTCTGTGTCTTTCTCTCCACCCCCACCTCCCATGTGTGTAGTGGGGAACCTGCTTGATGAGCCCAGAAGTACTCAGGGTAGACCTGGCCCAAGAATGCTCTGTGCATGGCACCATGTTTAACCCTTTAGTGGTCTGGTCCCATAGCTGGTGGAATTGCTCGCAGTATAAAGACGAAGCTACTTGCCACAGCCCTCCCTATAGAAAGTGGCAGTGCCTGGACTTGGCTAGCAGAACAGGAAGTCCTCTTTTCAACCTGCAGCTCCTGAGGGTAGGATAGAGCCCCTTTCCCCACTGTTCTCATTACCTTAGTCTCCATCCTAGGATGCCAGGCCAGACCAGCTGTGCCTGCCAGAGGGAAGCAGACTGCTAGCCCTTGCACTGGCATCTCACTGCTCTACCCAATGGCTGTGTCCAGCCATTTCAGGATATCCGGAGCATGGTGACAGCTGTGCCCAGGAAGAGCAAACATCTCCAGGGCCCTAAGTTACTGTCCCCTCTCCTACCCACTCTGCTCTCTGTTGCCTGCTTAGGTTCCTAAACCAGCTCTGATTTCTGCCTCCTGCTGGATTTTGCCAGGATGTTGTTTGGCCCTATGTTGGGTATATCCTGAAACTATCCTAGTGTCTCCTGCTGTCACTCACCTGGAAAGTCAGTTTCCTCTGGATGGAGGGAGGGCCAGACACCCTCACCCTTAGTGAGAACCTCAGAGTAGGTTTCCAAAGGCCAGCCTGGGTCCTTTCTGCCAGCCTCCTTCTTGCAAGCAGCCCTCTTGCCAGCCCTAGCTAGGGTTCAGCATAGGAGCAGATTGGAAAGCTACACTTGAGGTCCTTAGCAGTTCCAGATCAGGTGGTTTGGGAAGTGGCAGAGTGCAGGGCCAGTAGAAGGACTTTGCTGCGAAGACAGCCTCAGCATCTGCTGGGCCAAAGCCCTTCTAAACTAGAGGACAGGACACAGTGGTGCCCAGGGCCAGCTGAAATGGACACCTGGTATCATTCTGGTCAATATATATCTATCAGGCGCTGAGGGCAAGAGTATAAAGCAGATGTCAGAGCAATGGACTCGCTGTGCTGCCCATCCTCAAGGCCTGGTATCTCTTCCTACTGCCCTATATGGGGAAGGGGGAGTGATTGAAGCCATCAGTGTGATGAGCAATCACAGGTGAGGAATGGTGCTCCTTATCCTTGCAGGCAACACAAATGACCTGGAATGCTAGAGGATGTGATGGTTTAAATGAGAATGTGTTGAGTTTGGGGGTATACTGTTTCCACTCCACCACAGGCCGCGGGCCACTCGGGGAGGTGGGACATGGGAGTTGGACTGTGGTGGGTGTCAGGCTATGGGACATTGCTGGACACAGCTCTGAGAGTTGGGGAGCACAGTCTGAGATCTCCGGGGATGCTGGAGCTGACTCAGGGGCCTGCAGGGAGGCAGGGGCGTCTGGTCCTCAGGTTCTTGAGCACCCAGCTATCACTGGGAGCTGAGGGGAGCCCACAGCTGGATCTAGCCTGAGGCCGAAGGGGAAAAGAGGGGAGAGCTTCGGCTGTGTCCTACAGGGAGGAGAGTCCTTGGCTTGTCCGGCAGGCAGCTTAGCTTGATGGAGGCCGTGGTTGGGAACACTGAGAGGCCTTCTGCAAGAGATTAGGTAGCAGACTCTTTAGGTGTAGGTCTGTCCCATTGCTCCCCATGGCAGATCCTGATGAACAGAGACAGTCCATGGTTTTTTTTTCCCCTTGTTCCGGTCAACCCTGCTCGCTCTGGTCAGCCCCGCTTGCTCCGGTCGGTCCCACTTGCTCAGTCCCTGCTCTCTCCGGTCGGTCCAAGGATTCATTTATTATTATTCATAAGTACACTATAGCTGACTTCAGACGCACCAGAGGAGGGCGTCAGATCTCATTATGGGTGGTTGTAAGCCACCATGTGGTTGCTGGGATTTGAACTCATCACCTTCAGAAGAGCAGTCGGGTGCTCCTCCCCATTGAGCCATCTCACCAGCCCCCAGTCCATGGTTTTAAGGCATTTATTGTCATATTGGAGAGTGGTGATGAATAAAGACCGTACCCCACTTTCTCAGGGCAGGCATGAGGTTAAATACCTTTAAAGGAGGAGTGTCTGGGAAGGGGAGTTTATTGGCTAAGCCTGTCATACCTTTAGGTACCTCATTAAAATGGAGATCTGTCTTGAGGCTATGTGAACACAGGTCACATCCTCTACCTATGGAGGGGCTTGGGGCATTGCCCTTATGTGATTAATGGCCACAAACCTATGGAGAGCTGTGGCCTTGTGCCAGGAGCCTGGTGTCCAGGAGCGTGGCAAAACACCTACCATCTCTGCAGGGTCACTGGGGTTTTAAGCCTATGCTTGACCAGAAACCAGTCTGCCTTTCACGGTCCTGCAAGAATGGTCTCCAGAGCCGGGCAGTGGTGGCACATGCCTTTAATCCCAGCACTAGGGAGGCAGAGACAGGCGGATTTCTGAGTTTGAGGCCAGCCTGATCTACAGAGTTAGTTCCAGGACAACCAAGGCTACTACACAGAAAACCAAAAAAAAAAAAAAAGAATGGTCCCCAGAGGCTCAAGTTTGAATGCTTGGTCCCCAGTTGATGGTGTCCTTTGGATATGTTTAGGAGGTGTGACCTTGTTGGAAGAATTGTGTCATGGGAGACAGGCTTTAGACTCTGAAAGCTAGGCACCATCATTCCCACTTCAGGCTTTTTTCTTTGTGTTTGAGATCAAGATAAGCTCTCAACTTCTTTTTTTTTTTTTTTTTTTTTTTTTTTTTTTTTTTTTTTTTTTTTTTTTTTTTTTTTTTTTTTTTTTTTTTTTTTTTTTTTTAATTTATTTATTTATTATATGTACACTGTAGCTGTCTTCAGGCATTCCAGAAGAGGGCACCAGATCTCATTAAGGATGGTTGTGAGCCACCATGTGGTTGCTGGGATTTGAACTTATCACCTTCGGAAGAGCAGTCGGGTGCTCTTACCCGCTGAGCCATCTCACCAGCCCCAGCTCTCAACTTCTTTCTCCACCATACCCACTACCTACTGCCTCCACTCTACCTTCATGGCCTTTAGCCCTCTGTAACAGTAAGCTCAAACAAACTGCATCTTAACTTGCCCTGGTCATGGTGTTTCATCACAAGGAAAGTAATCACTACAGAGGGATCTCTATAGCTGGACATGGTTCATGCCTGTAATCCCAGCACTAAGGCAGGCTGAAACAGGCCAGTCAGGGCTACAAGAGTGAAACCCTGTTTGTTTTGTTTTGTTTTTCGAGACAGGGTTTCTCTGTGTAGCCCTGGCTGTCCTGGAATTAACTCTGTAGACCAGGCTGGCCTCGAACTCAGAGATCCGCCTGCCTCTGCCTTCCCAGTGCTGGGATTAAAGGCATGCGCCACCACCACCCAGCAGAACACAGGTCTTTCTTCACACAAATACTTCAACTACTGAGCCATCTCCCTAATATTTATTATTTGTTTACTCACTCACTACTTACTTTGGGCAGGGAGCAATCTTGTTAAGTAGCCAAGGCTCTTATTTACCTTACCGCAGTCTTTCTGGCTTGGTCTCATCTACAAGGATGATAGCCATATGCTAGCACTATGTCTTGCACTCTGTGCCTTTATGTTTGCCGTACCCTCCCTGCAGGGCTCAGGAGGCCCATTAGTACTGCTTTTGTTTTATCCTTCAGCAGGGTCGCACTATGTAGTCTTGGTTGGTTTGTCAATCAGACTGGCCTCTTCCTGCCAAGTGCTGGGATTAAAGGTATGTGCTATCATGCTTGGCCTTTCTTTAAGAAAGAAAATGGAGGAAGGAAGAAAGAAACAGGAAGAAACAAAGGAGGAGATGAAGGAAAAGAAAAAGACAGTCAACAACAAAAACCTTTGTGTGTAGGACTTGTGCATACATGTCCATCCATGCACAATATTCCTGCAGTGCTCACATAATCCAATAGAGAGCATCAGACCCCTGGGTATTGGAGTCACAGTTGTGAGCTACCATTTTGGGGAGCTGGGAATTGAACCTGAGTCCTCTGGAAGAGCAGCCAGTGCTCTCAACCATTGAGCCATTTCTCCAGTCCATTACTTTTATCACTAGGGACTGAACCCTAAGTATTGTGTATTCTAGGTATGAGTACACTGTAGCTGTCTTCAGACACACCAGAAGAGGGCATCAGATCCCATTATAGATGGTTGCAAGTCACCATGTGGTTGCTGGGAATTGAACTCAGGACCTCTGGAAGAGTGATCAGTGCTCTCAATCACCAACCCATCTCTCCAGCCCAGCTCCAGCCCTTCTTTTAGGGTGTATTTATGCACAGATCTGTCTAGGTACACATACTTGTACACACATATGGAAGTCAGAGGAAGAGAGACAGGATCCCTTACTGAACCTTAAGCTTTCCCATTTATACTAGGCTGGCTGCCTGCCTGTCTGTATTCTCCCAGCATGAGGCTTAGAGGCACATGTGACTATGCCTGTTTTTTTCACTTTACATTTTATTTATTTTCAGGTGTGTGTCGGTGTGTCTTAGGGTTTCCATTGCTATGAAGAGACAGTATAACCAAGGCATCTCCTTAAATTGGGGCTAGCTTACAGTTTCAGAGGTTCAGTCTATTATCATGGTGGGAAGCATTGTAGTGTGCAGGCAGACAGAAGTGGTGTTGGAGAAGCTGAGAGTTCTGTATTTTTCCCCCCCTTGTTCCGGTCAACCCGCTCGCTCCGCTCGACCCCGCTCACTCCGGCCGCCCCCGTACGGGCCGAATCGCTCCGGTTGGTCTCTCGATCCAAGGATTTGTTTCTTATTATTCTTCATAAGTACGCTGTAGCTGACTTCAGATGCACCAGAGGAGGGCGTCAGATCTCATTACGGGTGGTTGTAAGCCACCATGTGGTTGCTGGGATTTGAACTCATCACCTTCAGAAGAGCAGTCGGGTGCTCTTACCCGCTGAGCCATCTCACCAGCCCCGAAAGAGTTCTGTATCTTGATCCGAAGGCCACCAGGAGATTGTCTTCTGCACTGGGTGGAGCCCAAGCACTGGAGGATCCCTTAAAACCCGCCTACGCAGTGACACACTTTCTCTAACACCTACTCCAACAAGACCATACCTCCTAACAGTGCCACTTCCCGTGGGCCAAGCATATTCAAAGAACAACTTTTAGGAGTCTATTTTTTCCTTTTGCTGTGGTTTCTGGAGATGTTATAGGATAGGTGGCAAGTGTTTTACCTCCTGAGAAGTTTCACTAGCCTTAGACTCTTTAACCTTGAACTGAAGACTTCTTTCCACTGAGCCATATCTCAAGCCCCTGTATTTGTTTGTATTTTCATTTCAAGATAGTTTAAGCTGCTCAGGCAGGCCTTGCACTTGTGGTCTTCCTTCCTCAGCTCCCTGAGTAGTTGGGATTACAGGTCAATGCTACCAAGGTCTGGCTTACACAATGTGTTCCAAATATGTACCCTCCTCATTGGGTCTCTGATCTCTGTCTCTCTGTCCCTGTCTCTGTCTCTGTCCTGTGTGTGTGTGTGTGTGTGTGAGTGTACATGCCATAGTACACATGCAGATATCAGAAGACAACGTGTGTTAGTGGGTCCTTGGGATCAAACTCAAGTAACCGGACTTGACAGCAAGCACCTTTACACACTGAGCCATCTTGCTGGCCCATTATACCTCTCCTATAGAAGAATTACCTATCCCTGGTACTTTTTTTTTTTTGGTTTTTCGAGACAGGGTTTCTCTGTATAGCCCTGGCTGTCCTGGAACTCACTTTGTAGACCAGGCTGGCCTCGAACTCAGAAATCCACCTGCCTCTGCCTCCCAAGTGCTGGGATTAAAGGCATGCGCCACCACACCCGGCTTCCCTGGTACTTTTTGAAAGGGTTGGCTGCAAAGGGGATAAAGAAGGCAGAGCTGTTGGTATTAATTTAGCAGAAAACCAGCTCTGGTTCTGCTTTCTTACCTCACTGATGGGGTTCTAAGACAAGCCTTGTCGCAGGTGCCCGAAGAAACCCTGGGACAGAGCCCAAAGCATCTTATCTCAAAGTCCCAATCTCCAGGGAAGCCTTCCTAAAATGTTTCCAGGCTTGTCTCCTGGCTGCTCTTACACCTTGAAAGATTCCCTTGTTTCCTAGAATTCAATAAGCCCAAGAAGCTAACAGGAATGTCCTTGCCAGACCTCTTCCCAGTGATGACAACTCCCTAGGGATGGGAGTGGAGTGTATTGTTTCTTTTTCTTTTTTTTTAAGTTTTTTTATTTTTTCGCATTATTTCTTCTTCTTTTTTTTCCTTTTTAAGTTATTTTTTATTTTTTATTTTTTTTGCATTAGGGAGGGGAGTGTAGAAGCATCTGTCCAAGGCTGTGTGTCAGTGCTCAGGGAAAAGGCAAATGCAGAGGGCCTAGTAACCGAGGGCGGACCTAGAGCAGGTTTATTTAGGATGAGGAAACACATCCAGAGGAGGCACAAGACAGCTGCCCTCTAAAACACCCCAGACCTTTTGTCACCTTTCACTTCCCCTACCACCTCCTCCAAGGAGCTGGGGTTCCCTTCAGAGCTCCCCGTCTCTCCTCCATGCTCCCATCCCTGGCCACAGCCTTTGATGCTTTTGATTTTGAATGTAAAATGAACTTCTGAAGTTGGAGCTGATGGATTCCTGTTATCCCAGGAGACTGGGGCAGGGTGAAGGCAGCCTGGGTCATGGAGCCCAGTTTTTCTTCATTACATCTGACAACAAAGGAACAAATGAAAGCTCTGAACTCAAGGGCTAGGCTTGGATAGTTCAGTTGGTCAAATTTTCCTCCACCATGTATAAACTGGGCATGTAATCCCGACAGTCAGGAGATGGTGGCAGGAAGGTCAGAAGTTCAAGTCAGCCTGTACTACCTAGAGGTTCAAGCCAGGGATACCTAAGACCTTGCTTAAACAGAAAAACCTCCTGAACTCGAGAGGCTTCTTGGCTTCTTTCTTTTCTTTTCTTTCCTTTCCTTTTCTTTCTTTCTTTCTTTTTTTTTTTTTTTTTTTTTTTTTGAGACAGGGTTTTCTGTGTAGTCCTGGCTGTCCTGGAACTCACTTTGTAGACCAGGCTGGCCTCAAACTCAGAAATCCGCCTGCCTCTGCCTCCTGAGTGCTGGGATTAAAGGTGTGCGCCACCACTTCTGTGCTCCAGCTGGTGTGCTGTTCAAAATGTGGCCTCAGGGTGCAGACCTCCTCTGGAAGCCTGCTGGGTGGCCTATTGGCTGCTTTGATGAGCAGCCTGTTTCCTTATTTTTGAAACATCACACGGAAGCACTAGCAGCTAGCTTCATGGTGAGGAAGACAGGTGTTTATCTGGATCCAGGCCCTAGGGCTCACCCACCCCCTTTTCTACTTTGCCTTTTGCCTACTACTTGAATGCAATACATTCAAGTGTCTACAGATTGTCAGTCCACTGGAAGAACCAGACAGCCTCTGCCTTAAGGTGTCTGCTTAGAAACCCACCCTGTGACAGGGTCAGCAAAGGTCTGGAGTGGCCAGCCCAAGTTTCCTGAGGCAGTGCCATCCAAAGACACTGCCTAATAGATGCCTGTTGTTATTTATATACAGGGTCTATGTAGGCCTGGCTGTCACTATGTAGACCAGGTTGGCTTTGAACTCAAGGGATCCGCTTGCCTTTGCCTCCCAAGTGCTTGGATTAAAGGTGTATACTGTCGGGCTGGTGAGATGGCTCAGCGGGTTAGAGTACCCGACTGCTCTTCCGAAGGTGATGAGTTCAAATCCCAGCAACCACATGGTGGCTTACAACCACCCGTAACAAGATCTGACGCCCTCCTCTGGTGCGTCTGAAGTCAGCTACAGTGTACTTTTGAAGAATAATAAGAAGTGAATCCTTGGACTGGAGAGACCAACAGGAGCAAGCCAGGCTGTCAGGAGCGAGCAGAGCCGAACGGGGACGGCAAGCGGGGACGCCGGAGCGAGTGGGGCCGAACGGGGATGGCCGGAATGAGCGGGGCCAAATCGGAGCAAGCGGGGTCGTACGGGGGCGGCCAGGAGCAAGTGGGGCTGGCCAGAGCAAGTGGGGTCAAGCAGAGCGAGCAGGGTTGACCGGAACAAGGGAAAAAAAAAAAAAAAAAAGGTGTATACTGTCAGATCCCACAGTATACTGCAGTTTTATTTTCTCCATATATTTAAATGTTTGCTTATTGTTATATCTTTCTTCTGAAGAACAAGAAATGTGTCTACCTGTTCAGTAAATTGTTTAGATCAGTTCCTGGTGCACCACCGGGGCTGATGAGTATTGTTGAATAGAGAAATTTGTATCAGTGTATGGAAGGCAGTGCGATGAGTGGACAAGATGAAAAGGAGGACAATAGAAAAGGTGTTCTAGGGGCTGGAGAGATGGCTCAGCAGTTAAGAGAACTGACTGCTCTTCAGAGGTCCTGAGTTCAATTCCCAGCAACCACATGGTGGCTCACAACCATCTGTAATGGGATCTGACGCCCTCTTCTGGTGTGTCTGAAGAGAGCAATGGTGTACTCACATACATTAAATAAATAAATCGTTTTTTTTAAAAAAAGAAAAAGAGGGCCGGGCGTGGTGGCGCACGCCTTTAATCCCAGCACTCGGGAGGCAGAGGCAGGTGGATTTCTTAGTTCGAGGCCAGCCTGGTCTACAGAGTGAGTTCCAGGACAGCCGGGGCTATACAGAGAAACCCTGTCTTGAAAAACCAAAAAAAAAAAAAAAAAGAGTGAAAAGACCAAAATTTGGAGGGGTGGAGAAGAGACCCAGGGGCAAGGACAAAAACAAGTGATATTGAGCCAGCGTGGTGGCACATGCCTTTAATCCCAGCACTTGGGAGGCAGAGGCAGGCGGATTTCTGAGTTCAAGGCCAGCCTGGTCTACAAAGTGAGTTCCAGGTCAGCCAGGGCTATGCAGAGAAACCCTGTCTCGAAAAACCAACCAACAAACAAACACACACACAAAAAACAAGTGATATTGAGAAGTCAGACAGAAGGGTAATATCCAAGATCCGGGCCTTGTCTAGAAAGCAATGGGGAGGGCTGGCAAGATGACCCAGTGGGTATACTGCTCTTCCGAAGGTCCTGAGTTCAAATCCCATCTGATGCCCTCTTCTGGTGTGTCTGAAGTCAGCTACAGTGTACTGTATTAATAATAAATAAATCTTTGAGCCAGAACAAGCAGGGACTGAGTTTACAGGAGCGAGCAGAGGTCCTAAAAATTCAAATCCCAACAGTGACATGAAGGCTCACAACCATCTGTACAGATACAGTGTCATCACATAAATAAATCTTCTTTTTTTGAAGAAAGCAATGAGGAACCACTTGATCAGGTATTTGTCTAGTAAAACAAGAAGGATGGAGGGAGGAGAAAGGAGCAGAGAGAAAGAATAAAGGCAGAAGGGAGACAGGGATAAAGAAGAGAGGGAATGCCAGGCGGTGGTGGCGCTCACCTTTAATCCCAGCACTTGGGAGGCAGAGGCAGGCGGATTTCTGGGGTGGAGGCCAGCCTGGTCTACAAAGTGAGTTCCAATTGCCGGGCGTGGTGGCTCACGCCTTTAATCCCAGCACTCGGGAGGCAGAGGCAGGCTGATTTCTAAGTTCGAGGCCAGCCTGGACTACAGAGTGAGTTCCAGGACAGCCAGGGCTACACAGAGAAACCCTGTCTCGAAAGACCAAAAAAAAAAAAAAAAAAAAAAAAAAAAAAAAAAAAAAAAAAGAAAGAATAGAAAAAAGAAAAGAAAAAACTAAAAAGAAGAGAGGGAACAAGGTACGGGACATAGGAATAAAAGCAGAAAAATCGGGAGTTCAAGTTCAAGGTCATTCTCATCTACACGGTTTTAGGACAGCCTGGGCTATTGGAGACCTTAAAATACCCAAACTGTCCTAACACACCCAGAAGGTTGAGAACAGAGCAGGGCGTGGTGGCACATGCCTTTAATCCCAGCACTTGGGAGGCAGAGGCAGGCAGATATCTGAGTTCGAGGCCAGCCTAGCCTGGTCTACAAAGTGAGTTCCAGGTCAGCCAGGGCTACACAGAGAAGCCCTGTCTCGAAAAACCAAAAAAAAAAAAAAAAAAAAGAAGAAGTTGAGAACAGTTAACAGTTATGTGGAAACAGGTTCCTGAGAGTGTAATATAGTAAATGACCGGAATCTCGGGTCTGGAGAGAGAGCTCAGCGGTTAAAAGCACTCGCTGCTCTTGCAGAGGACCAGTTCAGTTCAGTTCCCAGCATCGGCAAGATTACTCACTATTGCCTGTAACTCCAGTTCCAGAGGATCCAGCACCCTCTTTTGGCCTCTGCGTTCCGCATACACAGATGAACATGAGGACAAACACTCATAAAGTAAAATAACGTTTTTAAAACTAGAGGCTTGGAGCCGGGCGTGGTGGCGCACGCCTTTAATCCCAGCACTCGGGAGGCAGAGGCAGGCGGATTTCTGAGTTCAAGGCCAGCCTGGTCTACAAAGTGAGTTCCAGGACAGCCAAGGGCTATACAGAGAAACCCTGTCTCGAAAAACTAAAAAAAAAAAAACTAGAGGCTTGGGCTGGTGAGATGGCTCAGCGGGTAAGAGCACCCGACTGCTCTTCCGAAGGTGATAAGTTCAAATCCCAGCATCCACATGGTGGCTCATAACCATCCGTAACGAGATCTGGCGCCCTCTTCTGGAGTGTGCCTCTTCTGGAGTGTCTGAAGACAGCTACAGTGTACTTACATATAATAAATAAAATAAATCTTTAAAAAAAAAAAACAAAAAAAAACAAAAACTAGAGGCTTACTGTTGGGGCGCTGTAGTCACTAGTTCAGTGCTGGCGGAGGGAGGAGCCTAGTTATATGAATGGAGGGAGGAGCCAAGGAGTCAATAGACGTCTAGCTTGTGTGATTGGGTAGCTATGCGTGTCACTCTCGAAGAAAGTGGAGGTGGGACCAAAGGTGTCTCATTTCTCCTCCCATCTGTGTAGGATGATGTCGGTTGGTTCTTTCGAGGAGCGCGCCAAAAACAGCCCAGGCGGGCGAGGGGGCTTATCCCGACGTCATTTCCGAAATACTCCCGGCTCAGGCGTCCGGCAACTTCTGCGCCGGAACTTCCGGCTGGTGCGGCCATCTTGACTCCCTGACCTTGGACTTCGGCTGGTCCTGGTCCGTGGTCATTCCGCGCGCGCCGTCATGTCTGTCCTGACGCCGCTGCTTCTGAGGAGCCTGACCGGCTCGGCCCGGCGGCTCATGGTGCCGCGGGCTCAGGTCCACTCGAAACCGGCGCGGGAGCAGCTCGGGGTCCTGGTGAGCGGGACGGACCGGGAGCGGGGAGGTGGGCGAACTGTGGTAGCCTGCGACATTGCCTTGGGCCTGTCTGCAAGGCGTGGATGAGACGAGTCGCTCGGCTGCTCCTGAACCCTAGGTATTTTCCCCAAGTTCCTGGATGTCAGGTCAGCCCGCTAGTTTGTCTACTCTCTAAACCCTTTCCATTTTCCCCCGCCCCCGCAGGGGAAGGCATGCCTGGTAACTGGCAGCGACGTCATGGTTGTTACTGCTACATTTTATTATTAAGGAGGGCTGCAGAATCTACCAGGTCTACATTCCCAGAGATGTAGGAGAATTTAGATATTAGGATAAATTTTACTTTAAAAACATTAGTTTAGGGGCTGGTGAGATGGCTCAGCGGGTAAGAGCACCCAACTGCTCTTCCGAAGGTGATAAGTTCAAATCCCAGCATCCACATGGTGGCTCACAACCATCCGTAGTGAGATCTGGCTCCCTCTTCTGGAGTGTCTGAAGACAGCTACAGTGTACTTACATATAATAAATAAAATAAATCTTTAAAAAAAAAAAACAAAACATTAGTTTATTGAGGCAGGGTCTCATGTAGCCCAGGCTGACCACATTTGACGTTGAACCGATAATCTCTTTAGTGCCTGGATAACAGGCATGTGCCACCATTTGTGGTTTATGTGGTGCTGGGGATCAAACCCAGGATTTTGTGTTAGGCAAGCTCTTTCTTAAAAGCTACACCGAAGCCTAGGCCCCCCCATCCCTCCCTTTTTTGGAGCACTTCTGTTTTAAGTGACAATGGGTCCTGAATCCCGACATCTGGGCATTGAATTAGGGGCAAAACCAACGCATTGCCAGTGAAGAAACAGTGACAAACAAGTCTTACACCCATTTAGTGGGAGGCTGAAGCATGAAGACAGAGCTCAGGAATTCAGGCCAGCTTGGGCAACATAATGAGACCCTGTCTCAAAAACAAGAGCCTGGGGTCTGGAGAGATGGCGTTTGGTGCATAGCCTCATGAAGAAGACTGGTCTGGGTTCCAGCACCCATATAACAAGACAGGTGCTTGTAACTCCAGCTCCGAGGTATCTGACATCCTCTCCTGACCTTGTGTAAGCATGCAAACACATACCTGTGCTCCCACACATGCATCATACAAATACAGATAAAACACATCTTTAAAAGATACAAAAATCCAGCAGGGCAGTGATGGTGCACGCCTATAACCCAGCACTTATGCTACAGAGGCTGTGGGTCTCTGAGTTCGAGGCCAGCCTGGTCTACAGAGTGAGTTCCAGGACATGTCTCTGTGTAGACAAAGCAACAAACAACAAAAACGAAAAAAGAAACTGCATAGAAAGCAGGGATACAGGGAAATGGTTTATATAGTATAGTATTTGCTTCACCAGCATGCCAGCATGAGGATTTGACGTGTTGACTACCCAGCAACCGGCTAGTCTTTAGCCCTAGTGCTGGTAGGGGGAGAAGCAGGGAGCTCCCTGGAGCCCACTGTTTAGCTTGTCTAGCCAAAACAGATGGAGAGCTGTTGTTATATGAGATACCAGACATCAAGCTCTGGCCTTCATCTGCATTGAAAACAGTACACATACACACCAGTGAGCATAGTGGCACAGGAGTGGATTTCAGGAACAGGAGAATCTCAAGTTCAAACCCATATCTGGGTGGGGGGCATAGTAAGACTCCTGCCTGTGCACCCTTTCCCCCCCAGAGATGAATAAATCTTTTTAAAAACCAAGGACCTTTATTTCAAGGCTGGAAATGGACTTGACCCAGTGTCCTTCTCTGTGTCTGTATCTCTCCCTCTCATGTGCTGGGGATTGAACCTCAGGCCCGAGTTGCTTTCTTCAGTGTGGGTCTGCTGGATTTTCTGCCTTAGTCTTTTTCACTGAGGGACTTCCCCATGCCTAATGACTACCTAAACTGGGAGTGCCTATAGAATCCCGCCCTGAGGGAATCCTTTCTTGTGCTCTATGTAGGATATCACCATTGGGCTCACTTCCTGCTTCGTGTGCTGTCTTCTGCCTGCGGGCTGGGTCCTGTCACACCTGGAGAGCTACAAGAAGCGGGAGTGAAGGGAGCTGTCTTCCCTCATCCTTTGACTAGACCAATCTTGCCAGCCCATCTTGATCATGTTTCCTGCATTCCTGGCTGGCCTTCCCCGGGATCATGTTATTCAATTCCAGTCACCTCTTCTGCAATCATGACCTCGATGTCTCCATGGTGACAACTGGGACCACATGTATTGGCTCTGCTTGGTGGGGTCCCCCTTTGTAACAATAAAGTCTATTTAAACCTTGCTTCAGAAATGCATCATGTCCTCCTGCACTGGGTGGGCTTCTGCCTCCACACAGAAACGAGGATGCTGTTGAACTGGGGTCCATGGAGGAACATCTGGCTGGTCCAGGCCTCAGTGCTAAGGTTTGTTGGGTGTCTGGGAAACACCAGTTGTTACTGAGCACTCTACCTTGATGCTTATCCCTTCCAGTTCCCTTGCCTGTGCCAAGTTATTGGCTCCCTGTAAGTGCATGTGTTCATGCATAGGGCTCCATCTTTAAGGCCAGCTTTGTAGCTGGGATCCTTTATCAAGGATCTTTCCTGGCTTGGATGTCCATGTGCAGTATCTTGCAAGTAGAGGTGTGGTGGTAACCATGACATTTTATGCTGGGCACTACTACCACTTCATGTCAAATTCAAGACCTCTTACTTTCAGCACTCTGTGAATGCTTATCAGCTGAGTGGTCTTCCTTATGCTTCCTCCTCAGTATTTTGGGGGAGGAGCCAGGGGAAGGGGCAAGGGGAGCTGAAAATGACTTCTCTAGCCATGTGGTACATGTGAAGCAATACCTGCTAAGCTGGGATCCTCTCAGGATCTGTGAGGAACAGCACTCTGGCTTCCCAGCTCCCCAGAGAGTGAAATGGCTTTATCTCACTTTGCATGGTTTGTTTGATGACTTGGCTGACTTCCAGATGACACAGGACAGTATTCCCTATGGCCATGAGGCTAGGACAGTTGCTGTGAGAGCTGAGGCCCTCCAAACTGTTCTGCTGCCCTCTTCCTGGAAGCTTCAGGTAGAGCTGGCTCCCTCCATCCCCCTTTCTCCTGGCTTTTCTGCATGGTGTTTGCTAATACCTATATATCCAAGGCCAGGGATGCTCCTTTAAGGGTAGGAAAGGGCTCCCTGCATCCTGAGGGGCTGCTCCTTGAACACAGTCCAACTTTTGTGTCTAAGATTGAAGGATTGTGGACCAGCCTCCTGAACCTGTGATCAGAGTGGGAGAGAATGCTACAAGGTGGGCACAGCTTGGGGTGCTGGCCAGGAGAAGGCTGCTACTGCTGGATCTCAAGGATGCAGTGTGGTGACACAACGCACCCAGCACTGCCACTGACGCTGAGGGGAGGGATTCAGGTTTCCAGACCAGCCTGAGCTACAGAGTAAGACTTTTATTTTTAAGATTTATTTACTATTATATATAAGTACACTGTAGCTGTCTTCAGACGCTCCAGAAAAGGGGGTCAGATTTCATTACAGATGGTTGTGAGCCATCATGTGGTTGCTGGTATTTGAATTCAGGACCTTCAGAAGAGCAGTCAGTGCTCTTTTTTTTTTTTTTTTTGGTTTTTCGAGACAGGGTTTCTCTGTCTAGCCCTGGCAGTCCTGGAACTCACTCTGTAGACCAGGCTGGCCTCGAACTCAGAAATTTGCCTGCCTCTGCCTCTCGAGTGCTGGGATTAAAGGCATGCGCCACCACGCCCGGCAGCACTATCTCTAAAGAAACTCAAACTAAATGAATAGATAGAAATGAAGGGGTGACCTCAAAAACAATGTTTTGCCCAGTAACCTCATAGCTGTTTCTTTCACATTAGGACCCATTCCTGCTCACAGCTCAGTGGGGAGAACTTGGATGTTAGTCAGTTTTTTTTGTTTTGTTTTGGGTTTTGGGGGTTTTTTTTTGTTTTTTTTTGAGACAGGGTTTCTCTGTGTAGCTCTGGCTGTCCTGGAATTCACTTTGTAGACCAGGCTGGCCTCGAACTCAGACATCCGCCTGCCTCTGCCTCCCGAGTAGAGTGCTGGGATTAAAGGCGTGCACCACCCCGCCCAGCGTTAGTCAGTTTTTAAATATACATATATATGTATTTTAGATATACTTTTAGTTATATGAGTACACTGTAGCTATCTTCAGACACACCAGAAGAGGGCATCGGATCCCATTACAGATGGTTGTGAGCCACCATGTGGTTGCTGGGAATTGAACTCAGTACATCTGGAAGAGCAGTCAGTGCTCTTAACCGCTGAGCCATCTCTCCCCCTCATCAGCTTCTTGACCTTGAAGTGAAGGTGGTGGGTGGGGTGGCAAGGGCCTTCCTTGCTAGGCCTCTGCTGCCAAAAGAGGGTTCACCTGTGTGGACCTATTCTGTACATGGAATAGATTATACCTTGATCTTAGAGCCACGGGCTACCTTGAGCAAGGATACATGCAGTACTAAGAGTTTTGTTCCAGTTTCTATGGTAACATCACTGCTTTGCCAGGGATTAGTTATCTTGGGATTAGTTATCTCCTATTTTTGTGCCCTTGGAACTCAAGAAATAGATGACAGACACCCTGTCACAGAAGAACTGCTCGAAACCAAAGTTCTGTCTTCAGTCAGTTCAGGCTGGAGGGAAGCCAAGTGGCTATAAGTTCCCAGATCCTGGTCTGAGCCCTTAAGCAGGCTTAGCATCTCAGGGGAGGGCGTGGGGGTGGGCAGGGCAGTAGGCTGGAAGACTGAAGGTGGACTCAAGATTCCCACTGACTTCTCATGATTGGAGTCATACTCATAGGCCCGGAGTCTGTCACCTTTCACAGAGAAAGGGAGCTTACTTGCTTTATTTATTTATTTGTTTATTTATTTTTGGTTTCTTGAGACAGGCAGGGTTTCTCTGTGTAGCCCTGGCTGTCCTGGGACACACTCTGTAGACCAGGCTGGCTTCGAACTCAGAAATCCACCTGTTTCTGCCTCCCAAGTGCTGGGAATAAAGGCGTGCGCCACCACTGCCCAGCCAAGTCAGGGATCTTTAAATGGTGTCCCATAAAGTCAGGCTTTGTGGTCTGAGCCATATCTTGTCTCGTGTGTAGTGGGGTGGGCTGAGGGTTTGGAGACTCCTGTGTGACCTTAGCAAGTCATCCAATCTTGTTTCAATTTTTGGCATGGCAAAAATAAAGATTATGTGACAGGCAGGATAATGTCACAGCTCTTATCCCTAGAGCCCATGAAGTTACTTTAAATGGCCAAGGCGATTTTGCAGATGTGATTAAGGTTCTGGGCCCTGAGGTAAGATTATCCTGGATTATCTGGGTGGCTTAGTGTGGTCACCAGACACACCCTATAAACAAGCCCATCCTTGCTGGGTATCACTTTGTAGCTAAGAAATGCTGTGGTCAGAAGCTGAAAACAGTCCTCAGTTTATTGGTGGAAGGATTGGGAGACTTGCAGCAGTTCCAAGGATCTGGATTTGGCCAAGCAGCACAGAAAGATGGATTCCCTCTGAGCCTCTGGAAAGGATGCAGCCTTAGGGTACCTCGATTTTAGTTCTCATCTCCAGAGCTGAGTTCTTGGGGGCATAGGCCATCAGGACTGCTGTCCCAGCTGACTAGATGGGTGACACATAGTGAACTACATGATAACATTTCCAAGTGGGTCCCCAACCAAGTGTGTGGGAAGAGCTCCTCTGCTACCTTGCTTCACTCCTCACTGCTTGTGCTTCCGTGGCTTGGATCCCGCAGGTGACTGTTAACTCAGTTAACGACTCCTAAGTCCGGCCCCTCCTCAGCTCTGCAGGCTAGCCTGTGCAGTGCCCATTGCCTCACTAGTGGGCACTAGAATACAACTCCACATGTTTTTCAGGTGCCCACATGACCCTGCTCTTGCCCTGCCCTAGAAAGGAAGGTCTACCCTCTCAGGGCCATATCCCTTTTGTCCTGGTCACTTACATGGCCTCATGTCCCGGAGGGGTTGCTTCTCTGTGGCTGAGGTTTCATAGCTCCTTGATTCTGGACATAGATGTGCTGACATGTTTGCAGGCAGCAGGACTGAACGGGAGGAGGCTTCTGTGCCATACCGCTCCTTTGCTTGCTGTCACCCACCCACACTTCCACCTATTATTATTATTATTATTTTATTGTTTTGAGACATGGTCTCATATACTCCAGCCTGGCTTCAAACTCCCTATGTAGCTGAAGAAGACCATCTGCTTTTGGTTCTATACATCCAGAGTGCTGGGATTGGACGCAGGCTACAATACTATGCCCAATTTTTGTGTTAATGGGGATCAAATAGGGCTTAGTACATGCCAGACAAGCACTCTACTCATTGGGAAATGTCTCTAGCCCATGGGGAACACTCTGTGTCTGTGTCTGTGTCTGTGTCTGTCTTTCTGTCTTCACCTTATTTTTTGAGGCCTGGTTTCTTTTTTTTGGGGGTGGGGGGGGTTCGAGACAGGGTTTCTCTGTGTAGCCTTGGCTGTCCTGGAACTCACTCTGTCGACCAGGCTGGCCTCGAACTCAGAAATTCACCTGCCTCTGCCTCCCGAGTGCTGGGATTAAAGGCTTGTGCTACCATGCCCGCTTTTTTTTTTTTTTTTTTTTTTAAAGATTTATTTATTATTAAGTACACTGTAGCTGTTTTCAGACATACCAAAAGAGGGCTTTGGATCTCATTACAGATTGTTGTGAGCCACCATGTGGTTGCTGGGATTTGAAGTCAGGGTCTTATAAAGAGCAGTCAGGGGGGCTGGTGAGATGGCTCAGCGGGTAAGAGCACCCGACTGCTCTTCCGAAGGTGATGAGTTCAAATCCCAGCAACCACATGGTAGCTTACAACCACCTGTAATGAGATCTGATGCCCTCCTCTGGTGCGTCTGAAGTCAGCTACAGCGTACTTATGAAGAATAATAAGAAACGAATCCTTGGACTGGAGAGACCAGCTGTCGGGAGTGAGCGGAGCTGAACGGGGATGGCTGGTGCAAGTGGGGCCGGAGAGAGCGGGGCTGGCCGGAGCGAGTGGAGCCGGCTGGAGCGAGCGGGGTTGAGCAGAGCATGCGGGGTCGAGCGGAACAAGGGAAAAAAAATAAGTAAATAAATAAATCTTAAAAAAAAAAAAAAAAAGAGCAGTCAGTGCTCATAACCACTGAGCCATCTCTCTGATTGGACCTGAAGCTTGCTGTATTGGCTATATTGGCAGGACAAGATCCAGGATCCACTAGCATCCACTTCTCCAGTGCTGGGATTGCATGCTGTCACACTCAGCTTTATGTGGGTGGTGGGTATCAAAACTCAGGTCTTCAGGATTTTGCAGCAAACAGTGCCCACTGAGCTGTTTCCCAGCCACTGTGGCAATCTTTTTTATAAAGACTTTCATACTGCTATTTTGGCTGGGGTAGAACTTAATTTATAGCCCAGACTGGCCTAGAACTCAGTAATACTCCTGACTCAGCCTCCTGTGTGTTGAGACTACAGATCTGAGCCACCAGCTCAACTTTGTCACTGGCTTTGGATATTTGTGGGTATGTGAATTGGGAGGCAGGGACAATGTGTAAGGATGTGCCAAGGGATTAGTGGCAAGTCTGCAAGTGAGGTTTAGATGCTTTGGGATAGTCAGAAGCCTGGAAGTGGTGAAAGGTGCAGGGCAGATGGTAAGCTAACCACCAGATAAGCAGGCATGGACTAGAGCTAAGCAAGCCGTGCATGGTTGTCCACACCCGTAACCCCAGCACTCAGGAGGGGAGGCAAGTGGGTTGGAAATCAACCTGGACGTATGGAATAGAAACTGGAAGCAAGGACTTGACTGGTAATGTGATTCGGCAGGAGGACATGAGCTTGGCGTGTGAGAAGCCCTGGGTTCAATCCTCATCTCTTAAATAAAGCAACTTAAAGGTTTAAGTACAAAAGGAAACCATGAAAGGTTGGAAGGAGTCAGGAGGGGCTGGAAAGAAATGAGTATGACTAAAACAGAAAGGGAAGGCCCTGCAGAGAAGCAGATATTCCTTATCTTTACTGTGTCTGGATTCCTGTCCTACTGTGTGCCTACGACCAGTTGGAGAAACTGAGTGAATGCTATAGAAGATCTTTATTGTTTAAAATAATAAAAGGCTGGAGCGATGGCTTTAGTGCTTCAAAGAATGTGCTGCTCTTGCAGAGGACCTGGTGACCTCTAACTCCAGTGGATTCGATGTCTTTGGCCTCCATGGGTTTCTGCACTCACAGACACACTTAACATTTAGAATATTTTTAGCCGGGCGTGGTGGCGCACGCCTTTAATCCCAGCACTCGGGAGGCAGAGGCAGGCGGATTTCTGAGTTCGAGGCCAGCCTGGTCTACAAAGTGAGTTCCAGGACAGCCAGGGCTAGATAGAGAAACCCTGTCTCGAAAAACCAAAAAAAAAAAAAAAAGAATATTTTTAGAAGTAATCTGGGAGGAGGGGTGCTGGAGAGATGGCTCAGCAGTTAAGAGCACTGGCTGCTCTTCCAAAGGTCTTGAGTTCAATTCCCAGCAACCACGTGGTGGCTCACAACTATCTGTAATGGGATCTGATGCCCTCTCCTGGTGTGTCTGAAGACAGCAACAGTGTACTCATAAATCTTAAAAAAAAAAAAAAAAAAAAGGAAATCATCTAGAAAGTTTAATATAAAACAACAGCAATAAAGCCAGACTATGCATTTGGGAGGCAGAGGCAGGTGGAGTTCTCAGTTCAAGGCCAGCCTGGTGTACAGAGTTCCAGGACAGCCAGGGCTATACAGAGAAACCCAAACTGAACTTCAAAACCCCAAAACTAGATACCAAAGATGCTATTAAGAGAAGTTATAGCCGGGCGGTGGTGGCGCACGCCTTTAATCCCAGCTCTTGGGAGGCAGAGGCAGGTGGATTTCTGAGTTTGTGGCCAGCCTGGTCTACAGAGTGAGTTCTAGGACAGCCAGGGCTATACAGAGAAACCCTGTCTAGAAAAGAGAGAGAGAGGTTATAGATTGGGGCTCAGAGGGTATGGCGCTTAGTGGATCCACATGAGAGAAGGAGAGACTCCTACAAGCTATCCACTGACCTCTGCACTGTCAGGGCAGTTTCCTACATACCAACACACATACAAATGTTTAATAAGAATATAATGGGGGGGGGGCAGAAGAAATGGCTCGGTGGTTAGGGGCACTGGCTGATCTTCAGAGGACCTGAGGACCCAGCAACCACATGGTGGTTCACAAAGCTCTGTAATGAGACCTGATGCCCTCTTCTGATGTGCATCAAGACAGAACACTCATATAAAATAAATAAACAATTTTTTTTTGTTTTTTTTCGAGACAGGGTTTCTCTGTATATCCCTGGCTGTCCTGGAACTCACTTTGTAGACCAGGCTGGCCTCGAACTCAGAAATCCGCCTGCCTCTGCCTCCCGAGTGTTGGGATTAAAGGCCTGCGCCACCACACCTGGCAACAATTTTTAAAATAAAAGGAAAGAATATGTTTTAAGGGCTGGAGAGATGGCTCAGTGGTTAAGAGCACCGACTGCTCTTCCAGAGGTCCTGAGTTCAATTCCCAGCAACCACATGGTGGCTCACAACCATCTATAATGGGATTGGATGGGATTGGATGCCCTCTTCTGGTGTGTCTGAAAACAGTGACAGTGTACTCACATACATTAAATAAATTAATTAAAAAAATAATATGTTTTAAAAGTTATAACTGGGGGCTGGCGAGATGGCTCAGTGGTTAAGAGCACCGACTGCTCTTCCGAAGGTCCAGAGTTCAAATCCCAGCAACCACATGGTGGCTCACAACCATCCCTAATGAAATCTGATGCCCTGATCTGGAGTATCTGAGGACAGCTACAGTGTACTTACATATAATAAATAAATCTTAAAAAAAAAAAAGTTATAACTGAGGTTCTGGCTTCCAATTTCTCACTATAGAAGCTCCTTCCATGACCACAGTCCATCAGCAGTCATGGGACTGGCAGGTTGAGTGGCTCATAACTATTGTTAACTCCACCTCTACCCTTCGATGCCTGCTTCTAGCTTCCCCGGGGACCAGGCTTTAGTGTGGTACATATACATAGACAAATAAATCTTCAAAACATATATAAATAAAAGAGGTGAACTGGCAAGATGGCTAAAGTGTTTGCCACACAAATCTGACAACCTTTGTTCCATCTCCAGGACCCATGTAAACGTGGAGAGAATGGATTTTATAAAAGTGTGCTCTTTCACACAAGCACTTTGGCACACACTATAGACACAATAATAAAATTTTAACAAAAGAATGATAGCTGATGACAAAGGACACAATTTCTTTTTTTTTTTTTTTTTTTTTTTCTGAGACAGGGTTTCTCTGTCTAGCCCTGGCTGTCCTGGAACTCACTTTGTAGACCAGGCTTGCCTCGAACTCAGAAATCCGCCTGCCTCTGCCTTCCGAGTGCTGGGATTAAAGGCGTGTGCCACCACGCATGCCCGGTCTAGATGGCCACTTTTTGGCTCAAGTTTTGTTTGGTTTGGTTTGGTCTGTTTGAAACAGGGTCTCTTGTAGCCAAGACTTGCCTGAAACTTCAGGATTACCTTGAACTCCTGATCCTCCATTCTTTCTCCACCTTTCACATGTTCGGATTATGGACTCAAATTCATGCTTTTAAATGGCTCTGCTTTCTCAAATAGGAGGACATATAGCCAAAGTTAGGTCGAGGGTTTTGGTTTTCTTTTTTTTTTTTCTTTTTTTTTTTTTCAGATTTATTTTATTTATTATATGTAAGTACACTGTAGCTGTCTTCAGACACTCCAGAAGAGGGCGCCAGATCTCGTTACGGACGGTTGTGAGCCACCATGTGGATGCTGGGATTTGAACTTATCACCTTCGGAAGAGCAGTCGGGTGCTCTTACCCACTGAGCCATCTCACCAGCCCCGGTTTTGGTTTTGATATCAAGGGAAGATGCTCCCCGTGCTGGAAACAGGACTTCAGAGCTCGTAGAGAACAGGCTCAGTAGTGAGAGGCGAGAGAGGCCGCGAAGGCTCCGAAGGGCGTCAGGAGGTTGTCACCACTTCCTGTCTCGAGGTGGCTCTGCTCTCCGCACTGCAGCTGCCGTCGTGTACCTTGAAAGTATGCGCAGCTGGGATTAACCTTCTAGTGACTTTAATTCCATCTTGTTCCTTATCTCAGTTACACAACCTGTATTTCAAACTTCAGTACACAGAAAACAGAAGTGACTCGAGGAGGTCCTTAACACCGCAGGACCTTTGGGAAAGTGGAATGTGGAAGCGTACGTGGGGTCCATCCGCTTCTCCAAGGGACTCCAGCCCCCAAGCTCTCCAGGGCAGCAGAAGCAGCCCAGGCCCTGACGACCGCCAAAGGGAGCCTGTTGCTAGGGGCGTTGCGAAGGAGGGGCAACAAGGAGGGGCTCCCTTCCGGGAGGAGGGCAATTAATAACCCGGAAGCGATCGCCAGTGCGGCGCTGTTTAAAGATGGCGGCGGAGGAACCTCAGCAGCAGAAGCAGGAGCCACTGGGCAGCGACTCCGAAGGTACGAACGGAGGGAAGGATGTCCTGCCCGGGCTAGCGGGGGCAGGCCTCGGCCGGCCGTTCCCGAGGAACTCGGGGAGTCAGCGCCCCGGGGACGAGGCGCAGCGTGCGACGGAGCCCTTCCCCGCGTCTCCTCCCCTCCCCCTCACAATGGAAGCCGGGCCGCGGCGACCCCCGGCCGGGCGGGGCGGCCGGGGCCGGGGCTCGGCCTCTCGCGCACGCCTGGGGCGGAGCCTGGGCCGCCCCGCCTCCGCCGGTCCCGTGGCCTCGAAGGCTCCCACAGTCAGCCCGCCGGAGTCCTCGCCAAGCCGAGGCCTAGTCCGGGGCCGAGCTGCTGAAAGGCGTTGAGGAACACCGGGCTTCCAAGGACGAAGTCCCTGGTGGGCCGTTCGGGATGCCATTGGCGGCTCTTTGCCTTAGAGCTTGTTCTGGCCTTCCAGCTCCTTTGAGCGGATCCAGGCATTGTTTTCCTAGATTCCTGGTCCTTAAAAAAGACAAAAACCAGTCACACCTTCTCCCTGTCTCCCAAGAACTTGAGCTCTAGGGGTTGATTAAGTCTCTTGAGTGGGAGGGACAGTCCTGTTGTAGGACATGGTGGGAAGCTCAGCTGAGAACCTAGGATAACCAGGCCCCAAAGTACTGGCTTTAAAAAGCCAGTCATATTCGCACACCCTACTCTATCCAACTCCACACTATATACTAGAGGTTGAGGGCTAGGAAACCCAAATACGCAGAAAGAAATTGTTCTCCATCACATCTAAGAAGGATCCAGGACTAGAATCTCCTGACTCCTACAGTAGCTGCTTAGAGTCCTCAGAATGAACGTCCCGAATCCATGGATGACTCTAGAGAGTGCTTAGGTAGTAGTTGCTGCTGGCAGGATCCCAGCGTATTTAGATGATGGGAGCAAGGTGATGGCATTAGTCCATTCTAGAGGTGAGGGGATAGGACTTTGGCAAGTGACATGTCCAAGAGTTCAGACTGGAATTGTACAAGTGTGAACTTGACCTTGGGCAAGATGGAGTCACCTCTCTGTATTTTTTTTTTAATTTGGAAAATGAACAATACATGAGACCACAGAAGGACAAAGGGTGTGTCTCAGTAAAGTGCATGCTTACCGGATGCTCTCATTCCTCCTAGGGCTCCACCCCTTCATCCTGCTTTCTCCCAGAGGCTCTCTTCCCCAGAGCATTCCCTAGATGTTACAGAGCACTTTTAGAAGGCAGGGAGGAAGGAATATCAGGGCTTCAAGGGAGCTTTGGGGATGATCTTTACTTTGTCATTTTATTTATTTATATTTACTTATTTCTTGAGGTTGCTAGAAATAGAAGCCAGGGCTTCACACCTGCAGGACAAATATATCTTTACCACTGGGTCTCTCAACCCCAGCCCTATATTTATTTATTTATTCATTTGTTTATTTATTTATTTAACTTCCAAGATCTTTAAAGGCTTGCTATATTTCCAGAGCTGATCTCTAACTCCTAGGCTTCTTAATCCTGCTCTGGTCTCCTGGTCTGGTCTGTAATTGCGCTCTTGTTTACTTTTATTTTATTTATTTATTTATTTATTTATTTATTTTTTGGTTTTTTGAGACAGGGTTTCTCTGTCTAGCCCTGGCTGTCCTGGAACTCACTTTGTAGACCAGGCTGGCCTCGAACTCAGAAATCCGCCTGCCTCTGCCTCCCGAGTGCTGGGATTAAAGGCGTGTGCCACCACGCCCGGCCTATTTTATTTTTTAGAGATCAGCTACACAGACTTGTGGTCTTCTGCCTTACCAGCTACCTTCTCCACAAGATGAGGAAATGAGAACTCAGAGAGGGAAGGACTTTGCTAAGAATACACAGTGGGCTGGGTGTGAGGCATAGGTTCCAGATTCCAGACCTGTTCTGCCAAAGCTGCCTGCCGTAGAGATAGCCACACCCCATAGGAACCCTTGGTTGGCACTTCTTTTTTTCTCCTTTTTCTAGGTGTTAACTGTTTGGCCTATGATGAAGCCATTATGGCTCAGCAGGACCGAATTCAGCAAGAGGTGAGGTGCTGAAGAAAGTTGGGGAGGGAGAGGCTGAGGGCTTTGTGGTGGGGATGCATAGTCAGGGCCTGAGGCCTAATTCTATTTGGAAGCCCTCCCCTCTCAAGTCTATTTTAGGCACTTTATGCTTTTATGGGGGTTGCTGTGCCGCTGGATGACCAGCCTAGCACCCCTTTTGTAGGTGTTAGGCATGGGTTCCTCAGTCTCCTGCCTCCCTGCAGATTGCTGTGCAGAATCCTCTGGTGTCCGAGCGGCTGGAACTCTCAGTCCTGTACAAGGAGTATGCTGAGGATGACAACATCTACCAACAGAAGATCAAGGTGGGATCCTGGCCAGAGGGGCAGGAGGGAGCCTGTTTCAGCCCTGCTTCTTGTGAGGCCTAATGTCTGAGAGGGTCGGGTGTTGGGTGGGGACACACCTTCTATTGCTAGTTCTTGAAGTGTGGCCTCTGGACTGAGACCTCATTCACATCAGATTACCACTCAGCAGCTGTCTTCTTGACAGGTCCTTCAGTGTCTCTGAGCCCTGGGTGTCCTCATCTGTAAAATAGGGACAGTGAAAGCATCTGCCTGTAGGGTGGCTGTAAGGTTGAGGTAGGTGATGCTCAGGTGGGACCAGGTGCAGGCTGGGCGGGCACTGACAACTCAGTAGCCAGCCAGGGGCCAAACTTGCTGGTGTTGGGATGGGTAGATTGGTCACAGACCTGTCCTATAGTCTGTCTACTGGATCTTTGTGGACACTAGGCCTCCTCTGTGTGTCTCTGCTGCATCACTCAAACTGAGGCAAGCTTCTTTACTAGTAATCCCAAAAGCTGAGAGCCGAGGAGCTTGAACTGTGGCCCTGTGCTGAAACAGTATTTAGTAGGCAGCCTGAAGAGTTAAGAAATGGTGTACTTCAGTCTTCCTCCAAAGATCATAGGTGTTTATGTCCTCTGCTTGCAAGTGGGGCCTTCAGGTAGTCACGCAGGTAACCCCCTTACAGCGGCAGCACAAGAGCGAAGCTGCCTGAGGGGTGTCCTGGGAGCATCAGAGCTCACTTAGCCAGGCATGGGAGTGAGTGCCCATAGTTACTCCCTTGTTGCCAGAGAAGCCAGAAGTCATGAGCTTTCCTAACTCTGAGCAGTTGGCAGGTAATGAAAATTTCAACTGTTAAGTAGGGCTGAGGTAGAGCTAGCTCAGTAGTAGTAACCTGAGCCCAGTATTTGCAAAGCTCTTAAGTTCTGTCCTTAGCGTCTGAAGGGAAATGTGTGAACTAAATAACCCCTGTTCAGCCTAGATCAGCTGTCTGCAGCCTGTGATCGCTTTACCCACTTCTCAGGGGTTTGGGATTTCACCAAAATATATGTGAGGAGGTAAAGGCCTTGATTTTTTTTGAGCCAGGCAGACCTTTGCTCTCCAGGTGTGTGACCTCAGACAATGCTGGATCTCTGGCTACAGTTATTTTCAGCCCATGGGGCAAGTTTAGGGAAGGTATTGAATTGAGTGCTGCTGTGCCCAGCAAGCGCCTTGAAGCTTGTGGCCAGTTAGTAAACTGATGGCCCATCCAGGGCCACTTCTTCTGCTAAGATGCCTTGTAAAACCAACAGAGCTCCTCAGGTTCTTATCAGTGATTCATTTAGCAAACTGTTTGAATGTTTGAAGAGAGCAGTTTACAGCAAGGAACCTCAGCACCCTAAACTTCCTCTCTGTGTGCTGTGCTTAAGTCCTCCTGTTCTTCCTGGGTGGTGATGGCAAAACCAGGGTGGCTATGCACTTGCCTCCTGCATGGAGGAGTGAGCTTTGTGAGGATGTGAGGAAGAGGGCGTGAGCCTTCTACAGGGTGCCTAACAAGATGTGCCCTGTGAGCCTACAATAGCGGAGTGGCTAGACTGAGCAGCCTTAGTGTAGTGGTCATGTTACAGTCGCCAGGCACTGGAGGTACTACACGTACTGGGGACTGCAACAGTCCTGCTTCTGTGATGCTTATGGCGGGCAGATACAAACCCAAAGGTATATATGGTGGTCAGCATGCCTTTAATCCCAGGAGAAAAATGAGGCAGGAAGATCAAGGTCAACCTGGGCTAAATATAGCAAAACCCTGTCCCAACTCTATAACACAACACTACACACACAAATTGGTTGTTAGAGGTGGTTAGTACTGTGGAGAGAAAGGGAGGAGTGGGAGAACATGCATTCCCTCCCTCCCTCCCTCCCTCCCTCCCTCCCTTCCTTCCTTCCTTCCTTCCTTCCTTATTTGAGACAGGGTTTCTCTGTGTAATAGAGCCCTGGCTGTCCTGGACTTGCTTACGTAGACCAGACTGGCCCTGAACTCCAGAGATCCTCCTGCTTCTGTCTGGGGTTAAAGGCGTGTTCATCTATGCCTAGCTGAGAATTTGCATTTTAAATAGCGGTTGAGGGCAAGAGCCTCTATGAAAGATGTATTTGATGAACAGACAAAGTGAGATGCTAAGTGACAGGGTGTTCAAGGGTAGTGGGGTCTGAGGTGGTTTAATAAGTGGACATCTGGGCAGGCTGGAGCCTCCATGAAAGCCAGTTTGGCCTGGGAATGTCTGGATGCTTTAAAGGATGCAGAGAGGAGGAAGGCTTAGCTGTAAGGTTATTGTTGCTTCAGGGTGAAAATAGGTTTCAGGGGACAATGGAAGAAGAGGGAGTAGTGAGGGGCTTTGACAGTAAAACATTAAGCAGGCTTGATAGACCAGGAGTGGGCTGTGTCCATTTGAGTGATACATTTGAGTGCTAGGTGTGTTGAAGAAAGAGCCTAAGGGATCTACTGTTTGGTAGATGGTTGGGGCAGACGTGAGCCATCTCTGAGGTAACTGAAAGCCTAGGTGAAGATCAAGTTGGTGCAAACTGGCTGTGCCAGTAGAGGTGTCTCAGACATGGAAGAGGTGTAGGAGGCAGAGCATCTAAGGTGGAACTCTATCTAGGTTTGGTGGTCTTGAATTTCAGCCCCAGGCAAGATTACAGCAAGTTCAAGGCCAGCATGTACTGCAAAATAAGACCTTGTCTCAAAACTAAAATGAAAGGAATTATTGTATCTGTGACTAAGAAGTAAAGATACTGTCAGGCCTCTGGTGTTTATAGGGCAGGCAGGAAGCCCTCCCTGTCTTTGGGTATGTTGTAACTGGCAGGTGTCTTAAAGAAGGATACTGTGTCCTTTGGTGGAGCCTTACCTTTCAGAGTGGAGCAGGATGAGGGGTAGCCTGGGAGAGGACAGGTGAAAATGAGAGGGTAGTGCTGCCACTGTCCCAGGCCAGGCTGGGGAGGGTTCTTAACATTGGCCAGACAGAAGCTGCCCACACAAGTTTCTGTTTTTATTGGGAGGCCTACCTGGATCTTTTTTTGTTTTGTTTTGTTTATTTTTTCAAGACAGGGTTTCTCTATGTAGTCCTGGCTGTCCTGGATCTCAGTCTGTAGACCAGGCTGGCCTCGAACTCAGAAATCCATCTGCCTCTGCCTCCTAAGTGCTGGGATTGAAGGTATGCGCCACCACAGGATTCAGCCCTACCTGGATCTTATATGACTTTGGAGTCAAAACTGATAGGAAGATGTCCTTGAATCTGAGGAATAGGAGCTGGTAGTGAATATTGGGGCAGCGTGGTGGCAGATGAGATGTCAGGGCCGTGTTTTCAGTGTCAAGGGACTCATTACTGGCAGTTGTCTGAGGATAGTCATCTGAGGAAGGAGCAGGCACAAGAGGTGACCAGGGCCAGGGTTGTCTGGGTGATAAGACCTGCTTAAGCAGTGCTAGGAGTCTGTGTCGTGGGACGTGCTTCATCTGGAGGAAGCAGGAAGGGCTGAAAGAGGTGGCCCCTGTTGTGGGCAGCATGGTTAGAAGGTAAAAGTGTATTGGAGAGCTAGTTTAGCCCCAGACTATAGGGAGAGCTTCTCTGTGGCTAGAGTCCTACTGGGCAGGGCAGGGCAGCTGGTAGTGTGGCCTGTCCTGTTCCCATTTGTCTTGCTTGCATTAAAGACCTTAAAAAGCTGCATTAGTCAAGGACAGATTTAGTCACCTGTTTTTAAGCAAAGCTCTAGCCAGTGGTACCCACATGGCTTAGCAGCTGGTGACCGTACAACCATTGACATATAAGTGCATAGCTCCCAGGAGCCTCCAGGGGAGGACTCTGTGCCAGTGGGTTACTTGGTGTCCCCATTCAGAAGCCAGGAGGTGGGAACCTGGAGCTCAGTTGCCACCTGCAGTTCTAGCCATTTCTTGAGCTGGTGAATGTTAAGCTGAGCTGCATCTCTGCAGGACCTCCACAAAAAGTACTCATACATAAGGAAGACCCGGCCTGATGGCAACTGCTTCTACCGGGCGTTCGGCTTCTCCCACCTGGAGGCACTGCTGGATGACAGCAAGGAACTGCAGCGGTGAGGACGACGGGCACTGGGGGCTCTGGGCCTCTCCTGAGGAAGTCAGGGCCTTAGGCCAGCCAATCATTTGGGTTGCTTGGGGACTTCTTTTTGAGCTTGGTGGGTGCCCTTGTCTAGGCAGGACTGGGCTGGCTAGGGCCTTGCTCCGCTGGCCGAGGAACCCATATTGGCTTCTCATTCCTTCCCATCTACAGGTTCAAAGCCGTGTCTGCCAAGAGTAAAGAGGACCTGGTGTCCCAGGGCTTCACTGAATTCACAATCGAGGACTTCCACAACACGGTAAGTGAGCCCACCAGTTTCAGGCTGGGTGAATGTATGATAAGGGTGTCTCCAGCGTATGGTAAGGGTGGCCTGTTGCCATCTTCCTCATCTTACCTTTTGTCCCTGGGTGGGGCAGTTCATGGACCTTATCGAGCAGGTGGAGAAACAGACCTCAGTAGCTGACCTGCTGGCCTCCTTCAATGACCAGAGCACCTCAGACTACCTTGTGGTCTACCTGCGACTGCTCACCTCAGGCTACCTGCAGCGGGAGAGCAAGTTCTTCGAGCACTTCATCGAAGGTGGCCGGACTGTTAAGGAGTTCTGCCAGCAGGTGCCACCTCCTCTCCCACTCTGCCCTGGGGCCCTTCTTTCTCTTTTGTGTCAGGGTGGGGCATGCCAGGGTGAGCTGTGGGACCTGGGGGAGGGGTCCTGGGACAGGCCTGACCTGCCCCTGTGCCACAGGAGGTGGAACCCATGTGCAAGGAGAGCGACCACATCCACATCATCGCCCTGGCCCAGGCCCTCAGTGTGTCCATCCAAGTGGAGTACATGGACCGCGGTGAGGGCGGCACCACCAACCCACATGTCTTCCCTGAGGGCTCCGAGCCCAAGGTCTACCTTCTCTATCGACCTGGACACTACGATATCCTCTACAAATAGGACCGGCTGGCCTGTTGTGCCCCGCCTGCCTCCCCCTGCCAGGCGCTAGACATGTACAGAGGGTTTTCTTTCTTTCTTTTTTTTGTGTGTGGTTGTAAATGGTCATATTTCACTCCTCCCATTTCCTGTCATAGAACCTTCCATGTTTTATTAAAGGGGATGCTGGTGGTGAGCCCGAGTGTGCGCTTCCCTGCTCTGCCACCCTTCCCTACCTGCCCGCTGGCTGCTGTGTGTCTGGCTGTCTCTTTACCCAGGACGGGTCCCCCAGCTTTCTACCTATCTACCCCAAGCATTCCTGCCAAGAGAAGTTTGAAGGGACCAGGCCTCCGTGGGCCCCTTCTGGTTCCTTGGAGTTCTGCTCTCTAACCGTAGGCCTGCCCTTTCTTCCTTAGCCTCCCCAGGGTTTCTGTGGGGACTGACCCGAGGTCTCACGCCACCCTTACGAAGCACTTACAGACTTGCTGTTCTGGCCAGGGCCCCCAGATACAACTCTGCCTACCTTCAAGGGTCTGCATGATTGAGGGGTGCTGGGGTGAGAGGTTCATGGGAGGAGGCTGCCCTAGGGTGGGTGGAGCAGCTAGGCATCCTCTGGGCCCTGGAGGAGCTGACCTGGTGTGAGAGACATTCTAGTAGGGCTTGCCTGTTCCCAGTTCCCTAGAGCCCCCGCCTGTGCCTGCTCTGCACCCCCTTTGCTTGGGCCATATCTGCATTACCTGCCTCTTTGCCTTCTCCTCCCCACCCCCAGCACATGTGGGGTCTCAGCCCAGGCTGTGAGCTCCTTGGGGGCAGGCCCTCAATAAATGTGAAGTGCTGCTGCCGCTGCCTCTGCTGTCTGACCCATGCATCTACCCTCCTGGCTCACCCAGGGCTGTTGTAGCCTCTTGAAGCAAGATGCCCAAGACACCACCCCTACCAGGGGCTACCTTCCTGGGGGGGTCCGGGAGGGGGGAGAACCAGCCAGACCCAGACAGTGAGGGCTGAGCCAGACAGCTTTATTAGGCTTCTGAAAGGCAGGGCTGAGGGAAAGGACAGAACCCCGTGGTGGCCAGGCTGGAACAAGCTGTAGGCTTCTGAGACCTCTCAAAGCTGGGAACGAGGTCCTACAGGCCCGGGTGGGTCTGAGGGCAGAGCAGATAGGTTAAAGGGAATTGAGGACTTCTGAAAGCCCCTGGGCCCCTCCCTGCCTTCACCTCCCCACTGCATGGAGGTAAGCGGTAGCAGATTGAGCGGGTGTTAGAGGGCCAGGTTAGTAGTGTAGAGCGGCCACACCATGGTACTGGACCAGACTCTGCTTACCAGTCCTGTTCAGGGTGGGTTGTGGGAACCTCAGGCTGGAAGGCAGAGGACAGTCAGAGACGCCCCGGTGCTTTGGGGGAGGGGTGGGGTGGCCAGGAGGAAAACAAGGGCACATACCTACTGGGAAATAATGGGGCAGGCGCTCCTGGTAAATGCCCTCGTCCTTCTCCAGGAACACACAGATGATGAGCCGATCCACCTGTGCCAGGGAGATTTGCTCAGCTTGGGCTAGGCCTTCACTGGCCTCTACTGTGTGCTCCCCCAAATGCACCTGCCCCTGCGGGGTCTCTACCATGGGTGCACTGTACACCACAGGAGATTGGAGAATTCACTGTACCATTTGTAGAAGGGGTTCAGACCGCACACTCACTCCTCCCCATCTCTGTCTCACAACAAACAAGCCTGGCCTAGGGAGTGGGCCGGGGGAGGGCAGGTACTGACCTGCTTCAGCCTCACTACCAACCTCTGTCAGGTCTCACCTTGTCCTTGTGCTGCTCCAGCCATTCCCGTAGCGAAGCCAGCACTACCTCTGCAGCCTCCTCATTGGGGTAGCCTGAGGGCAGGGTCTGGTGAGTCCACATCTGGCCCGGCCCCGCCCCACCCCACCCACCTCCGTGATGAAAGGAGGAGGAGCCACTGCCAGGCCTTGCTTTTTCAGACTCACCAAACACGCCTGTGGAGATGCACGGGAAAGCCTAGGGAAGACAGGGCAAGATGACATGGGGACTTGGTTACTTGGTGCCTTCCCTGATGCCCCTGCCCCTGCCGCCAGTTGACTCTTACCACTGAGCGCAGCCGGTGCTCCAGCAGCAGGTCCAGGCTGTTCAAGTAGCAGCTGCGGAGTTCTGCCGCCTGGCTGGCAGTGGGTTGGCCCACGGCGATGGGCCCCACCGTGTGGATGACATCTAGAGTTGGGTGACAGCTTCAGTCAGTCTCTCATGTGGTCTCAATAGAAGGACCTCACCCTTGCAGCACACACTGTGACCTGACCGCCCACCCACGTCACTGCTAGGTAATGGAAGACTTGACCTCTCGCTCTTCTCCCTGCTGTAGTTTCAGCAGCCATTTGCCATCTGTTATCTGGAGTGTCAGAGGGGCCAGGCCCTTACACTTAACGTTAAGATGCCCCCTTGTGACTGTGGGTAGTTCCCCTCGAACACTCACACTTGGCTGGCAGCCGATAGCCGCAAGTGATCTTGGCTTTGCCTGTCTCGCAGTTCTGCAGGGTGCGGCATTCGTCCGTGAGCAGGGATCCCGCAGCCCGATGAATGCAGCCGTCCACTTCAGAGGACAGGGAGAAATGAGTTGTCAGGTTTCCCGCATCCCCGAAGGATCAGGCATGACAGCCCAATCCCAAGAGACTCCAAGGCTATGCACTGGCCCACTTGGCATCACAAAGTTCTCTCCAAGGCTGCTCTTGTCGCCCCTTGTTTCACATCTAGGGAAACAGGCTGCAAGGAGTTGCAGTGAACCCTGGAGCGAAGAGACACGGGGAGACCGGCAGGGGGCGCGCCTGGCCCACCCACTTGCTTCTCTGTCCGGTCTGAGCCGTCCTGAGGTCACTCAGATCTAAGAATCTGGTGGGATCCCAAAGCCCACCTTTTGATAAAGCCGCTTCAAAATCCAAGCCTCAATTAATCCCATCTGAGAAGCCGAGGCCACCTAGTTCCAAATGACAGGTCCAACCCCGCGCCTGAGCCTAGCGTTTCCAGCTCCTTCCCATCGGACCAGGCCTCTCAGGTGTCTCTCAAACCCTGCTGGGGCAACTAGCAGACTCGTTAGCATTAGGGCATCCTGCTTAACTAAGGCCAGGCTCCGGGCTTGTTTATCCAAGGGAGGCTCTTGGGATTCTCCGTGACCCTGGGGATCCAGACCCAGATAAACAACTCTTAACGTTGCTATATTCCAGAGCCAGCAGAAGCCCAGAGGCAACTCTGCTGCTCACCCAAGAACCACGTAGCTTTGCCCAAACAGGCTGAGGCAAGCACTGGTTTGCCCCGTCTGCTTTACCAGGATCTCAACTACAAAATGTGGACAGTGCCCCCTGAGATGGCAGGGCTGATGGAGCCCAGGCCTATCCTTGGGAAGGTCTACTGCCTGGCATCTGGCTGCACTGGCATCAAGCAAGCAAAACAAATAAACAAACAAAAAATCCTGGCTCCATTTTACAGATTCCTAACCCTTTCTCCTGCATCCCTCCAGCTTCTTGGCCCAGGATGGGGCACCCCCAATTGGACACCCCCCTCTGTTTCCTGTTTCCAATTACTCCTAATTTTCAACTTTCCTCAGAGATGGCATTGGGTGGTTTCCCAGAGTTGGAGAACCCTGGGAATGGCTCAGGACAGGGTATTTCAGGCCCCCTGCTCTCCTCGGCAGGATTCTATAGAGCGAGTGCTGAGTCCCAAGCCTGGGTGAAGCCTGGAGTTCACAGGAGTCACAGTGTATCTGTTCTGGGTAGGATGTCCCAGAGGACCCAGCACTGGACAGAACAGCAGTGGCAGGGGAGGCGAGCAGCCTGAGTGACCCACCTCATAGGATGTTAGAAAAAAATAAATGTTGCAGGGTAGGGTAGTGCCAAGGACAGAACCCAGAGCACACATTCCACTGCTAAGCTATATACCTCAGTGCTAAGTAAATTGACCTTTTTCTTTTTTCCTCATATTTGTTGTGTTTTTTTTGTTGTTGTTGGTTTTTTTTTGGTTTTTCGAGACAGGGTTTCTCTGTATAGCCCTGGCTGTCCTGGAACTCACTTTGTAGACCAGGCTGGCCTCGAACTCAGAAATTCGCCTGTCTCTGCCTCCCGAGTGCTGGGATTAAAGGCGTGCACCACCACGCCCGGCGTGTTTTGGTTTTTATTTGAGCCACATGATCTTGGGTAGCTTGGGCTAGCCTCAATTTAAACTTAAACCCCTAACCTTCCGGCCTCCACTCTGAGCAAGGGGGCTAGGGGAGTTCACCACTATGCCAGCCAGGCTCTGTTTTTTTTTTTTTGTTTTATTTTTTAGATTTGTCCATGTTACTTTATGTGTGTGAATGTGTTGCCTACGTGCATGTATGTTCACTGTGTCTAAGATCCTCCTGGAACTGGGATTACAGAGAGTTGGGAGCCACCATGTGGTATCTGGGAATTGCATCTGGGTTCTCTTCGAGAGCAACAAGTGTCCTTGGCCTCTGAAGTCAGACTCTAATTCTTACTCGATGAGCTTGATTAGGTACAAAGTGATTTAGCCCTTATCATAACAGATAGTGTACGGCAAGTCTGTGGTGAGGTGAGGGAGTCGTGTAAGGTGAGCACAGGGAGGATCTGTGGAGGTGATATTACTGAACCTACCAGCCCTGGCGGTCAGTCTCAGCCCCCTGGCACTCCACTACCTGCAATTCCAGTGTGAAGTGTCCTGCTGGTGACCTTGGCTGGCTACAGGGTCTTGTGGGAATTCAGACCCTGCTCAAAGGACCAGGTTTGCAGTTAGTGCTTTGGGGCTAGCCTGGGGAAGTCAGGAGTCCTTTGAGGCTAGCCTGGGGAAGTCAGGCCACAGAGGACTGGCCCAGGAGCCCTCTACCAACTTTTAGAATAGGACTTGGACCTCATGACTGTGACTAAAAACAAAGATGAGGCCCTGGCCAACACATCTGTGTTACCCTTCCCCAAACAGATTGGCCCTGGAATCTGGGTCTCAAGATGCCTGGGCTCTCCTCCTCACCCAACCCCCTTACCCTCCTCTGGATGTCCGCTGTCAAGACCTGTCCCCCTACCACCCGTGATGTCCATCCCATAGTAGTTGGCTTCTCACCAGGGAAGAATGCAGTGACTTTAATCCCAACAGTTGGGAGGCAGAGAGGTCAGTTAGACTAAATGGTAAAGTCCTTTCTCACCAAACACCAAGGCCTGCAGCTCAGTCTAAGCCTGGTCAACACCCTCCTGTCTACTTGGTCTGATATGAGCATCCCTCCATGTGGTGGAGCTGGTCGGCCTCCATCCCTTCCTGTTGGACCTCCTTGCAGTAAGCACCTTGGGGTGCTGAGCCAGACCCATAGATTGTCTTGTTGGAGCCTCACACCCCACTCAGGAGGTGCTGCCAAACCCTTCTTTATAGAAGAAGCTGAGGCATGGTTAGTAAAACTTGGCATAGATCACACTAAACATCGAAGGCTCAGGGACTCTACTGGGACCATGATGTGGCTGCTTTTGCCGCTCCTCAACCTCCCTACCCTCAGTGGGCCAGTGCTTATCTGCCTCTGGCAACTGCTTCTGTCATATTTTGTCTCCCTGCTCTCTTCACCCCTGCGGCCTGGTACCTATCCTCTCTCTGAACCCATACATCCCCCAGAAGAGTATCTGGCGTGGGGCCCCTCGTCTCTCTGGCCTGTGTGACTCATCTATAGGGCTGTATACTACTCCACCCACCAAGCTGCTCTCAGACACTAGCTGTCTCCTCCCTGGCCACTCTGGGCTCCTCTGTCCCAGGCCTCTCCTCTGCTGCTGCCCTCCCCAATCTCACAACATCTCCCTGAACCCCAGCCCCTTCCCTTCCCGTCTAGTCAGTCCCCCCAAAGCCTGGGAGATGCTAAGGGACAACCTACTGGAAACTGTGGACAGACCTAACAGTCAGCTTGGGATTGAGAAGACTTCTCCCTCCCTGTCCCAGCAGGCAGGGGGAGAGGGCTGGAGCCTGACCCTCTGCAGACCAGCCAAGGCAAGCTCTGGTGGGGACCACTCCAGTAAGGCACTGAGGACTGTTGGCTTCTATTTAGGGTGCTGTAATATTCATGAAGGGAAGATTAGATATTTAAATTTATTCAGCAATAAATGTGTCTCAGTGGGGGAGCATTCCTCATGCTAAACAAACAAGTGAGCAGGGGCTAATTAATTATTTACAGGAACAAGAGGAGTCGGTGGCCTAGGGGACTCAGAGGGCAGCTGTACCTCTGCCAAAGGGTCAGCTATCCCCATTCCCTTCTGCCGCTCTATGGAGCTGGCCCTGTTACATCCTCTACTGGGATTTCTCTCTCCCAAAATTCAGGCCAAAGATTGCTGGTAACTTCGGGCTAGTTATTCAGGCTCTCTGACTCTCAGGGCCTCGGTATCCAAAGATCTGTGGGGAACATTGATTTAGGCCAGGAGGCACCTAGCAGGTAGGCAACCAAAAGCCAGAGGAGTCAACAACTTTCTGAGATCTCACAACTGGAAGTGGAGCGGAAGCCAAGGTCTCTACTGCTGGGCCCTGTCTTACAAGACGTGGAGGCAAAGGTTCAGAGAGGCACAGCCATGAGTCACAGAGCAAGAGAGGATTCTGGGTAGCTCCCACCTCTGCCCTGCCCATCCTGGCCTCCTGTGGACTCCCCATAAGGAGGAGAGCAAGGAGGAGCCTGGAATAGGGATCCAGTTTGTAGAGTGACAGCCCACCTGGCCTTGGGTACACAGGCAAGGAGCTTGCCAAGTTCCCCTATCTGGGCTCTTCCACTGTGTCTCCAGGGTACAGTCTCTGGAACTCCGTCTCCTCGACTGTCAGGAAGCCCTTGTTGCTTGATGTGGGCATTTGGGAAGAGGCTGCTCCTTTGTCTATCATGCTCTCAATACTCACAGGTAGGTGGCCCAGGTTCAGCCTAGGGCAGAGGCTTGGGCACCCAAGCACTGCTCTAGGAAGACAGGCTGTGTGGGGGAGGGGCAGGGGCAGAGGCAGGGACTCTCTATCTAAGAAGGTATAGGGGACCTCTCCCCATCTGGACATTCAGTCCTGCTTGGGTTCTGACCTGAGGACAGCTCACAGCAGCCACACCTTGGTGCAGCATACAGCTGCCAGCCAAACCCTGTGCACTGGTCCTTGTCCATCTCCTTCTCAGAAAGACAGTGTGGCTGAACAGATAGAGAGCCGAGTCCACCGGAGTAAGGCACTAAGGCAGATTCCTGAGCTGCTGACCTTTGGATTCTCACCCTCTAAGAGGGCTAAAATGATCCACTGGCTCCTGAAGCCTTTCTCTCCTGGCTTGCCCTACACTCTCTTCCTCTTTCTGGATAGAACGTGTGAACAGAGACACTGATGTTGCCTGGTTAGAACCCAAACAGTCAACCTCTGGTCCTTCATTTCGCAGACAGCCCTCCTTCAATGTCTGCTCCAGACAAGGCCTGTACTGGGCCCAGGGAAGGACACAGAGCCCACCCTCCCGAGGCTGCATCCTGGAGGTGCCCAGGAGGGTGGGCGCCCCGGGGAGAAGATGGATGGACGACATCACTGTGATGTGATCTGACATTCATTACAGGGTGAGATCAGCTCCTTAAATGGGGATTTGAAAACATTAGGGCTTCATTATGTACACAACCATGGGCCTCATTCATCATGCACAAGCACTCGCGTTATTAAAGAGCCTCAGCAGCCGTGTGCAGGGCCTGGTGGCATCCTGCCTACTGGGGGCAGGGTATGAGTGCAGGGAGCAGAGGTGCTAAAGAAAGACTAATTCTCACACCCCTTACTCATGAAAGGCCAGTTGCTAGGTAGGGTAGGGCGCCTCAGTTTCCTCATCTGCAAAAAGAAAGCTGCAGATAGGCTCCAGTGTCACTCAGGGGGAGGAGCTACCCAGGGCACTGTTCTCCCAGTGATGGTCAGGAAGGAGAAGCTGGTGACCCAGGGCCTCTGCCTGGGTAAGGAAAGACCTATTACACTCGGCTCATGAAACCTTTTGTGGCTCACGCCAATCTACAATATGAAAACTTCAACTCCGGACAGCAAGTCAGGACTCTCTGGCCCTGGAAAACTATACACTGTATCCCGTAGTGAACATGGAATGGGGAAGCCTCAGGCCAGTCCTGCATGTCACACTACCAGGGAAGAGGCAACAGGGCTGACATGAGAAGATGGAACGGGACGGGAGGTGGGGAGGTTTGTGAACACATCCATTCAGTGGTCCAAAATGTCCCGCTAGCATGCGACACTGTAGTGGAGCCCTGGGTAATAGAACATACTGGGAGGGACAAAAGAGAGTCCCAGCCTGTAAATCCTGGGGCAGGCGTGCAGGACTGCAGTCCTGGGGCAGGAGCTGTGGAGAAGGCAGCTAGGAATCACCCTAACACATGTGCCTAGCTGAGGGTGAAGAACACCCTCAGCTTGCGTCTAGCCTTTTTCTTTCTTTTTTTTGGTTTTTCAAGACAGAGTTTCTCTGTGTAGCTCTGGCTGTCCTGGAACTCACGCTGTAGACCAGGCTGGCCTTGAACTCAGAAATCCGCTTGCCTCAGCCTCCCAAGTGCTGGGAATAAAGGTGTGCGCCACTGCCTGGCTGCCTTTTTTTTTTCTTTTTTTGATATTTAAAAAAAAAATATATATATATATATATATATATATATATATATATATATATATATATGAGTAGTACACTCTCACTGTCTTCAGATACATCAGAAGAGAGCATTGGACCCAATTACAGATGGTTGTGAGCCACCATGTGGCTGTTGGCAACTGAACACAGGACCTCTTAACCACTGAGCCATCTCTCCAGCCCCCTGCACATAGCCATTTTTGAGGGTCCCTTTCTGTCTGGACCCTTGCTCCTGCAGACAGGCCCAGGCTTAACACTGTGAGTCCAGCAAGCTTCCTGGCTCTTGAGAGCTCTCAAGCTACCTGCTGCTTTTGAGTCCCATGGGTGGCCAAAGAGGGGCGGGGCAACCTCCCACACCCTGCTGCAGGAGCACCGACCAACCTCAGCCCACAGGCTGTGGAGGTTAACTTCTCCATGGAGTCAGGCCACCATTCATCAGGGCAGCAGTTCCTGCTTTCCCAGGGACCACGGGAGCAATCACTGATTAGCAGCAGTGATGGCAGCTAGCGGCTTGCAAAGAATTGACAGGAAGGCCAGGCTGGGGTCCCATGCTCAAAGGTCTTGCTAATCCTCACGGTAACAAAGGAAAGCGAGGGGAAGGGAAAGCAGAGGGAAGGGCGGTAGAAAAGGTTGGTGAGCTAAAGGGAGCAAGAGCAGTTAGGAAGGGACAGGATCCAGGCAGATAGAATACACGGGAAGGGAGCCACCGAGAGGGCCGGCGAGCCGCTGAGAGAAGCGTGAGCAACAGTGTGCTCACATGTATCCTATGTGAGGGGAGAGGGCACGGGCTGGGCTGCACACACAACGACGATCAGGCTGTGGTCGAGCACTGCGGCAGTGGACATGTGTGCTCCCAGCACGTGCTGTCCACCTGTGCCCGCGCCGTCAGTGGTCCTGATGGTGCCTGTGGGGGCAGACAGATCTTGAATGGTTGTCAAGGGTGACAGAATACTGAGGATGGTTCAAGATAGAGCTGACATGTGGTAGGCTCTCCATGCCTAGATGTTGGGGTGTGGTCAGCAGCAGGAGAGACTACTGTCAGGTAGGACTCTGGGCAGGAGGGCGGAGGAGCAGCAGGTACAAAGGCCCCACGCCAGGGGGGGGAGGCATGGCTGGAAGGGATGCACCACCATCCTGGCCTCTCCCAGCAGGTGGTGCTGGGATATGGCTGTAGGGGTGAGGCAGTGCAGGATGGGGGTCCTGGGAGCTGATGTGTGGACAGGTTGGTAGATCCCCAGTTCCTGTAGCTTCATGGGGGGCTGGTAACTTGTGAGGCCCAAGCAGGGGTAGAGGGTGAGGACTAGGGCTCCTTCCCCCTTCCCAGCCTGCCTTGCCCTCCTGCCAAGGACCTGTCTGACCCCAACTGCTGGCTCCCAGTGTTGGCCCTTTGGGGTGCTGGTTGGCTGGGGCAGAGATGGCAGCCATGGCGGCAGAGGCAGCGGCCCTGAATTAATCTGTCACTAAGACTTGGCCATGGCAGGCGCAGTCATGATTTAGATGAATAATTGAAACGCTCCGATACATTTATTATCCCTTTAGTGCAAAAGTGGCAGAGAAAGACGAGGGGTAATTGAAAAAGAATGCACAAATCTCCCCGAGAAAACTGGCTCCTCATCGCCAAGTAAACATCTCAGCGCTAATAAACAGTTGAGGCGCTTGGGCCTTGTCGATCCCTATCCTGATTTAGGACCCGCCTCCCTCCTTACCATACAATAGGAGAGTGTTTCAGACATCTTTTTATTGAGCCAATAACTGGCTTTCCACAGGGAGATAGGGCAGAGGCATGGGAAAAGAGTGGCCCGGGTAGTCACCAGCTCCACCTGGAGACTAGGACTCCCCTAGGCCATCAGGCCATGGTATCTCTCCATCTTGCTAGCCTGCTAAGCTCCTATTCAATCTTCAAGGCCCAAGGCCCAGCATCCCTTGTTTGAGAAACCTACTTCTAAATTGGGTCACTTGAGTGCAGAGCAAAGTCCTTCGTACCCTGGGCAGCCACACACGAGAGCATAGAGGCTGCTCCACTTTTGCTAGCTGAGCAGAGGTCACCGTGAGAGGCTCCAGAGCTCAGTGTCCTAGGTCCTGACCTTCTCAGGAAAGACATCCTGGCGGTAGAGCACTGTACAGTCTGAGGGCCCAGAGCTAGGGACAAGAGCTTGGTAGCATGTCTGCTGGCCTGTGGCTGACAGGACAAGGCTTCTCCAGGGCCATCCTAGGAGGAGGACAGATAAGGGCCAGTAGAGACCTGAGCTCTTACAGGAAGAACTTCAGGCCCCCTCAAGCGGTCCCAGGGTCTTCCTGGGGTCAGGGTTGGTGATGGGGTGACAGATGTGTCATATGTGAAGGGGTATGTCTGGGTAGCTGGCAGGCTGCATTTCAACTTCAGATGCCAGGCCCGCCAGGCTCTGCCTCCTCCCTCCATTGCCCTGTCCTGCACCTCCACCTGCTCCAATTGTATTAGCAGGGCTGTGTCCCAGGCCTAGCCGCAGAGGCTCCATAAATCTTAGCTGCATCCAGATGAAAGGCCGGACTTAAAGGTCGACTTCCTCCAGGGTCACTGCTCCACCCATCTCCTCATCAGCCAGCCTCCATGCACCCCTAAGGCTGAAAAGGGAGCCTGCAAGACACCCCTCTGCCCAGCCTACCTCTGTCTGCTACCCTCAGGGGCGAGTCCCTCCCTTCATGGGAGAGTCTGTCCAGGCCCATGTCCTGGTGATTCCTTTCCTTCTGAGGGACAGGCAGAAGGCAGCGAAGGTAGTGATGAGGAATTGTCACATGGTAGAAGTGGGGTGGTTCTCAGAAAACTACAGTGGAGTGAGAGTCAGGGTGATGGCTGCAGCCTCAGCCAGTATACAGCGTGGGTCCCACTGGGAAACCCGCATTCAAGTAAAGGCTTGTAAGAGGGGATGATATCCTCAGGAAAAGCACACTCCCCACTCCCTCACCCCCTACATGCAGAAGGATGGAAGGAACAGGCAGTGCAGGGCCCCCTAAGGCAAGAGTGTGCCTCTTCTGCCACCCACAGTACACAGGCCCTGCAGCGAGTGCACCTAAGCCGGTGCAGGGAGGCAGGTGTGGTTGTGGGGAGGCCTGGAATGCAGAGGGGAGTCTGAGAGGTGGCCGGGCCTTCTGCGCCACAGTGAGGGCCTTAGATGTGATTCTGATGGACGTGAGGGGTTTGAGCAGGTCAAGAATGGCAAGCTGGAAAGCCCACATGCTTCTTTCATCTCTGCCTTCACTAGTGGAAATGCTAAACCCCTCGCTCCTCAGGTCTCCTGGCTGGGAACTGAGACCTCTGGCCAGCTGAGGCTCTCAATACCCTGCTTCCTTCACTTGGGATATTTCCCTGTCTGTTCCCTCCCCTCAGGACCCTCTTCCCACTCCTCCTCACCAATCTGGGCCCCACCTTCCTTCCTGAAATTTCCCTGGTGTTCATGCTGAGCAGGTCCTTAGGCTGAGCCCTGATGTACCAGGGATCTCCTACAACCTTGTCAGTAGCTGGTCTGTCAGCGTCCAGCTCACAGCCCTGTGCACACAGGAGAGCACTGAGTGAGGAATGAATGGGTGTGGGACAGGTACTGTGGTTGGAGGGTGGTGTCACCAACCACGGAGGGACCTGTTCCTCTTAAAGGGCAGGCTTGCAAAGAGGCCCCCAAGGGCCTATCCATGGGCACCAAACCCCCATCCTGGGAAGCGGTGACCTCCACGGGGACAGCTAGAGGAGAGTGGGGAGGGAGAGAAAGCATCTTCAGCCACAAACAGCCCCCTGCATCCTGGCTGGTCACCGACAGCTCTTAGTGCGTGCTTATTTATTCCTGACCTTCGCTGCCCCTTTTATTTTTCCCCCTTTTAAAACCTGGCCTGGGCCCCGCCACCGCTGCCGTAAACATGGCCCCCGGGATTTATCCCACGGCGCATTAACCCCTGCCCCGTGGCTCACCAATCATCCTGCCGCCGCTGTGCAGACAGTGGCTGCCCGGCAGCTGGGGGCTGAGGGGCTGAGTGGGTGGTGGGAGGCTTGTTGAGGCAGATGTGGGGCCACAGGGCTGCCCCTCTCGAGGCACCTGCTGCACTGGCCTTTGTCCCCTTGTCACTCATCTGTTCCCTACCTGGTGCTGTGGCGCTTGCCCTGTGCTGGCCTGAGATACTACCTGGCAGACACCTGGGGGTTTTGAGTGCAGAGATGGATAAGGTGCAGAGACAGTGGAGAAGCTGAGGACAATTATCAAGGAGCTTTCAAAGGCCCAACCGGCATCAGGCACAGAGTGAGGCTTTGTCTACCATCCCCCAGCCCCCAGCTCCAGCGTGTTCGTGTTCGGGTACAAGCCGGGAGGGAGGCTTGAGTTCAGGTGTGTGTGTGTGTGTGGGGGGGGGGGGGTGTTTACCCTACAAAGGAGCCAGGCCTCTAGCTTTACCAGTGGGCACACCAGAAATAGTAAGGACCTGAAGGAGGAAACAGGAGACCCATACCCCACCCCAACTCCACCCTTACAGGAGACCTAGGAAGGTCTGCGTACTCACCCCCTCCGCCTCCAAGCAGGGAGCTGTTGGCTGCAAGACACAGAGAGAGAGAGAGACAAAGTCAGGTTAGTGCAGTGCGGGAGGGGTCAAAGGCGGGCTACATGGGGTGGAGGGACAGTCAGGCAGCTGGAGCAGGGAGTCTGGGTCTTGAGACTCTGGGTATAGGATAGCCAGCCCTTGGTGCAAGAGTCAGTGATGGGGCTCGGGGAGCTCCTAACAGGGCCTGGCCTTATAGGGGATCAGGAAGTGGGCACAAGGAAGGCCACCACTGACCACCCAGAAGTAGCAGTACACAGGGTTACAGCATGTATGTATGTGCAGGTCAGAGGACAACTGGCAGGAGTTGGTTCTCTTCTTCCACAAAGTGGATCCCGTGGTTGGAATTCATCGTCAGGCTTAGTGGTAGATGCCTTTGCTCACTGAACCATCTTGATTCCCCTCTGCTCCCCGCCCCCACCCCTGCTTTTTTTCTGATATAGGGTTTTTCTGTATAGCCCTGGCTTTCCTGAGACTCTCTTTGTAGACCAGGCTGGCCTTGAATTCAGAGATCCACCTGCCTTCGCTGGGATTAAAGGCGTGCACCACCACTGCCAAGCCTCACCCCTTTATTTTATTTTATTTTATTTTATTTGGTTTTATTTGGTTTTTCGAGACAGGGTTTCTCTGTATAGTCCTGGCTGTCCTGGAACTCACTTTGTAGACCAGGCTGGCCTTGAACTCAGAAATCCACCTGCCTCTGCCTTCCAAGTGCTGGGATTAAAGGCGTGCGCCACCACGCCCAGCTCCCCACTTTATTTTTTAAAGACGGAGTTTCCTGGATTCTAGACTGGCTTCAATTCACTATGTAGCAGAGAATGGCTTTGTAGTACTCCTGCCTCCACTTTCAAGTGTTGGAATTATGGGTGTTTACTGCCCGGCCTGTATTCTGCCTGCTCTCCTTTACAGTGTTTCTTGAGACCCAGAAGTGTCCAGCCTTCAGCATAGGTATGGGGAGGCCAGGGCAGCATGGTCCCAACCCTCATGGCCCACAGGCTGCCTAGTAACACAGTTGGAGGCTACCAAGAAGGAACTGCCCATGGGGCACAGTGACACACACACTCTTTTTTTTTTTCGAGACAGGGTTTCTCTGTGTAGCCCTGGCTGTCCTGGAACTCACTTTGTAGACCAGGCTGGCCTCGAACTCAGAAATCTGCCTGCCTCTGCCTCCCAAGTGTTGGGATTAAAGGTGTGTGCCAGCACACCTGGCTGTGACACACACTCTTAATCCCAGCTCTCAGGAGGCAGAGGCAGATGAATCTCTGAATTTGAGGCCAGGCTGGTCTATTTAGTGAGTTCCAAGACAGTGAGGACTACGTAGAGACCCTGACTAAAAAACTAAAGAGAAGAGGGCAGCGTGTGTGCAGCTAGGGAGGAAGCAGGAGGCCACAGAGTCTGGAGTACGTGGTGGAGGGAAGCCACGCTGTGGGCCATGTCAGAAGTCTGAGTGCCAGCCAGCACCCACTGAGCAGGGTAGCCTGACCCCAGGCCTCTGTTTCCAATGTAAACTAAGAAAAATACCCCAGCTCACAGGGTTGGGGTGAAGGTTGTGAAAAAGGAGTCAGGCCTTGCTATAGGATGGTGCCCTGCTTTCTGCCTGGTCTGGAGCGGACCCCCCTCAGGCAGAGTGGGCCTGACAGCCATCATGGCTGCCACTTTCCCTAGTTAGCCATAGCCGTCCTTCTCTGCCCAGCTGGCTGCCCCTCCTGCCTTACCATGTGGCCCTGTGGCTGACAGAGAGGTAAGGGAGACTGGCAGTCCCTCTGCCAGAATACTAGGGCTGTGCTGGTCATTGCTCCTGCTCAGCCTGGAGTCCCCTTCTGGCCACAAGGTCTACATCCCTAAGACATCCCAGTGCCAACCAGACCACGAGCTAGGGGAGGCCACAGGTCCCCCAGACCCAGTTGCTGCCCAGGTTAGAGGCCCAGGCGGTCAGGCTCCCAGGCTGGGCCTTCAGCACCTCCCAGGGTTGACTCTTACCCCACCTTCCTGGGCTTTCTGCCTTAGGGTTAAGGGCCAGACTGTGGCCCAGGGCTTTTTTTTTTTTTTTCCGGAAGCTATGGATGCTGTTAAGTGGTGTCGGTGGCTCGCAGTGGCTGGTCTCCCAGACCTGACAGCTCCTCGCTTGGGGAATAATTAATTCCACAGCCTGAAAACCCAGGGCTGCAAGTTGCCACGTTACTTTCGAGATTAATACAAGCAGCTAATTAAGATGGAGAGGCGAGGAGCGGCCGGGAGCTCCTAGAACCAAGTGGGGGCCATGGGAACGAAGAAGGAGCTAGCTGAGCATGTAGGTAAGTTAGCTGGGAGACACTACCAGGTAAGAGGTCAGCCACCAAGGACACCGGAAGGGGCAAGGTACTGAGGTCCCAATCTGGCCTCCAGAAGCTCTCCAGGACATGATCCTATGGAAGGAGTAGATACTTAGCAAGATAGGACCCTGTTTATCATCAGATCCAAGTCACCAGGGAGAGCCTCCTGGTCCCATTTAACAGAGAAGGAAACTGAGGCTCAGAGGGGCCAAGTGGAGGGGGGGGGAGAGAGTGAGAGAGAGAAAGAGAGGAGGTATAGGGTGGGGTAGGGAGCTGGAGCTGGGTATATTTCAAGGACTTGTGCATGCAGGAAACCCTGGGTTGGATTTCCAACCTTGTATATACCAGATATACAGATTTCCATGTGTATACCAGACATAGTAGCTGATGCTCGTAATTTTATCACTCTGGGAGGTGGAGGCAGGAGGATCAGAAGTTCAAGGTCATCTTCTATTATGTAAGGAATTCTAAACCGGCCGGGCGTGGTGGCGCACGCCTTTAATCCCAGCACTTGGGAGGCAGAGGCAGAGGCAGGTGGATTTCTGAGTTCGAGGCCAGCCTGGTCTACAGAGTGAGTTCCAGGACAGCCAGGGCTACACAGAGAAACCCTGTCTCGAAAAACCAAAAAAAAAAAAAAGGAATTCTAAACCAACCTGGGCTACAGGAGACCTTGGCTCCACATAAATAAAGACTAAATCTGGGTCTCTCTGAACTGGAAGGCAGGCCACCAAGAGGGGCGGTTACATGGCTACACCTCCTGGTCACGCCTACTTCCTCAAAGCAAGGAGGAGCACTCTGGAGCCTCTATTACCTCAGCCTCGATTGCTCCACGCCCAGCAGGCTTGGCTGCAAAGGCGAAGGAGGCACTCCGGCAGGAGCTCGTGGGAACCAGTGGGAGAGGAGGCATCTTAGGTGGGCCCAGGCCTGACTCCAGCCCTCTGAGCCCCTGGGGCAGCGCTGGCGGCTGTCGGAAGCTGCCCTCCGCGGCCCTTCCCACCTCCCCCCACCACCTCTCTCTTAATTAACACCGGCTGCAAACAAGCTGGCTCCTGCACAGAGAGGGCACAGTGCCAAATGGGTTGGCAGGAAGCCTTGCTGGGGCAGGAGAGGAGGGGCCAAGACCTGGGCTGGGCTCAGCAGACCCCAGTCAGAGAGGAAGGCCAACCCCGCCTGCCTGACACTCAAAATCCCTCTGTGTGGTCTTGTCCCTGGGGAGAGGCAAGTGGGATGAATGGCTGCTGTCAGCCCGGGCAGGGTCTGAGAGAGGCATGAACCTGGGAAAAGCCAGGTGTTACAAGGGTTGATGAAGCCAGGTACCTTCTTGGCCCGAGAAGAGGATCTGTGATCAGCCAACTTGCCCACAAAAGGAGGCTTTTTGTTTCTGTTTATCTTTAAAAACAAAACAAAAACAAAGCAAAAACAAAAAACAGTGTCTCACACAGCCCAGGCTGGCCCCAAACTTACTAGATAGCCAAGGATGACCTTGAACTTTGAATCCTCTTGTTTCTGTCTCTGGAGTTCTGGGATTACAGGCATGAACCCCCATGGACTTTGTGCACATTAAGGGAGCATTAAATGACACTCCTAGATGTCTGTTTATCTTAAACAGGGTCTACTGTGCTGCCCAATCTGCCAGAACTCCTGGGCTCAGGCAATTCTCCTGCTTCAGGCTCCTAGCAGCTGGGAATACAGGCACATGCCACAGTCCCCAGCTTTTATCTTAATTTTAAAGGATTTACTTACTATTCATGTGTTTGTGTGTCTGTGTGTATCGTGTGTGTGTGTGTGTGTGTGTGTGTGTGTGCGCGCGCGCGCGCGCGCGCGCGTGCACCTGAGGATGCCGGGAGAGTTGTTGGAGTCCCTCGGCAGGCAGTTGTGAGCCACCTTTGTGCATGCTGGGAATTGAACTCAGCCCTCTGAAAGAACAGCAAGTGCTCTAACTGTGAACATCTCCTCAGTCGCCGCTGCTCCTCCTCCTCCTCCAGCTTTTTATTTGTTATTATTATTTTTTGAAACAGGGTCTCTCTATGTCCTCCTTCCGCTGGCTGTCTTGGATCCTCCTGCATCTCCATCCTGAGTACTGAGCTTGAAGGTGTGCACCATCACGTCCAGTCTAAGCACCCAGTTTTTAAACAAGGGGCCGAAGCAGATCTCAGCTCTGGTGGCGTGAAAGTTCTAGATCATAGGGTGCGGGTTCCAGGCCCGTGCACACACATTTGATTTTAAGACAAGCCCGTTCCTCTGCTGCTCATCATGCGCCCTGCAGAGGAGACTCTCCCTCACTGTGGACTGGTATGGTTTCACCACACTCCGCTGAACCTTACCAGCTGGCTTTGAGTCCTGTGACCTTGAACTGCACTTCCCCCTCTTGTCACTTAGTGCCAAGTCCTTTGACCACTGAAAACTGAGGTTTGGGGGTGCCTCACTCCATGCCTCCCTTGTGTTCCCCAGGTTCTCCCTTCCTGTGTTCTCCTGCTGTGCTCGCCCCCAGCTCATGTGACCTGCCACCTCTCTTTTACCTTCTCAGCCCCTGGACCTACTCTGCTATCCCTGAGGAGGGCAGGGTAGGGATTCCCAAGTTTGTGGCCAGGCACTTGGCCTAGTTAGGCACTGGCAAGTGGCCACTGGCCAGTGAGAAGGAGAGGGCCAGCCCTCCCCCACCCCCTCAAAGTTTGGCAAGTGCCACTAAAGATCAGAGGAAGCCCAGGGACAAAGGCCGTACCCTGCCTTGCTTTACTTTTTACAAGGAACATCTCATTTTTGTCTGTCTGTCTGTCTGTCTGTCTGTCTGTCTGTCTGTCTCTCTAGGGGTGCTCATGTAGCCCAAGCTAGCCTTGAATTCATATGTAGGTGAGGGAGAATGATCTTGAGTTCTTGATCTTCCTGCCTCAGGACCCTGGGTACAGGCAAAGAGCCGCCACATCTAGCTTTAGGAAATGTTGTAAAATGTAATATTAATATATTTCTGAAAAAGTCGCATGATGGCATTTAAAATGTTTTTTAATGGAGGTGGGGTGGAGAGACTAAGGCACAGAGCCTACAGGGCAGCAGTGAGCTTGCTGGACAGGGTGTATGCACTGCTCACCTCTCTGGGGAGACACTGCCACCATTTTCCAGAGGCGGCCCCGAGCCGCGGGGACAATCTCCTCACAGTGTAAATTGAACCAGTTCCCTTTTTACCTCAGCTTCTCAATTAAAATGGTTCCAGGTCTGGGAGTATGTCTCAGAGGTAGAGCCTAGCTCCCTATGCAAGAAGGTCCCAGATCCTATCCCCAGCACAGTCAAGGAAAAAAAAAAAGAAGAAGCCCAAAATCTCTCAGTAGGGAGCCCCTTGAACTTCATAAGTAAGAAGCACCCTTCCTTTGTTCTCCGGATATAGAATGGGCCCAAGCAAGGCCCCACCAACACATTATTCCATCTCTTTCCCTACACTCCCCAGCACCCACACACTCCCCAGCATCCACACACTCCAGCATCCCTACACCTCCCTACTCTTCAGATAAGCAGCCTTCTGAATCCTGCCACCCAGCATGCCACATCACAGAGCTCTGGTACATAGCAGGTGTCTAGGGACTTTTTGTTTTCACTATTGGGGAGTGACTATTGGCCTCTTGCATGCTAGGCAAGTGCTCTCCCACTAAACCATATCCCCACCTCATTATTTTTTTGTTTTGGGTTTGGTTTGGTTTTCTGAAACAGGGTTTCTCTGTGTAGCCCTGGCTGTCCTGGAACTTGCACTGTAGACCAGGGTGGCCTCAAACTCACAGAGATCTACCTGCCTCTGCCTCCTGAGTGCTGGGATTAAAGATGTGGACCACCACCGCCCAGCTGTTATTGTGTTTTTAGACAGGGTCTCTCCGTGTCTTCCAGGCTGGTCTGAACACACCCTGTATCCCAGGTTGGACTGGCATTTTGGTTCTTCCTGCTGCAGCTTCCCGAGTTGATGGGATTAAAGGTGTGCCACCGGGCCAAACCTCAGCAAATTATTGGAAGAATTGGACAGTTATGGACTGTATGCACCAAGTCACTCAGCCCACTATATGGGTTGCACATGGACTAAACCTAGCTCTGCCCACTCCCAACATGAGGCTCTTCACCAGCTGGCCCAGCAGGAACCCCAGGAGTAGGAAATGGTTCTACCACAAGGCCGGTCCAAGGCCAGCAGCCAAGCCACCTTCTGGCTTTCCCAACCTGACAGGGACTAAGTCCTTCATGCCTGGGAGGAGGGGGTGGCCTTCTGAGGGAGGTGGTAGAGGAGGATGCAGAGAAGAGAGTCAGTTACCAGTGACCCGAGGAAAGCGCTGAGCAGGTGCCTGGGCTGGGCCGGGAAGAGGGTGGGCAAGCAGGCAGAGGTGACTTTGAAGCTGGCACAGCCCCTGCACATGTCCCAGGAGGCGTGTGTGTGCCCTGTCCTGGCTTCCCAGTGTCACCTGCCTGAAGCAGCTGGGGATCTGGGCTGGGGTGGGAGGGGAGGCTGCTCCCCTCAACCCTTGAAAGCTCACTGGCCTGTTTTCTCAGTCCTCAGGAGTGAGCCAGACCTCAGCCTCCAGCAAAGATGCTTTCTGCAGCTGAGCACTGGGGTGAAGGTGGACCCTGCTGGCACAGAGCTCACTCCAGGGTGAGGGCAGTCAAGGCTACAAAGGCATAAACTTGAACCAGAGTTAGTTAGCACCAGAGGTCATGAAGGCAATCAAAGGGAAGATGGAGGAGGCCCGGCAGGCTGGGAAGGACCTACTGAATGGGGAGGCTTGAGGAGCACACAGCAGGCAAGGAATGGCTGGGCAAAGGCCCTGAGGCAGAAACTTGCTTGGAGGTGTAGCACAGAGCCCTGGTGGCTGAGGTAGAGAGAAAGGGGAGGGCAGGGGGGAGGAGGGGAAATGGGAGGGAGAGGGAACAGAAGGCCAGGGGCCTCTGGAGCTGGGCATCTGAAAGCTGTGCTTCTGGGAGCTACAGTGGTAGACACGCAGAGGTCAGACTGCCCACAGGGCCCTGTCTCCCTCCTAAAGAGTCCTCGTGGCTTGCCAGGCACAAGGCTGACACCTACAAGGAGGGCTCTGTGGAGGCTTTGTCCCATTGCCACACAGACTGACAGCTGCCCCCTAAGCTATGTTCCGGGGAAGGCGCTTTCCCTCCTCCGCTCCCACAGGCCTGCGATAGAGATCCCTGTTCCAAGAGGGCGAGTCGTTTAAAACACGCTTTAGATTAGAAACACCCACAGATGGAATAAGATGTAAAATGTGCTGAATTTTGAAGATAAAACAAGAGACTTCAAAGCTACCTCAAGCTGGGCGAGCAGTCACCATGTTGGACAAGCTCTGTCCCCCCAGGCCAAGGTCATTGTCCTTCAAGGCGTGGGTGCTAAGGTGCAGAGCAAGGCTGTCAGTGCACACAAGTAGAGGAAGGCCCTGTGGGGCACAGGGCTGCTACTTATTACCAAATCTACCCCAGCCAGGAGTCACAGGGACTTTCAACAGCAACAGTGACACATCCACCCTCCTGCTCCATTTACAGGTGGGGAAATGGAAGTGATCTTAAAGCCCCCAGCTGTGATCTGGGGCCTCCCTCCCTGCCTTTATCTGCTGATGAAGGAGTCATTTAATCAGGTTCTTTTGTTTTGTTTTGTTTTGTTTTGTTTTGTTTTGTTTTGTTTTCCGAGACAGGGTTTCTCTGTGTAGCCCTGGCTGTCCTGGAACTCACTCTGTAGACCAGGCTGGCCTTGAATTTAGAAATCCGCCTGCCTCTGCCTCCCGAGTGCTGGGATAAAAGGCGTGCTGTGCCACCACCGCCCGGCTGTCCTGGAACTCTTAATCAGGTTCTTATGGGCCCTGATATTAAAGTATGAGTGTCCAAAAGCAAAAACAGAAATAGCACAAAAGTGCCTTTAGGTGTGGTGTCAGATGCCCGTAATCTCAGCATTTTAGGAAATGGAGGCAGAAAGTATGGGAGCTTAAAACCAGCCTTGATTACACAGGGAAGCTCACCTGGAGTCTAGACCAGCCTTGGCCATACAGGGAAGCTCACCTAGAATACATGTACTCTTCACTGAAACAAAAGCTGCTAACCCCACGATGGGCCCCATTCTCATGACTCCATCTGACCCCACTCGGCTCTCAAAGGCCCTGTGCTTACTTCCAAACACCATCAGTATGTGGATGTGTGGCTATGGATTCCAGCTCACAGAACCCTTTTTCTTTCTTTTTTTTTTTTGTTTTTTTTTTTTGAGACAGGGTTTCTCTGTGTAGCCCTGGCTGTCCTGGAACTCACTCTGTAGACCAGGCTGGCCTCGAACTCAGAGATCTGCCTGCCTCTGCCTCCCAAGTGCTGGGATTAAAGGTGTGCGCCACCACGCCCGCCCGGCTTCACAGAACCCTTTAGAGGATACACAGATACCATAGCTGGGGTTCAGGCAGGCATGGGAGCTGGGGTGCAGGGAGAAAGGTGAATAGCTATGAAGACAGGCTTACCGACTCCTAGGGAGGGCTGTGTGGCCATGTTGAATATGTAGCTCCATCTTACAGATTGGGAAACTGAGGCTCAGATATGTTCCTGACCTGACGTCACTAAGGTAGTAGAAACATGACCCAAACTCTGCTTGGTCCTACTCTGGAGCCTGTACTTTACCAAGCCTCACAAAGGTTTGACTTGTTTGCTCTCAGGGCTGAGCAATTATATATAAAATATGTAAAATTAATTATATATAAAATATAATTATAAAATATAAACACAACTTAACTCAAGACATGCCTGCCTCACACTGCCCAAGTCTGAGCCTGCTCTCCTCTGGTCCCCGGCCTCCTTCCTCAGTTTTCCCTGAGTGAGGCTCTCAGATCCTCACCTTCACGAAGCTTCACTGCCTGTGCACCCTCACTGTCCTGCTTGGTGGCCTCTATTCTTGTACCCCAGGATACCCCCCATCCCTAAAGAGCTGGATATTTAGAGATGGAAATAGGTTAGCTGGCTGCTGTTCCTGCCTGCCTGGGTTCCTTGGGCTTCCACTGTAGGACTCCAAGAGCTCCTGGACAACCCTCCCCAACCCAGAGGTCAGCAGTCCCAAGTCAGCTCCAGCTCAGGTGACACTTGGCGCCCATTCTCCAGGTTAGCCTTGTGTTAGGGACAATATAAGCAGCAGGAGTCACCGTGGGCCTCAGGCCCTGAAGTCCCCAGTTCACACACCTGGTGGGTCCTGTCAGGCACAGAATAACCAAAGACCAGTTATAAGCCTTGGCTGAGCGAGCCCTCTGGGCAGCTTCAGCCAGGTGCGTCAGTGGCCTCCTCTCTCACCTGTCCCCAGGGACTCTGCACGGACTCCTGTTATTTTTGCCACTTTTTTCACTCGTACATAGGAGGTTCAGAGAGGTTGAGGGACTTTCCCAGGGTCGTGAGGGTGGACAGCCAGTGGCTAGGATTGAGTCCAGCTGCTTGACTCCCCCATGGAGTTCTGAAGGGCTGCAGACACCCCCCCCCCCAGGCTGCAGCAGGCCTCCCCTCCCCCAGGAGCCCCAGCAGCACTCTTGTCCTGCCATTAGCATATCCGAGAGCATCCCTGAAACCCAATTACCAGGAGATGGCTTGGGCCCCAGCCAGCCGGGTGTCGGCTCCAGCTCAGGAATCCAGATCTGCAGGAATGAGGGGCTGGGACCTAGGGCAGCCGGCTGGGAGAGGAGGGAACCAGAGCCAGAGGCTGGGGTGGGGCAAAGGCAGGCTACAGATCCCTGTCAAGTGCTGTGGGGATCCCAAGGCTGTCTTGAGCCCTCTGCTTAGCTATGTTTAGGGAGGCCCTACTATGGCCAAAGACAGGTGACCTCCAGTGGGCCTCTGTTCTCTCTGAGCCTTAATTTTCTTTTCTTTTTTTCTTTTCTTTCTTTTTCTTTTCTTTTCTTTTTCTTTTTCTTTTTTTTTTTTTAAGGAGAAAACCTTGGGTGTTTTGTTGTTGCTGTTGGTGGTTTTGATTTTTTGAGACAGGGTCACTTGTAGCCCAGGCTGGCTTCAAACCGGCTTTGTAGCTGAGACCTGAACACGGTGCTAATTGAAGTGCTGCTGGACCTGTGAGGAAGGCTCTCCACTGTTAACTGGCCTTGCAGTTCTGATCCTCCTGCCGGCACCTCCTAAGTGCTGGGCTTACAGGTGTGGGCCACCATACTCAACGGCATGAGTGGCTTTCTAAGAGGAAGAGCCACTGAAGCCGTCACCTTGCTTTGTCTTGCCAAGAGATGCTGTGGGCCCCGTAAGGACAAAGCAGAAGGCCCTTACCCAGCATTCCCAGGCTGCAGAACCATCATGGAAGTAAATCTCTGTTCCTTCTAAGTCACTCAGCCTCTGGGATTCAATTACAGCAACAGAAACAGACCTACCACTGAGCCCAATGAACCCATCACATGGGCAGGGGATGTAGCCTTTCACAGTATCCTTACCTAGTGTGCATGAAGGCCTGCCTACACACAGTCTCCAACACTGCAGAAACCAGGTACAGTGGCGCACCCTAGTAACCTCAGTCCTGGGGTGATGGAGGGAGGCAGGAGGATCTAGAGTTAAGACTAGCCTTTGTCTCAACAAACAAACCCTCACTGTTACACAACAGTGAGGTGCCTCCTCATAGACACACCAGAGCCATGAAATTGCATATGCTTGTTTTTTTTTTAAATCTGCAGACAGGGTCTTCTTGTTAGCCCAGGCTGGCCTACTGCCTTACCCTCTCTGATACTGAGATGACATATTATTGCTTTTTCTGGTTCAGTTTGATCTGGTTTGCTTTGGTTTTTCAAGACAGAGTTATCTCTGTTAGCCCTGCCTGCCCTAGAACTCACCCTATAGACCAGGATAGCCTCGAACTCAGAGATCTGCCTGCCTCTGCTTCCAGGGTACTGGGACTAAAGGTAAACACCACCACTGCCCAAATAACAAATTATTGTTTTATCCAGTTTTGCTGTGTGTGTCCTGCAAAAAGAAAAGGTTTCCTAGGGTTGGTGAGTATCTCTCTCATTGGCCTGTATATAAACCCGACATTCATTAGGATGGACTTGCACTCCCAAGGGGCATGCTCCCTCCCAGGGAGATAGCCCTCCATGCAAGCCCCATTCTCTACACGGGCGGAAGGGTGGCCCAGCCTGGCCTCTCGAAGATATGGCAGGGGCTTCTTTGCCCACCCCGTTTGTCTGCCGGCGTTTCTCTGGGCAGGCTGGCATCTTTAACTTTACTAGTTCTTGCCAAATTGCTCTCCAAAGTGGTTGTTTGGATGATCGTTTTAAAATATAAATTAGATCATGTCACTTTCCCGCTTAAACCTCTCAAATAGCTTCCTATTATACTTAGAATAAAATCCATATTCTCTTCCACGAATGCTCAGCTGCATCCCATACTTGCTCCTCCTAATTTCCTGTCTTCCTTTCTCTTCCTCAAATAGGTCTGGCATGCTCATGCCCCAGGGCCTTTGCACACACAGCTTTTTGCACACACAACTTTCCTCTCAGCCCTTCTTAAATTGGCTCCGTCTTAGCTACCAGGTCTCAGTGGAACTGTCATCCCCTCCAGGGGCCTCCCCTGAGCACCCACTAAGGCATCCTCTGTACATCCCTTGTATCGCCCTGTTTATTTCCTTTGCAATTGACACCATGGGCCCACAAAGGCCTCACTTTCTCATTTGCCTGGTGGGTTATTACCAGCCTGGCTGCCTGTGGCAGGAAGGGCTCATTTGTGGGCCTCAAAGGTTGAAGTGGGGATGGATCTAGGGTGTCCCTCAGTGATTCAACATTTGCCTAGGGTGCTTGAGGTCAAGAACACCACCCCCAGCACTGTAAAACCAAGCTGAAAAGTCATTAAAATAAAAAAAAAAATAGTAGTAACTAATTAACGTGTATGGTTTACGAGTGAGTGTGCGCAGGTCCGTGCTGAGGCCAGAGTAAACCACCTTGTTTCCTGACCTCACTCTGCCTTACTCCCTAGACACAACATCTCTCATTAAACTTGAGGTGGCCAGTATCCTCTTGTCTCCATCCCTCACAGTGTGGGGGGGGTTCATGTGGCCATACCTGGGGTGTTGTTGTTTTTGTTTTGTGTGGTTTTGTTTTAATGTGGGCTCTAGGGATTTGAACTCAGAGTCATCTCCTCATTCCCAAACAAAACAACCCTTTGCAGACCAAACAGGCTGATGGCTTATTCAGTGAACAGACATTGTGTCTGTGTGTGGAGAGGCGGGCAGTGAAGGGTGGGGATGGGGTAGAGAATGAGGCCCCGGGCGGGTCTCAGGGAGGGGAGCTTTGGCGAGAGAGCCATGGAAGGTGCTAGAGCTTGGACGAGCTGGAAGGCTGATATGACACTGAGTAAGGTAGAGCCGGAAGAGAGCCATGGAAACACAGGGCTACGAGGGAGAGTGCCCTTGTACCCACCGCGGCCCCTTCCTCTTGGGGTCCCACAGGACTCCCATGTCCCAGGGACAACGTTAGACTCTTGTTCAGATGACATAAGTCACTGTCTATGACTTGGGGCAGACACTCTGCTTCAGAGACCCACCTCCACAGACTTAGCTCCCCTGTATGGCTGGGAAAGGGGTCCCCTAAAAGGAAGGGACAAGCAGCTGCCCAGCTGAGTCCCCTCTGCCATGGCTTCTGAACACAAGGTTGTCTGCAGCCAGGCAAGCAGTAAAGACAGGAGAAAGGCAGGGACTGCTTTCTGCAAGGGAAATTCAAGTTAGACAAGAAGAAGGACTTTCTCTGCCACCAGACACAGCTTTGTCAGGAACCCATCTCCTCTTCCGAGCTGATGGCTCTCTGTAGGCCCCTCAGCTTTCTCTGGACAAGAACTGCTTAAGGTTGTTCAGCCAAGAAGAGATGAGACCTGTTGTGTCTGACTCTAATACAAGTCAGCTGGGACATGCCCAGGAAGCCAAGTTCCCTCCCATTCTTAGCTCTAGGACTTACGTTAAGGGGTTTTGGGGGTTGAGGGTGTCAAGTGCCCTATAGGCCGACTAACTACATCCAAGGCTTCTCTGTGGGGACGGAGATGAACTCAGCTTGGCCCTTGCCTTGACAGCCCCAGAGTCCCTTGACACGGGTGGCCTCCTCTTTGTCCTCCTGATCTCCAAGCTTCAGCTCTACTTTGTGGAGGGAGGAGGGAGAGGGGAGGAGAGAAGAGGAAGGAGGGAGGAGACCTGAGTGGCTGCCATTGGTATGCGAGGCCCAGCCTCAGCCCTCAGAGGTCCAGCCTTTCTGCTCAGCTCTTTAAGAATCCCTCCTTGGTGGCAGCCGCGTGGAGGTTGCCTGGCAACACCATCCCACCCCGCCCCATGGCTGGCACTGGCCCTCTTCCCCTCCCCCTTCTCCTATGGCTCATCACATGCCCAGCTTCGGCTGTATTCTGAGCTGAAAACCTGCCAGGCCCTGCTAGTTGGTTGGAGCATGGGTGCCTAGTAGGTGAGGACATTTGAGTGAGCCCACCCACGCCAACCTGGACTCCAGCTCGGCACTTGTGGGTCTTGTGTTCTGAGGCCTTGGGCTGGCAGTCCCTTCCTCTGCCACTTTGCCTCGTAGCAAATGAGGGTCTGGAACATGTCTGTGTCTCCTGCCCCAGGTCTGTAATTTCAGAGCTCTGAGAGGAGACCCTGGGCTCCCATCAGGAATCCTCAGACTCCAGCCCCTCCCAGGGTACCACCTGTAGTGGCTTCAGTTGACCTGTGGTACCAGACAGAATCTGCAGAGGGGCCCCAGAAGTCTGAGGGGAGGTGTCTGGAGTTATAGTCCCAGGAAGGTTTTCCTTGGCCCCGATAGGTTAACTAGGTATTGAGCCTTGTGGGGCCTACAAAGCCACTGTGACCGGGGCAGGAGGTAGAGGGAGCCTGTGAGGGGCAGAGAACCAAACCCCCTCCCCAGAGGCCAGAGAGACACTGTCCGAGAAGGACATCACCACAGGCGGGGATCCCAGTAGGAGCCTTTGGAGTGCAGAGCTCAGACACTGACATCACCGCTGTATCTTCTCTTCACCTCCTGGGGTGATTCTAGGGTGGCCCTCAGGCTTCCTCGATCTCGGGGGGGGGGGGGGGTCCTACCTTTATCTCTCCCCGATGACAGCCCCTCCCCCACTCCCTTTAGCGGCCTCTTTTCCTCTGCTGCCAGGAGGCATGGCCTCTGATTAGGCCTGCCCCTCAGGCCTCGCTCCTCTGTCTACTTCTGTCTATAGGCCCCAGCACCATCTAGCTCTGATTCTTACACATGCCAGTCTCTTTCAACACACGTTCTCTAAGCAACAGCTCCGATCTCTGTGCTGGACTTGGATGTGTAAACTAGGCTTCAAGGACCATCAAAAGCATGTCCTTTGCTGGGAGTCATGGTTGGAAGGAAGAAACAGCCCTGAGAGAAAGACTTGGGGTGGGGGTAATGCCACTCAGAGAAAAGGAGGCTCCCCTGGGGAGGGAGGGCAGTGTGAGAAGCTTGGGACTGGCAGCCTCAGCCTTGGTCCCTCTGGAGAGACAGACTGACAGGGAGAGTCCTGTCTCCAGAACCAGGCCTGGGTTCTGATACTTTCTGGAGTTTTCTCCCACCCACACCCAATGCCCTCACATATGCCAAGACCCCACCCTGCACATGCCCAGACAGTTGACTTAGGATCTGTCCTTGGAACAGTCGGTTCTAAGTAGTTCCCAGTTTTATGATCACAGCTGGCCTTGGGACATCTCTGTCACCGCTGGCTGCCTGGATTGGCTCAGCACGGTGACCATTCGTTTAGCATCAGTAGACAGTGCTGTCCCTGTTGGTAGGTCTATAAAGTTGTGGGACATTAGACCCCTGGTTCATATGACCAGGGGCAAAAGGAGCAAGAGCTCCCAAGGCACTCATCCCAGAGTCTAGAGGCCCTGGGCCTAAGTCACCATGACATCTGCTAATTTACTATGATCCAGGAGAAAGGCATGTCCATGATATCATCAGCTACCTGACTTTTGATAGATGAGAGTGCTGTCTGATATCTGAAAAAGTGGTGTCACAAAAGGCACAAGAACCTGTCACAAAGAGAAACTCAAGCACAGACTGCCGGAGCCAGTGAGGTGGTTCAGTGGGTACAGGCAGTCGTTGCTAAGCCTGATGACCTGGTGAAGGAAAGACAGACTCTTGGAAGCTGTTCTCTGAGCTCCACACTTGAACCCACACATACAATAGATACATTTGTGAAAATACTATTACTGTAGTTCTTGTCCTTCAAGACTCGTGTAGAGGGGCTAAGGATGTGGCACAGCCTTGGGTTCTATCCCCAGCACCATGGTGACAGGGCCATGGTGACACACCTGCAATCCCAGTGATCAGGGACAGCAGGAGTTCAAGGCCAGCCCTAGTTTGATCTTAAAACAAAACCAAGGATGGTGGTTTAACTGGAACTCTGTGGTAGGCTGCTGGCCTAGCACTCAGAAGGCCCTGGATCTCCTTCTCTATTATAAGAAAAACAATAAGGCCGGGCGTGGTGGTGCACACCTTTAATCCCAGCACTTGGGAGGCAGAGGCAGGTGGATTTCTGAGTTCGAGGCCAGCCTGGTCTACAAAGTGAGTTCCAGGACAGCAAGGGCTATACAGAGAAACCCTGTCTCGAAAAACCAAAAAAAAAAGAAAGAAAGAAAGAAAGAAAGAAAGAAAGAAAGAAAAACAATAAAAAAATGTAATCTCTAAAGTGGCATTTAAATATTATTTATTTATTTTATGTATATGAGTACACTGTAGCTGGAGACACACCAAAAGAGAACATTGGAACTGTTTTTTTTTTTTTTGTTTTTTTTTTTTAAAGATTTATTTTATTTTATTTTATTATATGTAAGTACACCGTAGCTGTCCTCAGACACTCCAGAAGAGGGAGCCAGATCTCGTTACAGATGGTTGTGAGCCACCATGTGGTTGCTGGGATTTGAACTTATCACCTTCGGAAGAGCAGTCGGGTGCTCTTACCCGCTGAGCCATCTCACCAGCCCGGAACTGTTTATAGATGGTTGTGAGCCACCATATGGTTGCTGGGAATTGAACTCAGGATCCCTGGAAGAGCAGCCAGTGCTCTTAACCGCTGAGCCATCTCTCCTTGGAAGTGGTATTTAGAGGTATGGGTCTCTGCACTACAATTAGGGTTAGAGGAGATCATGGGACCTTTATGACCCGGTTAGTGCCCCCCACGCCCTTTTTCTGAAGTTCAGGGTGCACAGGTTGCCCAGTACTCTATCACTGAGCTACAACCCAGCCCCACCATTAGTGGCTTTTTAAGACAAGAGAAACAGCCAGGTGTGGTGAGGGAGGTGAATGGGGGGTGGGGTGGGTGGAGAGGGGTTCAAGGTCATCCCTGTCTACTTAGCCAGTTTGAGCTATATAGCATAGCATGGGGCTACACGAGGCTCTGTCTCAAAAACAAAACAACACATACAAAACAAAAGAGAAGAAAAAACAAACCATATATTGGCTAGCTTGCCCTGTCTTACCACGTGACACAATAGAATCACTATAAGCAATAAAACCTACTCCAGATGTGCCCCATGACCAGGACCTTTCACTAAACAATCCTTTTCTTTATACATTACCAAGGCCATGGTATTCTTATAGCCCCAACAAGAAAGGAGAAAGACAAGGAGTCTGGGAGAGACAGGATGGCCAGGCTTTGGCCTATGGGTAAGTCATTTGGGTAGAGAAGAGGGAGCAGTGGGACTCAATTCAGACAGGCAGCACTGGAGCCAACTCAGTGGGTAGATCCTGGCCAGCAGCTGTCCCGGGCTTGACCCTTTTTCAAGGCGCCCTTGTCCCAGTCCCCATCTTCAGGAGTTGAGGGCCTTAGCATACTGGACTTAGCCCCATCTCTGGTTGCTCCTGGATCTCCCTTTCTAGGGCCTTATCTTACACTGAAGGTCCTGCTCTCTGAGACTGCCCTGAGACTCATTCACTAGTAGCCCTCTACCTTGCTCTCTGTGAGAAGCTTCAACCCTCAGTATTCTGCCAACAGGAACTCTCAGGGGAGGATGGCGGAAGGGAGACAGCACAGCAGAGGTAAGACCTGAACCAGATGCATTGCTGGAAGGTGAGGGCTGGTGTGCCAGCCAGGAGTTCCTGAAGCAGTGTGCACAGTTACCTCATAGCCCACAGCTCACAAACCTGTGTAAATGTCCCTGAATGCCCTGGGCACCCCTGGAGTTCAGAGAGGCTAGGTAGCCAGTGACCATGAGTCTCTGGAATCCCCAGAGAGGAGGTCCCTAGTGGTGCTGGTTGAAATGTGCAGTGGGGGAGCCTATCCTTCCCCACCTCAGAACAAGCCTATGGCTGGCCCAGCCTTGCCTGACCACAGTCTAATGTTGCCAGATCCACTTATCTCAGCAACTCATAGTGTAGAAGACATCTTAGGATCTTTCCTGACTGTCACATGAGCCATAGGAAGTCTGTGGTGGCCCCATTAGCATAGGAAAGTGGAGGATGGGACAGTGCTGAGGGTCACTGGCCACTGCACAATCAGGTGTCAAACTGAAGCCACATCCCCCTAAGAGGGTAAGTAGTGACTGAGAGGCAGGGCCAGGCTGACCTTGCTGCCCAGTGGGAGGGCCCACTCTGAGCTGCAGGACATTGTTCTGGTTACTGCCTCCCTCCCAGTGGAGGAGCTGGGGCTTGGAGAACTCAAGGTTGAAGCCACAAAGTGTTCCTGGGTGACTGGCCCTGCCCTCTATGCTGATTGCCTCCCAGGACCCAGCCCCCAGGACTAACTCTATCCTTCACCATTATCCTGTGTTCTCCTGTAGCCTGTAGCATTCAGTGGTTCATCGTGTGTTTGTGGACTGAACAAACTATATTCACTGCTCTCTGCTGGCTGTCTCACTGCCCTAAAGTTGCAGTCTTTGGTTGATGCTCCACTTCTCTCAGAGTTCCTACATAGTCCATAGGTCCAAGATCCTGCACACAGCCTGGCTGCCATTATCAGCCTCTTCTTCCATTATGGACTTCCTGACTCTGATCCCAAGCTCCAGCCAAGAGTTCTTGCTCGGTGGCACCTAGACATTCCCACTGTGACATTCATCTCTGCAATGGGCTCCTGCTGCACCTGATCTGCAACCTTCTCCTGCCCCCACGAACCCCAGGAGAACAGCCACTGTCCCTAGGAAGCTCTCTGGTGTCTCAGATGACTTGGCCCTAGTCTCTGGGGTGGCATAGAGAAACCTGTTTCAGCTAGCTCTTGTCCAGGGATGACTATGTGCCTTTCTGGTATCCAGTGCAACCTGGTTCACAGTGGTTTCCTTGGTGTCCCAGATGGTACCCAGCACAGCGGACCTCCCCCAGCAATCCTTGAATTGTGTGCAGGAGCTCCTGCTAAGTGAGTTACAGTTCATCAGCTGGAAGGAACATCACATAACTGTTAAAGCCTCAATTGTGAAGGTGATATTTTGATATCTAAGTGTGATGTGTCAAGTCAAGCCCATGCATACTATCCACCTCAGTATGAGGCCAGATGCTTGCTTGACACCAGCCTGGTGCCTGGCATGGGGTGGCAGGGAGGTAAGGGGGGGGCTTGTTTTAGGAAAGGAGGAAGACACAGAATTTCTGAGGTACATGCTAAGAGACACAATGGAGGAACAGTGGAGATGGAGCCCTGGGGCCCCGAGTCCATCTGGGGGTCTAGGCAGGCAGAACGGAAACCACAGTTCTGTGAAAATTATAGCCAGCTTTGTGCCTGGACCAGCCTGGAAGGGAGCAGGGGAAGGGAAGCTGTTGACGCCACAGGGCGATGGCATTGTGGGTGATTTTGTTCCCCCTTCTTTTATTGTTGGTATAATGCTGTTTGGGCGATAAGAAAAAATTGGGAGGGAAAAAATAGCTGTTCAGTGAATTGAGCACAAACCCAGGGAGGGAAGGAAGGAAGGGAGCTGGGAGGTGAGGAAGAGGTGGGAGGGGCGGAGGAGGTGGGAGGGGCAAAGACTGCGGGGGAGGGGCAGGGAAGGCAGCCTCAGCCGGGCAGCTTGCCCTCCCTCAGGGGTGACAGTGGGCATCCTGAGCGAAGGTGACCTGGGAAGAAGTGCAGACTGGGCTGGACTTCTGGAAGGTCCTAGAGTTGGGATGCTGGGGTGGAAGACGTTGGAGTGGGTCTGCCTGCAGGGAGGGTCTTAGACAGATTATGGAGGTCTAGGGATGGGCCTGGAAGCTGTGGGGGAACTCACAGGTGGTCTAAGGAGTATTAGGGACTCACCCAGAGTAGACAGCACCCAAGGGGAAAACTAAGTCTGTAAGGGACCACCCAGTTCTGTCACAAGGTAACAAAGTCTGCACCCAGGGTAGGTGAGGCTGGACAGAGAGATGTTACTGTTCCCAAGGCTAAGTCTGGGTACTTTCTCTGCTAAATAACTGTCTAGTCGATCCATCCCCGCGTCCCCAGGGCACATAGCACAACTTTCCCATCCCATAAATAACGTCAGTCTATCAGTCCTGCCTCCATCCACATACCCATTGTGGGTCTCCTCAAGCCTCCAGGAGTCCAGGGGCTAATGCTTCTACTTTATACTTAGGACACATAGGTTTAGGGAGGTTAGCTAAGTTGTTCAAAGGCCAGCCATCTGGGGATGGTAAGGGAGGGGGGGCTGGCATCTGACCTAACCTGCCCTCCTACACATGTGGGTGGGGTCCTACTCAGAGAAAAGCAAAGAGTTCAGAGAGGGCCTGTGTAGGAGGGGCTGCAAGTGAGGGGGGGTGTTGCCTGAGCCGAGAAAGGGGCACCTGGCAAGAAGGAATGGGGTTACCTGGGCACGCAGAGTAGGTGGGTTCTGTTTGTGAATGAATGTTCGCGTGGACAGATGAATGAATGGATGGACAGATGAATGAGTGGGTGCTGAGAGGATCGATGTAGCGGGAGGAGACGCCCGAGCCAGAAACCCCTTCTCTTGCCATCCTCCTTCTAGCCCTGGAGACTGGTGTTTGGAGCCTCCCTCCCCCTAGTCCCTAGGGGGGGACCAGCTCCCCAACTCGTACTTCCCCACCCCCATCCCAGACATTTTGGCCGAAGCTAGGAGGAGGGGGACGCACGGACGCCGTTTCTCCCGGGCTGGGCCAGAGTCCCCGCGCGGCGGCGCAGCCTCCCGCTCCGGGTCCCGCCGGCCAGTGCGCAGCGCGGCGCCCCCGCCCCCGCCGCCTCCTCCCCGCCCGCCGCCTCCCTCTCCGCTCCCGCCCTCCCCGCTCCGCGCTGCACGCACAGCCCCGCCGCCGCTGCCGCCGCGAGGGGAGAGGCGGCCGCACAGCCTGCTTCCCCGCGCCCTGCTCGCCGCCGCCGCCACCGCCACTGCCCTCGCCCAGCTGAGCGCACCAGCCCGGGCACACGCACCCCGCCACCGGGCGCCACCCCGCGCACTCCTCCCGCCGCTCCGCTGGGCAGATGCGCCGCCGCGCGCCCCGCGCCCCGGGCCCGCCACAGAGCTCCGTCGCGCGCCGGGGGCTCCTCTCCCCGGCCCCCCTGGGTGCCCTCCGGCTGGGGCTCCCGCCCGCTCCTTGGAATAACCCCTGAGGCTCCAGCCGTCGCCGCAAAGTTTCCCGAGGAGACCCGCCTCCCCGGCCGCTACGCAGGTAAGGCAAGCTGCGCGGGCCGGGGGTCGGGACAGGGCGCTGGGGCGTGCGGGGCGGGGGCCGCGCTGCACGCATCGGGCCGGATCGCGCCGCCGGAGTCGGTCCGGTGTGGTGGGGGATGTACAGCTTTTGGGATTCGGGGTATAGGGGGGTTGAGAGTCAAAAGCCCAGAGCGGGTGATGCTGGCCCGGCCGCCGGGAGGCGCGGGGTTCGCGGCCCGCGGCCCCTTTCCCCGGAGCGGAGGCTGGAAAGGGCGGGGGCTCGCTTGCAGCCCCAAGCCGAGCCCTGGCTGCGTCCGGGGGATGGCAGCCGGGCCCGTGGGGGGCGCCGGGCTGAGCAGGTCGGTCCCAGCTCCTGCCCCGCACTTGGGAAAAGGAGGGTGAGGGGCGAGCCCGGTGAGGGCAGCGGGCCGGCCCCGGCGCCGCGTTCCCGTCCCCACTAGCCGCGTGAGTCACGGTTAGAGCGAGGTTTTATTTTTAAAACGACTTCAAGGGGGGCATAGGCAGCCTCCAACTTCCCTCCCTGCGCGCGCTGTGGACTAGCAGCCTGGTGCCGGCGGGGGCTGAGACTGTGCACCTGGCGGCTGCAAAGGTGAAACGGAGGGACTAAGGAGCTGGGGGCACAGCACAGAATCCCCCACCTCCCAGCTCCTTAGACAAGGAGGCAATAGACCCGCGAGCACGCCCCTCCTCGTGGGGATCCGAGGCCCAGGGGCGGAAAGCTGGGGAGCGTTGTTGCCCAGCTGCAGGGAGCCGTGGTTGATCAGAGCTCTCTGAGGAGGACAAAGTTGTGAAGCAGCGACATCAGGGAGCTGCTCCAGGCTTCCTGGGGCCCCGGGAGGGCTTCCAGGCTCTCCCGGGCATATGGTTCAGAGAGAACACAGCTCAGCTGGGGTGTGCCAGGCCCTGGAGGCCCAAGTGAGAGGTCTGATGTGAATAAATAAAGCCAAGGCATGGGAACAGAGGTGAGGGGTGACAAGGTCCAGCCTTGTCTCATCTCCGTTCTTGCATCCTTTGGGAGATGGAAACCAGCCCCACCCTTTTCCATCCCTAGGTAGCTTAGGAGTTGGGGGGGGGGGAGGCTGTCTGGGTGGGAGAGTGGGTGTACGCAAAGGAGGACCTAAGACCTCTGACTCTCCTGGCAGAGGGATGTGGGCTGGAGCTCCCCTCCCTGCAAGCACCGGGGAAGGCGGCTGCACACAGGGGCTCTAGGCTCAGGTTTCTGGAGTTGAAAGCCAACTGCGTGTCTTCCTGCCAGCCCCAGGAGGAGAGGCACAAACATCACCTGTCAGCTGGTGCCTGCCGTGGGCGATTGCTCAGGGCTTCCTCGGAAGGTTTAAAATGGAAATGGCCCAGGCTGCCAGGGCCAGTGCCTAGGATGAGATGCTGCCTAGCTGGGTTGGCTATGGGGGTCCCTGGGAGGTCTGGGGGTAGGAAGAGCTGAGGTCAACCGGACTACAGGTCAGATGGGAAGTGAGACAGGCTTGCTTTTTGAGTGTATGTGTGGGGTGGGGGTGGGGGGGAGAGTGGAGAAACTAGGTATGCACATCCCATCTTGGTTCTCAGAAAGATTATAGGCAAAACCTCCCCTGGAGAGTGGAAGCCAGACAGGCCAGGCTCAGCAGCCCACACGCAGAGATGATGGCCAGCCTGACTTGGCTTAGTCCATGCAGCTACTGGGGTCCATCCATCAGACTCTGCTAGTCTGTGTGCCTCCGTCTGTGTGCCTCAGTGTTTCTGTCCTGTTATAAATGGCCTGCTATAACTACTCCCTGGACCTTAGTTGGAGAACAGAGATTACTCTGTAAAATGCTTGTGCACCTTCAATACAGGTCTTTAGTGGCTCTGCCCTTTGGCTCAGGGGTCTGTAGGGGCAGAGGCTATCTGTAGAGATAGTGGCAGGTTAGGGGGTCAGATTCCTCCATGCAATAGCGGCATGTGGGCCTTTAGCAACTGTGTCTCCCTCAGAGTCCTGTAGAAGCCCCTGGGAGATCCACTCAGGCTGTTTAAGAGGAGGTCATAGAGGCTGGAGGGCCATCTCTTCATCATCTCACCTGCTGGCGGACCACTCCAGCAGGGTTTTAGGGTTTCAGCCTGGAGACTCAGCTCTGTGAGTCTCCACTGAAACCTAGTGGCCTAGCCTCTGCTACTTGCTATATATGCGCCCCATATATAGCCTCATATATATAGTCTGTAGCCTCCCTTCTGGGAACCCGCCTGTCAAGGACTTATGGGGAGGGATGGGTTTCAAGCCTGAAAATGAGAGAGCAGGGCAGTACAGTCTGGGAAAGAGGTGCTGGTTAGAGTCGACCAGAGAGGGACTGGAAGCCCCGGTGGACCAGACTCCTCAGGTGTCTCAGAGATAGAGAGGCAGACCTTGAGATGGCTGCTGCTGTGGCTGATGTAAAAAAGCAGATTCTTAGGAGGGTGTGGTGGTGCACGCCTTTGATGGCAACACTCGGGAGGCAGAGACTCATGAATCACTGAGTGTGAGGCCAGCCTGGTCTACAAAGGGAATTTCAGGACAGCCAGGGCTACACGGAGAAGCCCTCAAAAATAAAAAAGTAACAGCGCTGCTTTGGTACAGGGGGGATTTGTGATGACCAGATTTCTTGAAAAGCTGGGCACAGCCACCTTTTCCTCTGCAGGCACTGTGCAGGCAGGTGGCACCAGGCAATCATAGTCTATCAGGGGTTTCATTGCATGCCCCTTAGGACTTGTTGGCCACCCCTTCCCAGCCAGCCCTGACACCTCCATCAGGCCTGCAAAGTGGCCTGGTTGTGGAGGCAGGGCTTGTGGGGGTGAGAGGGAGGGCTGCACCAGGAGGTATTCTACTGAGGGGGCTCATCCTAGGATCTGGAAATGACATTAAACATCTTGTCATCCCAGTGGATCATATTTTGGGGACCTAGGTGGTTTCTGGGAAGGATTCCTTTGCCTGGCCAGCTGGCCTTCAGCAAGCCTGACCTTTGTGGGCCTGGGCTCCCTCACCTGGGAAGTGGGGCAGCCACCATGAGGTGAACCCTAGAAGTCTCCAGCAGAGCTCATGCCTAGCAACGTGGGTCCCTGCAGTCTACTCCCACCTTCTTAGGCCTGGGGGAAGCAGACAGGACTGCTAGGTCCCCTACCACAGTCACCAATGCCTCCTGATGTCAGGGCTCTCTACACCAGTACCTCCTGGGCCAAGTGACACTGGGAAGATCCAAGACCACAGGAGGAGTTTCAAAGTTCAGGCACATCATGAGCTGTGATGTATGTGAGTGTGGGCATGGCTGAGGGTCCTGAGGTAAAGAGACCTTGCCAGTCTTAGCCTCTCAGCAGGGAGAGCACAGGGCTGTGGAAGGGTGGGGGTAGTATGACCCTCAGTCCTAGCTGTTGCTCTTGAAGCTTGGCACTCCATGTGACTATATCTGGGCATACCTCCCCTAGAACCCAGATTGTCTTGTCAGTTCTGATTCTGTCCTGGGCCTGGGCAGGTTCATTCTGTCATTTGCTATATGGTAGGGGTCACCCTGTACTGGTGAGGGCTTGGGAGAGGCAGACTGGATGGCCAGGATGGATGGACAACGGAAAGAACAGTCTTTCTACCATGCTTCCTACCCCGAGCTGGCTTGGTGTTCCCTGGCAGCAGCTGAACTGCTGAGGGTCCGGGCGGCTGTGTCTGCAGGCCTGTGTTTGCCTGTGTGCTGGGTAGATCTTGTTTGTGCACTTGTTTTGGCCCCCAGAGCCCAGCTGCTCCCCAGGGTCAGTCACTCTGCAGATGATGTCAGGATTCTGGGGCTTCCACTTGCTCCGTGGAAGGCATTTGTTGGATTCTCCACAGCCCTGGCTCTGGAATCCCACCGTGGCGTTTGTGGGTGTGTCCTCAGTCAGTAGAGGCTGAGGTGGTAAGCATGGGGAGGGGGCTTAGAAGAGATCCCAGGGGAGGGGATGTTAAGAATATGACACCTCCGTCCCTCAGTTCCTATACCCTTCTTTCCAGCTCATTCCTTTATTTGTTCATTCACTTAGGAGGATTAAGACTTGCCAGGCATAGCCTTGGGCTCTTGAACAAGAATCCAGAACAAAAGCATTCCCGTCCCAGCACTCAGGAGGCAGAGGCAGGCAGATCTCTGTGAGTTGGTTGGAGGCCAGCCTGGTCTACATAGCTAGTGTCAGGCCAGCCAAGAGCTAGCACCATAGAGCATGTCTAATCCTAGCATTTAGGAAACTGAGTCAGAAAGGTTTCAGAAAATTCCAGGCAGCATGAGCTACATAGTTCAAGGTCAGCCAGGACTACACAGGGAGCCCCTGTCTCCAAACAGTGATAACAACACTGGCAGCTGGCAGCCAAGTGTGGGGTCAGACCTCAATCACACACCCCTCCCACCTGGAAGGCTTGTGTGGTGGAGGCTTTTGGAGAGGGTCTCTCCGGAGGAAGACAGGAAGGGCGAGTCACGAGGAAGGACAGGAATGAGAAACTTATGAGCAAAAGAACTCAGGGCTATCCTCAGACCCCCTGGCAGAGAACCTCAGGTATTTGCACGGGGACTGGAATGGATGGCTTGTCTTCTTGATCTTCCCTTCTGGGGATACCCAGGCTGGCCCATTTGGGTTTCCTCTGCTGAAAGCTGTGGATGCCTTTGCACAGTGATGGGCTACCCAGGGCCTGCTGGGCTTATTTGTGACTAGGGCAGTGGACATGATATAGAGTTAAGGCAGCTGGTGATGAAGGGGATCCAGGTAGGGGCTAGGGGCACAGGACGGAGAAACGGGGCGGGGAGTGTAGTTCAAGGATGAAGGGGTGAAGGCAACAGGGAGGAGGTCTTCTGAGGTACCAGGCCCCAGTTGTGCAGGGCTCAGCTAACCACTAGGGGACACTGCCTCCCAAGCAGAGCACAGAACTCAGGCTAGGGGCCCAGACGCATCAGGCTTTGTGGTGAGCAGCAGGGAGGGCTTTGTACTGAGGCTTGGGGGTGGGGGGGCGCACTAGCCCTGGCTGCTCCTGCCGCCTATGTGGCTGAAGAGGACGCTCCGTGGCGGTATTTTTCCCCCATTCCCTTTTCTCTCCTTCTGCCTGAATTAATCGTTGGCACCAGATTACAACAGATTTAGCAAACTGAGAGAGAGAGAGAGAGAGAGAGAGAGAGAGAGAGAGAGAGAGAGAAGAAAAGAGAAAGGGGGGATGACTTGGGAGGAAATGGCATTTATCTCCAGAAGCAAATCACTCTTGTCGAATCTCTCCCCACAGCCCCTCCACTTCCCGCCCCTCCCCCACAAGCGACGCCTGGCAAGTGCCGCTCAGGAAAATGTCCTCAAAAACTGCTGCTGGGTGCTGGTGCCAGGATGGGCTTTTCCTGGGGGCAGTGTTCCAAGGGCTGCCTGGCGGAGCAGAGGAGGATGGGGCAGAGGGCACCCGAGGGCCTGTGCAAAGGTGAGGGTTGGCAGAGGGCAGGGTCCTGGCTGTCAGGCTCACTGCTGGCTCTCAGGGTTCTCTACAAGACTTCTGCATGTGGCTGTCAGTAGAACATCTGACCTGCCTGTGGTGAGTTCGGGATATGCCACCAGCTGACCTGCCCAAGGGACACATGACCCTGGGTTCCATGTGGGGATCTCTCCAGTCTCACCATATAGTTAGATCGGGGAGACCTAGTTAATTGGATTAGGAAATGTGACTTTGGGTAGGTGAGCATCCTACCCCAGGGGCATGGCAGGTTGCAGAGGATCATGGGAGTGTAGCTGAACTGAAGTTATCTGGTCTAGTTAAAGTATGGGGTGGGATGCGGCAGTTACTAGCCACTGCTCTGGCTGGCTGGCTGGGGGTTAGTGGGAACCAAGTGAGGTTCCCTTCCTCCCTTGCTCGGTGGAGTCTGGTTGTGTCCTAGGCCCAAGGCCAGGTCAGGAACTCCAGGCAGCTGTGCCCAGGTGTGCATTTCTCAATTATCAAGCTTGCCATTACATGCACACTCTATCATACACTGGAGCATGCATACCTCTGGGCTTTCCCAAGCTGCCTTCTCTGAGTCCGCCCAGACTAGCCCTAAAGGGTGAGTAAACCACCTCTCTCTACCCACAGGCCGCTGCCGTCCCTGGCCCTCACTGACCTGCCTTGGGCCTGCCACTGGAGTGGGGTTGAAGGCAAAGGAACAAGATGCCAGAGTGGGTCTGTTCCAGGCAGGCAGATGGACAGTAATGCCTCCAAGGGTCCCAGAGTCATCATCAGTTCTGTCACTTGAACTCTCAACTACCCCTCATACTTGGATTAGTGAGGACCCGGGTAGTCCCACACCTCAGCTTTCAGGACAAAGCCATATGGATGGGTCTACTGCTCACAGTGCTGGGCACTGGCCTTGTGTTCAAATCCTACCTGTTACTAGCAGGATACCCTACTGAGAGCCTTGGATGCCCTACTTCCCATCTCTGTACCTCAGTCTCTGAACCAATAAAATGGGACAAGTGAGCACACATATGGGGTCAGTCCAAAGACTATTCTGGAGGCCTTTGGGAGAGCATGGTGTAGGTTCCTGAACTCAGATGATAGGCTAGACCAAGCCAGGGGCAGTGCTAGGATACTGATCTCCCCAGGGCTCCAGGGAGCTAGCCTCAACAACCCACCATCCCCAGTAGGTTGGCCCATGGGACATTTGCTGAGCTGCTGGGTGCCTGGCACCCAGAGGTAGCACATGGCAGGAACAATAGTCTCTAAAGGCCTAGGTCACAAAGAAGAGGGTGAAGAGGCAGGTATTGGTAACTCCCTAGAGAGAACCTGGCCCTTGAGGACATGGCAGGGACCAGAGCAGTTTGTGGGAAACAGAGTGTGGAGCTCAAATGTCACCTTTTGCTAAGGATGGCTTCCTGGAGTTAAGCCAAAAGGGACCCTGCTGGGTCTACTAGGTATTTTCTAAGTGTTAGGACCTGGCGGGCTACTATCATTGAGGGCTTACTGTATATACTGCATAACTCCCAAAGTACCATACAGAGAGTCTATAGAGTGCAGACTCTCATCAGGCCTCGGAACTGTCCCATTTTACAGAGGAGAAAACTGAGGTTTAGACAGAGAAGGTGACCAGACCAAGGTCACACAGCCGGCATATGACAACGCACAGCCCCTGCTCTCAATTTCCCTTCAATATATGATGGAACGGTAGTATCCTGGGGGTAAAGTAAAGTTAGCTGCAAAGGTCAGGCTGAGGCAGAGGGACAACAGCTCTGTTTACTGAGAAGTACTTTGTGTCTGACCGGGTCCTTTACAAGGACAGGTGGAGAGATGAGGCACACATTGAGTGGATCAGGATTGAGGGTCTCTCTTGACAGAGACCTGTGCCTCCTGTAGTGGGCTCTCAGGGCAGAGTCTTGTGGCAATGGAGTCTTGTGTGTACCCTCTCCAGGTCCAGCCTCCTTTCCTGAGGCCCCACTGTGTACCCTCATGGTGGAGGCAGTGGTGTTACTGAACAGATTTTGGCCTCACAAGAGTGTGGTGGCAGAGTAGGCAAAGGACCTCATTTCTGGAGGGGACAACCTTACTGAGGTGTGACCATGAGAAGAGAGTGGGCCCGGAACAGTGGGAGGCATGTTCGCTCTGCCGAGGACACCACGGGCCTATGATGTCAGCAGGTGGCTCAGCTGGGCTGTGCCACTACTGGTGCCCTGGGGAGGAGCCGGGCAGCAAGGGTCCTGGGAGGGCGCTGGTGGCCTGCGGTCACAGAGCAATCTCCATTAGGGTGGTGACCGAGTGGCTGCAGCTCCTGGAATCCTATTAAAAGCTTTTTCATTGTTCCCTGAGATACGCTCCTCTCCGCCGGGACCTGGGCATGTTGATAATTTATTTGTGGAAGGGAAAGGGGCGAAGAGCGAGAAGAGGGGGGGAAATGTCATTATTTACTCTGCCAGCCAGTTTCTGCAGCCCGAGCTGGGCCGCTGGGCAGTTCTCCTGAGGATGCGCCACACTCGCCCTGGCTGCCGGATCTCTTTGGGGCCCAGTTCCAGAGTAGGGGAGTGAGGCTCTACAGAGGTGCAGCTGGGTGGGCACAGCAGGGGATGGAGCTGAATCTCTGGGGTGCTGCTGATGGCACTTGGGCCCTCACTGTTGGCAAGCTAATCCACAGCTGTGGCGTGTGGCACTCTTGGGAGCTGGGTAGTGGCAGCCCTGTTGGCTTCTGAGGGGACAGATCGGGGTCTCTGGAGCAGGGCGTCATTATCCCTGAGCACCAAAACCCAGCACCCTTCTGTAAATGATGGGAAGGAAGTCAAAGCTAACAGTGAATAGAAGTCACGCTGGTCGCTCAGAGCATTTCCTGGGGCTGCAGTGACCCTGTGGGTCACGTCCTGAGTCTCACTTAGCCCTCCCAACCTCAGCAGAACTGAGACACAGTACCCAGGTGATAGGGGTGGGGGTCACTTCCCTTAGCATGGCTCCTACCTCTGGTCCCCAGAGGCACACCTTGTCTTTTCAACACTCCCTGCCACAGTGAGGAAGCCCAGGGCAGGACCATTTCCTGCACAACCTTCTAGTCTGCAGCTTACTGTAAGGCTGGAGGGGTCGGGGCCAGGGATCCTGTTTGACTAGGTGAGACCCTGGGTTCCGTCCCCTTTACCTCAGAATCAAATCACAACAAAACAAAACGCACAGAGCCAGCTGAACGGTTTTGTGGAAACAGACGCCAGTACCGCCCCTCCTTTTCCAACAGCTGAGAAAACAGGCTCACAATCCTGACTGCATAAAGATGGCTAGATCCAGCTCAAAGTGTCCCCTGGACCAGGTGTGGCAGTGCCCTGGGGCTGCCAGGCATGGTGGGTGAAGAGGCACTGAGGAGGGGTTGGACTGCGACCCTCTTCTCTCCCACATGCCATGCCCTTCACACACTCCTAGCGGGCTCAGGCTGCGCTGTAGTGTCAGGGAGACCTGGGTGCCTTGTAGATGGCTGCTCACCCCTCCTCTTCTCGTCCTCTCAGGCACAGCCAGATGTTTTTAAAAAAATGCCTAACTCAATCCAGTCACTTGCTGGCTCTGAGGCCATCAGTAGCTCCCCAGTCAGAGGAATGGATTCCAAAGCCTTGAGCCTGGCCTTTCGGGCCTTCCCGGCCTTTCAGGCCTCCCTGGCCTGGCCCTGGCTTGCCCCCAGGTCTTACCTCCTTTTCTTACATCTTTGCTCAAGTATGGCTGTTATCTACCACTCTTTAACCGTGTGTTTCCTGCCACAGTTAGCCACATACCACCACCTGCAGGAAGCCCTACCTGATTGATCCATGAAAAACTACATTTTCTTGCCCCTCCCTTCAGCACACTGGCAGGCCTCACATTCAGTGACATTGAATCTGACATTCATTAGCTCATCCATAAACATTAGTGTGTGTGTGTGTGTGTGTGTGTGTGTGTGTGTGTGTGTGTGTCTGTGTCTCTCTGTGTGCAGACTTCCATGGGTTCCAGGGATTGAACTCAGGTCACCAGGCTTACTCAGAGAGTGTTTTCACCCAGTGAGCTATTTCATTGGCCATTATTTCGTTATTTTGAGGTAGAGTCTGGCTGTAGCCCAGGCTGACCTGGGATTTGTTCTGTAGCCCATCTGGCCTAGGAGTCACAGCAATTCCTGTTTCAGTCTACTACGTACTTGAAATAAAGGTGTGTGCCACTATACCCATCAGCCCATTTTATGGAGGAGAAACATGAGACTCAGCGTGAGGGGTACTGAGGATGACACATCTCTGCCTTGGGACCCCTTCCTATACCCCTTCCACCTCCAGCAGCTGTGGGGCTGGTGGGGTAGCAGCTGGGCTAGCATTCTCTGTGATCTCACTACATGCCTTGTCTTGAGTGGAGGGTTAAGTGAGGGGCTCTTTGGTCTCTGAAGTGTCCGAGTATAAATTGGAGGCTCCATTTTACAGGTGGGAAAGCTGAGGCCAAGAACAGGAAAGGAAACAGAAAGGCAGAGCCCCAACCCCACAGCAACTTCCTATGCCTCTGTGAAGGCCTGGGCAGATGTTCATTCACACTGGGGGTCAAGTCCCGTCCTGCCAGCTTGAGGCCAAGCCCAGATCTCAGGCCTGCTGCCCGCCCTGGCTGGGCATCCTGGGATGAAGCTGAGGAGGCAGGGACGATAATGTGCCCAGGAGCAGGGCAGGGCCTGGACCCTGCCCCCACGGCAGCTGTCTCCCTGATCCATGGACTTCCAGACAGTCAGGGCTTGTGAGAGCTGGGGGCCTTCAAGGAGAGCTCTGCTCCCGCCAGCAGCTGCTCAAAGGCCTCTTTGTGGAAAAGGGGCTAGTCACAGGCAGCTGCCAGGCCAGAGGCACAGACAGCTCAGCCTTTGTGCCAGCATGTTGCCCCTGCCCTGACCCTAGAGGTCAATGGGACAGTTGCCCTTATCTGTGGGAGGCTGGGGACCTCCTGCCCGGGATCTGTCCTAGGTCTGGGATGGGTGTGGTTTGTGTTACCAGGCAGGGACCCAGAAGCACCCTGCTCACAGATCGTTGTGGAAGCAGAGCCCAGACTTGGCAGGGGTGGGGATGGGGACAATATGAGGATGAAATGGTTAGCTGTGGTACTGATGGTGAGGTTAGGTGCTGCTGTGTTTGCCTCTGGAAGGCATTTGCTGCTGTGTTTGCCTCTGGAAGGCATTTGTGGTTGTTTTCAGATCCCCCCCCCCCCACCCCCGCGCTCCAAACATCCTCGTCAGTGGACGCAGCTCTTCTGTCTGTTCAGAGATGAGAAAACTGAGACACTCTAAGGTTAGGATCACAGTACCCCAAGGCTAGAGCTTAGAACGGATCCTTCTTGAACCCCCCCCCAGATTTTTCAGACAGTCTCATATGTGCTAGACCTTGAACTTCTGACCCTTCTGTCCAGGAATGGGCCAGGTTGTCTGTGCCCTGCCTGGATGTGATGGGCAGATTGTGCCTTGAGCACCTGATGTCATGGTATCTTGTCTGAACTCTGTGGGCAAAGCACTGGGGGCGGGGGAGAGAATTATGGAGTCCCAGGGAGACTAGGAGGTCTGAGGTTAGTCCTACTCTGGGAAGGACTCCCAGAACCCATTGTGTAGTCAAGGGCTGGATAGATAGAGGCTGGCGTAAGACTCCCAAGGCCTTCAGGGTAAACTGTGGGCCTGTTGATGCCAGAGAAGTCTGGGACTAGTGGGGACAAAGACAGCTTAGGGGTTTATGGCAGGCTGCAAACCAGCTTGCCTTCTTAGCCTGTGCAGGATCAGTTTCTCCATCTGTGAAACGGGTGCTGAGCCTGTATGAGACCCACGGGTGAATTCCTCTGCAGAGAGGGTTATGGCCTGGCTGAACTGTACTCTAGCTCCGTGTCTTCCCCAGGAAGGCTTGCTCCAGGCTGAAGAGACCAAGGCTCCCTCGGGGTGCTTGGGCTGCGGATTGTTCTCAGCCTGCCTAGTCTGGATGCCAGACTATACATAGTTAATGCTACTCATATGAATCCTGAGCAGCTCCTTCCGGTGCTCTTCCTGGAGGTGGGAAGTGAGACTCTTGGACAGACAGGTGCAGGCTCTAGGGCCCCTTTCCAAGCCTGGCACTTCCCCCCAACCCCTTTGGATTCCAAGCTCAGAAGGTAGTTGAAAACTGTCAGCTTGTTTTCCACAGCAGGGACCTGAGGGATTTGACTACCAAGAGATCTAGTTGAGGCTCAGATCTGAGATCCATATCTAGAGCTCCCCTTGGCCCGTCTGGATGTGTCCAGGCCACCCATGGACAGCTCTGTTAACTCGCACAGGGTCTTGCTTTGTGGCCATATGTTCATGGGCCTGGGTGGATGGATATCTTTTGCAGCTTTCAGTGTGACAGTAGTGATTATCCAGTGTCTGGATTCAGGTCCTGGCCCTTTTTCTTCCCCACTAGATCTGTTCCCATGATCACCTGACATGGACAGGTCCCCACCTACATGGCTTGTGGTCTGACCTGGCTGAGGAGAACGGCACAGTGGTAACCATTATCCAGGGTGGATGTTCCCTGATTGCATGCCATGCCCTGTATGGTACAAAGAGCTGCTGGATCAGCCCCTGAGCGCTATGATGGAAAACAGGTTCCTGTGGAGAGATACCAGGCAGGTCCTGATCCAAGGCCCAGCCTCTGAGCCTAGAGCTTCCTATACCATAGCCTTGCTTTTTAGAGGCTCTGAGACCGGCTCCTCACGGGCAGCATGAAGCTGTGGTGACAGCTGCCCAGCGGCCCCGCCCTCCTCAGGGCAGCGCTGATTGAATCTCATCATTACAGGGCGGGGCCCCTTGCTGGAACCTCTCCTGGGTGGCAGAGCTGTCGAGCAGGCGAACAGCTGTTTGTGCAAAGACAGAATCTGTCCGGATCTGACAGGCAGCCTTGCGCCTCTGCTGTGGGCTCAGCATGGAGAAGCTGCAAGCTGACATGCTGGCCCAGGCTACTCATAGCAGGGGCCAGACTGCCGGAGGCTGATTTAGGAGCTGAGCAAGGGCTAGGGGTGCACTCTGACTTCTGTCTAGATGACCCCGCAAGGGGAGTTGGCTGAGCGCCTTTGGATACTGTAAAGCACCCTATCTCAGCTTGAGGTCTAGTCTTTCTCTTTGGGGGTCCTTGAAAGGGGCGGAGTGACTGTTTCGGTGCCACTAGTGGTCCCTGGGCACTGTGTGGCATCTTTCAACACTGCCACCTATTAGAGAGGCTGTCCAGGTCAGAGATGGATGACATTTAGGGAAGGAGGAAGGCTTCTGTAACCACAGTGACAGATCTTTAAAGGCAGCCCTGCCACACCCATTTCCTTCCCTGAGAAAGAGAAGACTCAGAGCAAAAGATGCTTATAGGGGCTGGAGAGATGGCTCAGCAGGTAAGAGCACTGACTGCTCTTCCAGAGGTCCTGAGTTCAAATCCCAGCAACCACATGGTGGTTCACAACCATCTGTAATGGGATCCAGTGCCACCTTCTGGTGTGTCTGAAGACAGTGACAGTGTGTTTACATAAAATAAATAAATAAATCTTTAAAAAAAAAAGATGCTTATAGCAGTGACTACATGACAGAAGGCCCCAGCCTTTCTCTTTTTGTCTTTTTCTTTCTCTCCTCAGGGAGTTCCAGGCTGGCCTTGACCTTGATAGCAGAGGATAGACTTGAATTCCCCATCCTTCAGCCTCTACCTTCCACATGCTAGGGTTACATGTTCCCAGCTCAGAGTTTTAACTGGGAATGCCTCATTCTCTTGAAAGTTGGCAGACAGCTAAGTAGGTGCTGTCTAGGGAAGAGCTAAGCTGAGTCCTTTGTAAAGGCTTGAGGTATTGTGAGAATGATTCCCTGTGACGGAAGAAAATGTTCAGCTGACTGCATGCTTCGCTTTTTTGGGCCTGGCAGAATGGGCTGAATGAGAATGGCACACAAGCCTGTACTTCTTAACCATCACCCATGGCAGGCATGACTAATCAATCCCAGCTCTGTTTCCTGCTGAGCCTGGAAGGTTCTACTTGGAAAGGGAATAGACTGGGTATCCCTGGCAGGTGTTCTGTGTTGGGGGGATTGGGAGAGTTGAAGCTTGCCACACAACCTTCCAGTTTTTGGGATTGAGCTGAGATTTGAGCTCAGTTCTTTTGACTAAAGATAATGGAAGCTGGGAATCCAGAGGTTCCCAGTGGGATCCTGCTACAGCACCAGGAGTATTCCTGCTAGAGCTCACCATAGCTCCACCCAGTTGCCTGCCAGACAGGCACAGTGAGGTTAGCCCCAGCCCTCCTATGGCAGTTGGCTGTCCCTCCTGGCCTGTTAAGTGTTACTGGCTGCAACCTGCCTGTTCTGGGTTCCATTATGATGCTTCTGTTCTAACTGCAGTTGAGCAGCACTGCAATGAGTCACGGTGGGCTTCCAATTCTGCCTACTAAGGGGAGGAGAGAGAGGGCCCTGCCTAAAGGTTAGCATGCTGGGGTATCCCTAGGATATCCTGGGCCAGACACGAAGAGCTATGGCTGAATCTGTGGTCCCAAGAGAGCATGGAGACCAGGAGTGGGTACGATGCACCTATTCAACTCTGGCTTCCTCAGTCACTCTTCCTCTTCCGCTCATCAAGAGGAGATCTGCTTGCTGGCTTGGAGGTTACCCTTTTAATTAAGCCAATTAATTAGTGCCTTTAATGAAGCAGATTAACCAGGCCAGGCTCTGCAAATGGGGTGGGAGTGGGGGAGTTGTCGCAGCCTGTACTTTCCTGAAGGTCTTGGTTGGGAGGCAGCTGCTAGGCCAAGCCTTCTTTGGAGTGTTTGAAGCCAGCGTTGGCCAGGGATGGCTGTGTATCCCCCATGGAATATGGCTAGGAACCCAGGCCTGGGCAGGAGAGTCAAGGAAGGTCTGAGACCGCAGGGTTAAGTGCAGTACAGTCACTTTGGCTCAGATGGTTGGATCAGCTGGGAGCACGAGGCAGATGGAAACGCTGCAGAGCTGGCTGGGGGGCTCCTCAGCACACGGGGATGCCTAGGGAGGTGACTGAAGTCCCCACCTTCTCCCCCTTTCCTTGTTCTGGGGGCTTCTAGGCCTTGGCTACTTCCACCCCAGTAGGGACAGAGGGAGACCTGTCACCCTGTGGCCAAGGCAACCAGAGCCCCTTGCCTGCAGGAGTTTGTTCAAGGTCAGTTGGGTTCTATGACAGAGCTGAGGTACAAGATTATGTTCCTATCTCTGTTTTCCTTCCACCCACCTCTGTTGGCATAGTCGGCTCCCCTCCAGCAGAGCCAGGCGCTTCCATCTCCACCCTGTGTATTCTCTGTGCCAGATGCTCTGTGGGGCCCCCTGCTCTGTGGAGTACCCTGCTCTGTGGGGCACCCTGCTCTGTGGGGCACCCTGCTCTGTGGTCCTCAGATATGGTTGACTTCTCTCCAGTGAGTTCAGGTTTAGGAAGGGAGGCCTGCATCCTTGCGACAAAAAGAAGTTGTCACCTTAGTCTGTGAATGTGAATGGGAAACTCAGCTCCACATTTCTGAGTCCCCCCCCCCTGCTCCCCTCCCCAGCAAGGACAGGGGAGCCCAGTACTAGCCAGGGCCAGGGAAGGAACACTGCTGCTGGAGGAAGAACTATGGTCCAGGAAAGAAGGCCACACTACCCTCAGAGATGTCTTTATGTCTCCCAGGGGCACAGAGGACAGATCAAAGCCTGCTTCAGGATGCTCTAAGCCATGGCAGAGACAGTTGGCTCAAGCCATGACAGGAGAGATTTAGGTTAGACAGAGGAGGAACTGCCTGACAAGGAGGATTATTAACAAGTTTGCGAAGGCAGAATGTGTCCCTCCCCCAGGACAGCAAGCGCTGGCCTGTGATGAGACTCTGAGCTCTTAGGAAACACAGTTCTATAAATCCAAGCTGCGCTTCCAGTAAATATCAACAGGGTGGGGGTGGGGTTCCCCGGAACATGCTGTCAGCAGCCCTTACCCCTTTTAATTTTCTCTGTGCTTCAGGCACCTGACAGAATGCATTCAGCTGGTGGGCTCTGTCTACACCAGTGCAAGCCCCAGTTTCTGGGCCTCGGTTTTCTCTCGTGTTAAATGGTTTTAGCATTCCTTGGGTAGAGAGCATCACTCCTCTCGACTCTCAGAGAAGGCCAGTCCCCTCCCTCTTGCTGCCATTCTGACCAGCTGTCTTGTTCCTTGATTGTACCCCCACACAGCTTGCCCCTCCTTGCCATGACAGAATCATTTTGTCAGCTATCTTTCTCTGATGTGGCCACCACCTTGGGTGGCATTGTCCAACCAGTCTCTAGGGCCTGCTAGTATTCCTTATTAACAGAGGTAATAACAGACCTCCTTTACCGGAGGTCCCTGCTTAGTGGGAGAGTGTGTGCTTTGCGGGTTCTCAGCATCCCCTAAAACAACCCGCTAAACTTTGGCTATGTAGCCACTCCTTCACCTGGGGAGGCTTGCCTGCATCTCCAGCCAGTGTCCGCCTCACATTGACCTGTGTGTCCTGAGAGCAGCCTGGGGACTTAACTGGTCCTAAGTCTGCGGTCCCCATCACAATTTGCCTGGGAGCCCAGCCTTGCTGAGGCACTTTCAGAGGGCAGAGTGTGTGCGTGGGTGAAGGGTAGCTGGCAGCTTTGCCTTTGATTTACCTTGAGAGGGACTCTGCGGGGTGGGTGGAATGAGCACCAGTCATCCTGGGACACCTCTTTAAATACCAGCTGGAGGCAGCTGGGTTCTGGGTGGGTGGAGTTGCCCTTCATCAAGCAGGCACCCCACCTCACACCCCTAATACATACAGGCATGTTGCACAGGTCAGGAGTCAGGTGGGTGCAAGAGAGGGGCAGCTTCTGGCTTAGCAGCTCTGGCCCTGTGGGGCTAAGGAGGGCAGGGGTTAGGGCGCTGGGCATGGGACGTTTTGGCTGTCCATGTCTCCTTCACCCTCTGAGGCAGTGAGCTCTGATAAAGCCTCATCCCTGGCTTCTACTCTCCAGGGCCTGGCTCGTTAAACTAAAGCACCCATCTGTATGTGGATGGACACATGGACAGATGACGGTCACAGATGGAGTGCCAGTTGGCTGTCTGGCTCCTCCATACTGCCTCCATTTCCCCTGGGCAGAGAGAGAATAGGAGATGCTCGGGCCCCTCTGGAGTGCAGCTCTTAGCACTAGTTCTGGCTAGTAACTGTTGAGTGTGCCACAGTCCCTCAGGGTCACTGAAGCAGGCTGGCACTGCAGGGTGGGACTGAGGCCATGCTGCCATTTGCTAACAGCTGCGCGTGCAAAGCTCTCTGAGGCTCTGATGAGGGATCTGCTGTCAGACCTCTGGCCCAGGCCTCTGGTCCCCAGAGTGTCTCTGGAACTGGAGCACAATTTGTCGTATTTGTCCTGGCTGTGGTATGGGTTGGCAGAGAGCTGAGTGTGGGATCCAGAGTCTAACTCAGGCCCCCCTAGAGCCCCCGCGGCATAATGGGGCTGTGTGGTTGGACCTCAGCACACGCTGCTTCCTGTCTTTGAGGCTGTCTGGCAAACTTCCCAGGAGTCCTTACCTGCCTGGGCATCTTCCCTGCCGTCTACTGTCCCTCCCTGCTTCCTCTTGCCCAGCTATGATTCTTTGTTGGAATGAGGGAGGGCCCCCCTTCTTGTGGAAATTCACACCCACATCCTCACCAAGCTGTCTGTGGGATGAGGCTGGTGGGGGTGGGGGAGCAGCTGTGGGAACAGGAGGCTCTGCTTGAGAGGGGCAGAAGGATGGATAGACAGAACCCAGCTCCATCTGGAGATGACAGCTCAGGGCCCAGGTGGGCAGCCAGTCCTCTCCCTCATGCACTCTGACCCCATGCCCTAGAGGGCCACAGTCTGGGTGATACCAGACAGCTCTGGCTGGCACTCACCAGGGACAGCTGAGAACCCCAAACGTGTGCTATGTCAATCCTGGAGGCTCTGTGGTATGGGGTGGGGTGGACAAAAGAAAGGAATATGACAGGTGGCAGAACTGTCCCCCTCACACGCAGTCCCTTCCACTAGTAAACAGATCAGACTTACTGCCCTAGGCTCTGGGCTGGCTGGTCTCCATTTGACAGACACTCTGGAAGGACACTTCTCCTCACCCAGCATCCTAACACAGCCTTTTGACCCCTGTTCTGTGACCTCAGGGGCCAGCTGTAACATGGCCACCCCCAAGCCCCCAAACAGAGTATTACTCTGTTTAGCATTTGAGTTCCAGATGGCTCTGGTGGGGCTCTGAGCCACTCTGAATAATTTGTTTTCTTTTGTGGTGCCAAGGATAGACCACTGAGAAGTCTAAGGCTACCCTGGGCCTGTAGCTTAGAAGGTTAGGAGAATGGGCAGCTTTGGGGTAAGCTTAGCTGGGTGCTAAATTCAGGGGTGGGGAACAGCAGTCCAAGAGCGGGTAAGCAGGCTGTGGGGATGGTAGGACCTCTCGTCAGCCCTGTCTGTGCACAGCTCATGTTTGGGGCCGCTGAACCCGCTCAGGTAGAATGGAAGCCCGTGAGAGTGCGCGGCATACTGCCCTGTTTATCCCATTTTCACGGACATAGAATGCCAGGCCAGATCCACCCCTCAGAAAGCCCTGGCTGGGAAGGAAGCTGAGTAACAAGAACAAGAAATAGTACTCCGTAGCTGAACGTGTCATGGTGGCTCTTTCTGCAGAAGAAGGAGGGATGACATCCGGAGGCAGTCTGGACCCAAAACCCAGGGCTTGTGTCTCCTAGGAGGTCAAGTTCAGAGGAGTGGGCTGTGAGGTCTTCAGGGACTCCACTCTGCCTCTCTGTCCACACAGAAGGAGATTTTCTCATAAAGCAGCGCAGGACAGAGACAGGAGACGGACAGGGACCGGGAGTTGTGAGCATGTGTTCGCCACAGCTCAGCTAATCTCACCGTCCTATAGGCAGGTGCGTGCGCCCCTCCTTTTACAAATGTGGAGACCAGAACACATATGGGAGAAGCCGTGGGACTTGAACTTAGACAGGACCAACCCTAAAGCACAGCACCTGCCATTGTCTGGGCTGAGGCTCAGAAGCCGGTGCTACTGGTCCCCCAGCTCCCATCCAGACACACCCTAGGCTCAGCACTTCTGGGACTTGTGTCCCTCAGCCATCTGTGAGCCACCAAGTACCACACAGTGTAATCTTGTAATACTGACTGCGTTATGTACAATTGAAAACCCATTACAGTCCTATTTTCCTAATATATGACACCCTATCGCAGCCCCCAGTGACTGCATTTCCCAGATAGATGCTGGAGTGTTGTCCACGTGCAAAATTATTATCAGTCCTTTCTCTCGGCTGCGGGGAGAGCTGAGCAGGCATGTGAACAGGGTGCCCTGTTCCTTCTGGCTTCAGAGGACACCTGTGGCTGCACACCTGGGAGGGGGCAGTGCCAGGTCAAGCCTTAGCCTCTCCTGGAGAGTTGCCCCAGACCGATGGAAGGAGCAGCTGATTCCTCAGCCTGGAGATAACACTGAGGGCACTGGGGGGGGGGGCCTCGGAGGACCTGGCAGCTGCTTGGTGTAGCGGGCACGGCCCTGTAATTGGGCAGCCTGTTCCTAGATAAGGCCGGTGACAGTGAGGAGCTTCCCGCTCCGTGCCGGCTGCGGCCACTCATTTCCTGCACTCAGAGCCCACGATGCCAATTACCCTGCCTCCTGCTCGCCAGCAGCGGCTTCTGGGGCAGCTAGATGAGTCCTCGGGCATCAGTGGGGCTGGGGTCCTCTCTGCAGGGTGGGAGGATGCAGGGAAGGAAGACAGCTGGGGTGGGCAGGACCCACAATGGAGTGGCTCCCAGACTCAACCTGGGTGCAGCCGAGGTGCTGTTATATGTGGACCTAAGACACTCGGGGAAGATCCCATTTTCTTACCTGCCTCTACTACCCAAAGAAGGGTTTCGTGTTTGCTAAGTGACTGAGGAGTTGGCCTGGCCCTCCACTGCTGTGTCCTGCTTTTTCCTTCCGCAGACTCATTCCCATGGCTTAAGGACAAGCACCTGTTTTGCAGTGGGGCAAACTGAGGTTCATGGTGCAGAGCTGGTACTAAGAGGGCAGTTTAACTTGTGGCTCTCTACCTGTTCTGCTGTACTAGAGGTTAGGTTGGGAGAATGAGTGGCCTGGCACCTGAGGGTCATGGGACATGGGTGCACCCTTCCTGCAGAGGGATCTTGCCAGTCTCAGCTCCACTGAAGGTGGATGACTATGTCCCCAACTTGTATTAGGTGCACACATTGGGAAGATAGGGTGTGGCTAAGTGGCTGGGCTTTGTGCTATCTGTAGGGATGGTAGATGGAGCTGTCCCAGGGAAGGAGGCTACCTACACAGGGCAGAGTGGTGTCACCTGCTTTGTGGAGACACCCCAGGCCTTTCCACAAGCCAACCCCGAGTACTCAGAGATCCCAGGCCTCCCCCGACAAGCGGCTTATGCTCCCTGTCACCCAGCATTGAGGACTTGAACCCAGGGCTTTGTGCAGAGCAGACGAACAGACAGGAGCTCTACCACTGAGCTACATTCCTGGCCTGGAACTTCCACCCTTACTTGGGTAACAGGTAGCATCAAGGCTGTGACCACAGGGAAAGTGGCACAGGATCTTATGCAGCCTGGGCTGGCCTCAGACTTGCTATACAGATGAGGCTCGTCGCCTTTCACTTCCGATCCTCAGCCTCCCACTGTGGTGATTATGGGCTTGTATTACTATGCTCAGATAATGGTGTCCCAGGATCACACTTAAGGGTCTTGTACATGCATGTCAAGAACTAAATGAGCTACATTTCCAGCCTGTCCCCTCAAATCTCGATCTATTTGGTCTCCAAAGGGTCTCAGGTACTCATTTTGAGGACCTCAGGGGTCTCCACAGGAGAAGCTTCCTTCCAGATACAGATTGGTTGCCGATGATCCAACAGGAAAGAGTCCTTGATGCCAAGGGGTGGGGTCAGCTGTGTGGGACACTGGGCAGGGGCATGGGAGATGTATCTGGAGTGCCCTGGTCACTGCCTATGGTATAGGACAGTGCAAGAGACTGGGGGCTCCCTCCCACACGGCCGGGGTGAAGTGGGGTAGAGCAGAAACATCTCCCTAAGGGGCAACTAACAGACCAATTAAGCTGCCAATAAAAAATTTAATCAAGTAATAATGCACCTTACTTTGTTTAATTAGTGTTCTGTCAAGTGAATGAATATTTAAGGCTTGGGCGGTGGTGCCAGCATCTGCCCAGCGGGCAGAGGCTGGGCCCACATTTCAATCGACCTGACAGCTTCCTACTCGGGCATTGATCACTGCCACCACGGTCCAGGGCCCCAGAGTACAGGGGGTGCTTGCTCTACATGAGCCCACTTGAAGGAGTAGCCAGGTCTGTGCCTCAATGTCTTTGTCTGTAAAATGGGAGGAAGGACTTCAGCCCAATGCATATTTTGTCTTTCCTAGAAAGACATCAGAATAGCTAGGTGTGGAAGTACATGTCTATAACCCTGGTATCCCCAGGTTTTGGAGGTTGGAGCCAGAGGATAAAGGAGTTCAAGGTCATCTTCAGTTGCATATGGAGTTCAAGGTTGATGTGTTATTTAGCTCTTGCCTCAATACTTTTCCCTTCCAGAAAACTGAAGGACTTGAACTCCAGACCCCAAGTTAGGTACAGAAAGCATTTGGGGCCTGGGGACTCCATTGTGCTGTCTGTACCCCACAACACCACACCCTCCCAGAGTACCTAGCACCTGACAACTAATGCTGGGCATGCCAGGTTTTCCTGGATGCCAGAAACTGGCTTCTTATGACTGACTGAGTGACCTGAGACAAGGGCTGTCTGCGCTTCCATTTAGTTCGTTTGTTTCTCGTTCGTTCGTTCGTTCATTCATTCATTCATTTCATTCATTCATTCATTCAACAACTTGAAGGTGGTGCTCTGTGTTTTTCCCGAAAAATGCAACTCCCGCACTAGGTCCCAGACTCAACCTCAGCGTTCTACGGCTCCCAAGCTTTCTTTTTCCCTCCAGGCAGGGCGTGGCCGCCGCCGCCCTAGAACTCGTTTGCATATTCATGACCTTCACAAGCATGCGCACTGTAGCGCCAGGCTCAAGGGCGGCCCGCCCCGCCGTAGGACAGCAGCATCTCCCCTTGCCGACCCCCGGCATCCTCCACCAGCCACCGCCTCCCTTCGCTTCAAGGAAGGGCCTGGTGTCCCTCCTATACACAACCACCTGAGAGCCTCGCGCTGGAAGGACTTAGGTAATTATTTGTTTCAGTTGAGCTGTTTTCAGTCTAGGCTAGGCTGAGTCTTGTAATGAGTATGGATTTGCCAGTAAATAAGTCCCCCGCTTCTAACCCCTGTAATAAATGCATTTGGAGTAATCTGGCGATCACGCGGTGTAATTGCTGGCTGTCAGGGCAGATGGATGCTCCCGCGCTGACTTTACCGCTGTCTGCCCTTCCTTCACGCCGCGCCACCACTGGTGTTCCAGCCCCTAGCCTGTAGTTGAGGGGCATTTGCTTGGGGATAGGAGCGGGCCTGGCCTGCTTGCACCTCAGTGGTCCTTCTTGCACCAAGCATGGGCTTTCCAAGTCACTCACCAGTGACCCACAGTGCCCTCAACCTCTCTGTAAGGAATCACCAAAGCCTGATCCAAAATGCAGAGAGACTTGGCTGAGTTGGTAGGGCATTAGCCTAGCATGTTCAAAGCCTTGGGTTTTATACCCAGCACCACATATACTTGGCATGACAGTACGGTGCATACTATAGCCCCAGCACTAAGGACTGGAGGTAGGAAGGTCAGAAGTCCAGTGTACCCCCTTAGGCCACACATATGTAGTTCCATGCCAGCTTGAGCTGCAGAGAGATCCTGTCTAGAAATAAAAACAGACCAAGCAGGGCTCTGGGTACTGCTTCAGTTTGCCACATTATCTGTAGCTGGGACTCAAAATCTGCATTTTACTTGATTTGTTTGCTTTTTTTTTTTCTGGTTTTTCGAGACAGGGTTTCTCTGTGTAGCCCTGGCTGTCCTGGAACTCACTTTGTAGACCAGGCTGGCCTTGAACTCAGAAATCCGCCTGCCTCTGCCTCCCGAGTGCTGAGATTAAAGGTGTGCGCCACCACGCCTGGCTAAATTACAATTATTTGTATATGTGTCTAGACATACACAGGGGTTGCTTCTCTCCTTCCTGTGGGTCCTGGTTTTGAACTCAGGCCATCAGACTTTCCTACCCACTGTGACACCTTCCAGGTCCCAGAATCGCATTGTAAAATACCCTCCTCCAGCCATAATGTGAGGGTGCAGACCCATAATCCCAGTACTCCATGGTAGGAGGGTGGGGTCAAGTTTGAGGCTAGCCTGATCTACAAAGTGAATTCCAGGAGGGCAAGTTTGAGGCTAGCCTGATCTACATAGTGAATTCCAGACTAGCTAGGACCACAGAGAGAAACCCTGTCTCACAAACACCAACTAACCAGCCAACCAACGCAAACTACTGATGTCTGCAGGGGACTTCTGGAAGCACCAATGTTCAGAGGAATAAGTCAGATGCTCTTGGACTTGGTGTGTGCACCCCCTCCTCCCAGCTTTCTCTCCCTCATATATTGGCTCCTTTCCCAAACAAATCTGGCTCTGTTCATTCCTGTGAGACACTCTCCAATCCCGTGCCTGGTGTGCTTTTATACCCTTCCCCCCTAGGGGAGATGGCCCCTTGGCTGTGTGCCAGTACATCCTGTGCTGCGATGCTCTCCTGGACTTCACTAAGCAGAGGTTCCCACAGCTGGACAGTCGTGGACATCAGGCTGTCTTCCTTCACTTCTCGGAATAGCCCCTGAGCCCTGTATAATGCCCAGCACACAGTAGTTGCTTAGTAAATGCAAGGTGTATGAATCAGTAGGTAAGTGACGGACTGGCTGGGCACCCTGGGATTAACTGGGCAGGCTGGCTGGGAGGGCAGGGAACAGGGGACCCAATGAAAATCCTCCCACGGGACCCAGTGAAACTTCACAGATCTCAACAGGTCAGGCCCAACCTAACCTGCCCCTGTCGTCTGGCGGACACCCACCCTGGGGAGATGCACAGAGAAGCGGCCGGGAGGAACTGTCCTAGGTACTGCAGAAAGAGCCACAGAGGGCACAGGCCCTGTCCCTCTGCTCTAGCGAAGCCTCTTGGGAAGTAACTGCTTTACAGTGTCCACCTCCTAGGGCCTGACCAGGCCAAGGCTCCATAAAGGACGCCAGGAGGAGCCGGGCGTGGTGGCGCACGCCTTTAATCCCAGCACTCGGGAGGCAGAGGCAGGCGGATTTCTGAGTTTGAGGCCAGCCTGGTCTACAAAGTGAGTTCCAGGACAGCCAGGGCTACACTGAGAAACCCTGTCTCGAAAAACCCCAAAAAAAAAAAAAAAAAAAGAGGCCAGGAGGGCCACCTCCAACCTAGCTCTGCCTGGTTCTTCTGTGCTCCCGCTTGATCCAGGGCTTGGACATTAGATGTGTAGGGACTGGGCTTTGGCACTGTCTTTGAGCTGTGAGGGGTTCAGTGAGGCCATTTGAGGCAGAAGCTACCTGGTAAAAAGCTTACCTCCATGCAGCCTTCAAGGAGCAACAGCAGAAAGGCCACCACAGTATTGTATGCCCTTGGGCTGAGGAGTAACACAGGCTTGAGGAGTGGTGGGTGTGGTGGGCTCCATGCACCTGTTTCTCCTCAAAACAAGTAGACTGGGGCTGCACAGGAGACAAGGTGGGGAACTTCTGGGTGAATGACCTTGTGATTTTCTTGAAGGGTAAACAGAAGTTTTCAGGGGGTGTGGGCAGAGTCCAGGCCAGTCTTGGGGGTCAAGAGGCTTTGCTCTGGGCTGTCCTACCTCATCTCTGTTCTCTGAAACTGCTGTGGACGAGCGAGATGAGGGTGGCAAGTCGGGACAGAGGAGGAGGGTGGTGGGATGCCCGCAGCAGCGTGGGCAGCAGTGGCTGGTCCTCGCCCGGCTGTCAGCCAGCAATCATGTTAAATAAAGGCCCCAAATTAGACAGGCGAACATGAGCACCTTCGGTCTAACAATGCAATTAGCACAGACAATGCCTCCCGCTTCCTCCCAGGCCCCAACCAGTGTGGCTTCTGAGGGTGAGGGCGGGGGATGCAGGCCCTCCCCAGTGAGCTGCGAGCTGCGAGCGAGCGGCAGAGAGGTTTGAAAGGAGCCGGTGAGAGACTAAAAGGTGACAATGAGTGCCATCCAATGGAATGCCAGTTCCCTGGATGTCAGGCATCCTCGGGGGAAAGAACTCATCTAGATCTTTCTAGAATGCCCTTTGGAAGGGCAGCACCCACACAAAGCCCCAGAGGCCTTGGTTGCCGTCTCTGCCGCTCTCTCCATATTTTCTCTTCTAAGCATAGACGCAGACTGAGTTTACATGAATAAAACATCAGTGAGGGGGGTGGATCCCAAACTGCACAGCCCAGGGGCTTGGGGACAGAAAGCAATGGAGCCAATCTGCATCCTCCATGGACAGTCCTGACTGTGCTGAGGGTGGACACCTCCTCCAAGGAAGGACAGACTTTCTTGGACTGAACCCTAGATGGAAAGCAAGGTCAGAGCTGGGCCTGACCTGAGCCTCTGGACCCTGGGGCAGGCATTCTGCTTTTGTTTTGTTTTGTTTTATTTTCTCTCTTGGCTCAACAGCCAGAGGCCCTGGGCCTGCCTTGGGTGGGCCTTCAGGGGGCTTCATGTGTGCATGACAGCCCCTCTCCTGAGGCCTGGCTGCCAGCTGCCAACGCTTGGCTTCTCTTCTCCAGCCTTGTTAAAACCCAGAATGCATCCCTACAAGATCAGAGTGAGATGCAAAGCACTGGGCCTCTGGCAAGGAAGGGCCTTTCTCTGGCTTCTCCACCACCCTCCCCAGCTGCCCCAGCCGTGCCTGGCAAAGACTGCCAGAGGGGGGCTGCTGGCTAACACCTCAGCTACTCAGAGGCCAAAAGCTAGGTCCACAAGGACCTGGATCACTGTTTGTTCAAGCTTTCATTTGGTGATTGCTTCCAGAGCCCACCCTGACGCATGTAACTGGTCCTCCTGGAGCGAAGTCTAAGGGGAAATGCAAGGTCGAGTGGGGTGGGCCTAGGATCCAGGCAGCTCAGAGAGCAAGGTGTAGAGATGGAGAGTGGGCACAGTGTGAGTGAGGGTGCCGGGCAGGCCTGTCTCTGCACTTGTATTAGGCTGGGCTTTGTTCTGAAAGCACTGACTAGGTTTGGAAGGTTTTGCCGGCTATTATTTGAACTGAGATTTGAACAGGGAACCTTGGACATGCGTGGTGCAGGATGTACATTTGAGCACCTGACACTCCACTTTGGAGAGTACGCAGCCAGCTCTTCACCTGGTCAAATTTGCCACTTAAGGATTCCCTCCGCTCCAAAGCAGAGGTACCAGGGAACTTCCCAGGGGAGGTGACCTGATCTGAGATCATGCATAGGACCTTGCCAGGTGCCTAGAAAGATGAATTTAGACCAGCACCCTGGGGCTGGGGACGTATGCAGCTCAATAGCTGAGTGCTTGTCTGGATGTGCATGGCCCTGAATTCAGTCCTCAGGACTGTGCAAAGAACAAAAACAAACAAACAAACAAACAAACAAAAAACAGGCACGGGGCACACAGCTTTAATCCCAGGACCCCGGAGGCAGAGGAAGGTGGATCTTGTTTTAGTTCGGGCTAACCTGGTCTACATAGGGAGTTCCAGGACAGCCAGGGATATATAGTGAGACCCTGTCTCAAAACAAAACAACAAAAACCTCAAAATAACCACACTGCTTAGGACATACTTTGACTCCTTTGTGGGACCACAGTGTGAGTGTGAGGTACTCTGAACACCAGACTGAACCCAGTGTGAACCCCATGAGGAACATGTTCCTAAGGGGTAGCTTGCAGATAGAGCCAGGCAGGTTTCTGCCCTGATGTCTCCTCTGTACTTACAGCCCTGAGACCCACCTCGTAAGTGCCCCCATGCACTGCAGAGCCCCCATGTGCCCTGACCCCTCCCTTAACCGGTGGCCATTATGAGACTTGTATGATGTGTCAAATGACTCCCCGGGGCCGGGCAGCTTCCTGAGGAATGAGAGGCTTGAGGGAGAGGTAAACTGAGCTGTGACAGAAGGAAGTGTGCCCAAGACGGTGGTGGGTAGGAGGCCAGCTCAGTTACTGAGAGACACAGATGGGTGCAGAGTGTGGGGAGAGAGGCCCTGCAGGCACCCCAGGAGAGGACGGGGTCCTCATTAACAGCACTCAGCCCTCCCCTCTGCCCGGCTCTCCTGGAGGATATGGAGAGGGAATCCATTATCGCACAAAATAGCAGCTGCAGACGTGAAAATGAAATATAGATTCAATACCTGCGCCTTTCGGCTCAGAAACCGTGCCCCCAACACAGGTGACAGCCGGCACAGATGCCATCTCAGATCATAGGAGGGAGGGGACAGTCAGGGAAGGGGAGACAGGCCTCACTCCCCACAAACTCCTCCTAGAAGTTTTCTCTGTGGCTAGGGACCTAAAACAGAGGCCAGGATGTAGGCTCAGGTGCCCTACCATCTTCCAGGGGGATGATGGCCCAGTCTTACCAAGCCCTTCACTAACCCCCAACACACACCTGCTGGATCTCCGGAGCAGGCGGCCTGAGGCTTGAGCCAGCAAGGGAAGGTACTGTCTCAGCCTGCACATGTCTCACAGTTGTTCTTGAGATGTCTGGCTGTGACCTGGGAGTGCCCCCCAGAGCAGTCTGTTTCACAGACAAGGGTGGGTAGCTGTGCCAGTGCCACATCCCTCCAGAGGGCCCCCAGGGCCATTGAGCAGCCGAGCAACCGCTTCCTGCTTTCCTATGTGTGTGCTTTTAGCCAGAGGTTTGCACAACTTTTACGAGTGGGCTGGCGGTGAACTCATCCTGTTACAATGCTCTCAGGGACCCTGACGACTAATTTAATTTAAAACAGCCTTGCAATAAAAGCTCAGGACGGAAAACCGCCGAGTCTTGGGGGTTATTTAACAAATTGCCTCACAGATAAATACATTAAAATGATTCTCAAACCGGAGTCATACGAAGTTGAAGTAAAATTAAGAAAGTCGAATCAAAATGTAAATTAATGGTGTTGAGATGCGTTTGAGTTGGCAGGCTCCACTCTGGGGGATGTGGGCGATTCTTCTGCCTTCTGTTCAGGTGCCATGTCCCCACCAGACTGTGCCAGAGACCCCTTTAGTACAGGTAGCTGGAAACTAGAGAATGTGGCTGGCTGCCCAGCCAAACGTAGCATCGGCCCCTCCCACCTACCATCCTCAGGCAGGCTTAGAAGGTGTACACCAGGGGGAGCTGCAGCAACTCCCCTTAACTGGGGGGTGCAGAGCATGAAGGGGTGTGGGCACAATGAAAGCCGGCACAAAACAGCCTGCTGTAAGTATGGAGTCCTGGGATGACCATTTCCCGCTGGAAAAAAATCACGAATCCCCATAAAGCCTCCAGGCTCAGCGCTCCCATCTTATTGACAAGCAGACTGAGACCAAGGAGGCCCAGCAGCCCTCATTGGGCTCGATGCACTCAGGGTTCTTTGCGTCTGCATTTTTCTGGCCTCACCCCTCCTGTCTCTTCGGGCCTAGAGAGTAAGCTCAGACCTGCGGCTCCATGGTGCACCAATCACAAGCCTGTACCTCCAGCGACACGTCTACCTTAGCCGGGGCAGCCTTGGGGGCTCTCTGACGTGATGAGCATCTGTGTTTCCCTGCCCCCTCCCCTAGTTAGAGTAGCCCCAGTTGCCAACAGACAGCCCTGGGGAAGATGACCTGATCCTGTCTGGTCCGATGGTGTCCTTTGCTAATAGGGAAGAGGAAAGAAAAGAGGGAGTCTGCACAGGGTGGGTTGGGGACAGGAGCCTAGAATTACAGGTGGGATGTGGTGACAGCTCCTACCTACCCTGGCCTTGGCTAGCGAGGCAGGAGCAGGAAAGCATCCGGAAGGGATTGGGGTGGATGTGGTAGGTGATAGACACTTTCACCTGGAGGCCTAATTCCATGTGACACCTGAGACAGCGCCTATCCTGGAGGGGGAGGTGCTGCCGAGCCTAGCCATGCACAGAGCTGTCAGTTGTCAGCTCCCGCTAGGGGGTGGGGGCGCTCCTGGGACAGGAGATGGGCCCCCCCTCAATGCTCTTCTCCAGACTACCTGAATAAGCAGGTGGCTCAAGATAGACTGTAGACGGACAGTCAGGCCACCCCTAGAGGCTGGAGCCAGGGAGAGGGTCTTGATGCCTATTCCCAACTCCCCGCTGACCCGAAGTTTGGGTAGGGTCAGGGAGTCCCAGCTGGGGAAGTGGAGGTCCCCTGAAGTGGGAGCCAGGTCACTCTTGCAGTGGCCTGACATCAGACACAGGGAAGACAGGTACACACTTAGCAGTGCATGGTGGCCCCTGGGTCTGGCTTGGTCAGTGGAGTCTCTGTGTCACCCGGAACCTCTAGCTGCTGGCTAGGCTGATGCAACAGGCATCTATTGACAGTCACTAAGTCTTTAGCAAATGGTTGACAGGGAAATAACCTTGACGGGAATTTAGCTTGGGAGTCCAGCGCAGATCCAGTTTCGAAGGCTCCCCACACCCCGTGGCCCAGCCCATCCACAACAATCTACAGGCTTGCAGGGTAGCAGGCAGGTGAGCCCTGGGCAGGAGTGGCATGGTGAGAGGGGAAGGTAACACGGGGCTGTGTCCCTACATCCTCTCTTCCGCGTGGTGACTCGATGGGGGTGCTGTTATTGTACCTCTGCCTCGGATGCAGAGATTGGGTCTGCATAGCTTTTCGGTGGCAGGAATTCCCATTCCTGTCCCAGTGTGACACCCTGTTGAACTGAGTCATGTGTCTGAGATGCCAAACAAAGCCATGCTGTCTTCAGATCCAAATAAGGCTAGCAGGCCAGGCTTGGGGAGAAGGTCAGAGCCTGGGTGGGGGGGTGCACCTGGGGCTCTCAAAACTACCAGGAGGGTTCAGAGCCACTGGCTTTCCGGCTTATTTTCTCTCTTTATAAAATGGAGCAGGCAGTGCCTCCCCATCAGGGGCTCTGCGGGAGGCGTGCGCGGGAAGTGTTAGGAAAACTATAAAATGCCAAACAAACAGGAGGCTGGCAGAGCGCTTCCTCCCGCCTGGCGGGCAGGCTGGGGACTGGGAGGCCCCCGTGAGAGCCCCAGAGCAGGTCAGGTGGGGCCCTGCCCTGCCTGCTGGGCCGAGAGGAGGAGGAGAAGCCGGAGGGAAGAGTATGCTTGGCACAGGAGGCATCCCAGCTGATCCCAGCAGATTTAACAGGACTTTGAAAAATAAAAAAAGGTAAAACAGTCAAACCACTGCCCGCTCCTCCTGCTGCAATAAAAATGGATTTATTTGTTCGTGGAATGAAATTTAATAACTTTGGGGGGAGATGAGGCGTGAACAATAATAGTTTTTCCCCCTTTTTCTCATTTTGGAGGGGGAGGGGAAGAAGAGGAGGGGATGAGGACCCCCGTTGGGACAGTTGGGGGAAGCGGGTGTGTGGGACTGAGCCCTCCAGAGATTGGCTAAGTAGACAAGGAGGGGCCGGCTCTGCTCCACGCTCCAGAGACTTCCACGGTTCACGGAGGGGCCGAGTGCATCTCTTGTTTCCCTGTGCACCCGGCTGTGCGCCAGGCCTCTGCCCCCGCTGGGCCCTCCTCCTGCTGTGCCTTCCTCCCCTGTCAAAATTCCACTCTTCCCTCAGAACTGTTTGCAGAAAGGCCTCCACCAAAGCTCCCATGCCCTACCCGACACCGCCCCCAGTCCCAGTCCCGGGCAGCAGCCCCTCCCAGCTACAGCACACCCCTAGACCTCTCTGGGAACTCACATCCTTTTCTACCCTCTGCAAAATTGTGTGTGGTGCTTGGCTCCCAGATTTCAGCCTGTGGCCCTCACCTCTGGGACCCCGGCCCAGAGCAGCTTCCTGGTAATATTTGTTGAATGAATAAGTGTAAGTCAGGGACTTGGTGTCTGTCAACTATCCTCTAACCCGGGGGTTGTCTGAGCAGAAGCTGAGAAGAGTATCCCCTTGGCTGGCACCCTACATGGCCGCTGCTCTTAACTGAGCCGGTACCAGACCTGGAGGACTGAAGGAGGAAGGGGGGGGGCCTCAGTGCTCCACCCCAGAAACTTGCTGCTTTCTATGAGATGTTTCATCGCTTCAGGCTATGCTATACAGAGCAGGTCCCAGAGTCCCCGGGCCTGGTAGTTATGGGGGTTCTCTGTCAGGCAGGAGGTCCCAGAGTCTGGTGAAGCCAGCAATCGCAATGCCTCATCCTCTCTCTGACTATGGAACACGAGAATCGGACCTCGAAGGGGCTGTGAACTGAGTCACCCGGGCCAGACGCTGTGGGCAAGGACTGGCCGTGCCAAGAGGTTGGAAGTCTCTGTAGGTTGGTGATTCCAGCCAGGTCTCGCTCCCACAGCCTGGAGAGGTCTCAGCTGTGCAGGGGGACAGGCAGACTGGGAGCTGCCGGGCAGGTCGATGGCAAAACAAACGCACTATTGACCGCAGCCGCTCACTAAATCCTCCCGGCAGACAAGCTGATGTGAGCCCAAATAGAATGGACTCAGAACTCAAGTCACCCCTCCCTGCTCCACCCCCAGCTCCAGGGGAGGGGTGAGGCGAGCTGCAGCTGGGCAGAAAGCGGGCCTGGGACCAACTCTGACCCAGTCTCAGTGCACAGGCTCGCAGTCAGGTGGCCCTGAGAGGGGCCAGGAGAGGCCATGGATGCCTGAAGGCAGGAATCCCAGCAGCTAAAATTAGGTCCAGCTGATCTGTTTTTTTTTTTTTTTTTTTTTTTTTAATAATTACATAACATTTGCTAAATAGCAAAGAATACATATGCTGTTTCTCGGTTATGAAGCATAATAATGAACTAAATGCCTATGACCCCTGTATGCAAATGAAGCCCAGTGTAGGTCATTGGTCTCCAGTGCTCTGGGGCAGAGATAATGAGGCACCCTGCACCTGGTGCCCTGGATTCTCTGTCAGCCTCAGCTTAGATCTGCAAGGTGCAGAGTACATTAGCTAGGAATACTCAGAATTGGGGAGTGCATGCCTTGGCTTGGGCTGTGGCTTCTCATGTATGACCCAGAGGTCCCTAACCTGGGTACCTGGGGACCCATGAACCCCGACACTTGCTTGCGTGCTTGCGTATCTGGTGACGGTGTCATTTTCTAGGGAAAGGGCTGTGTTCCCACAGTGAGTTTTTCCAAGGTAGACAAGTCAGTTCTGTGGCCCAGGAAAGGCCAAGACTCAGCCAGGAGGATCAGAAGCAGATCCAGGTTTCTGAGGATCATTAGGCATCCAGGACAAACATCCCTCCAACCCCATTGCCTGCTTCTGTCTTGGTTTCCCCCACATTTCCACATTCAATCAGACCCCCCCCCCATTGCCTGCTTCTGTCTCGGTTTCCCCCACATTCCCACATTCAATCATCCATTGATTCAGAAACACCTCTTAGGATCCTGCTGTGTGCTGTGTGAACTAGGGGTGTGTGTGTGTGTGTGATATCCTGAGGTTGTGACTTACACTTCCAACTGTGGTCTCCTGCTCTTAGGCCCATCCTATTCCCTAAGGCAGCCCAGGGTGGACTTGAGGTCCCAGATCTGCCTTTGAACCCCCCACTCAACCTGCCTGCCTTCTCTTCTGGATAAAATAAAATCTTACTTTGGCATACTTAAGATGGGCAGGATGAAACTGGAGGGTTTTGGAAGGATCCACCGAGGTCGTTTGTGGCACTTATTAATTAACATATTAATTCACAATTAGTGCCAGACGCCTGCTGAGTTGGGGCTGCCCGTTCTGGCCCAGGTACAGGTATGAGAGGCGAGGGCCAGAGACAGGCGCTGGAGCTGCACAGCTGTGTGGGCTGCCAGCCTGGGCGGTCTGGCGCATCAGATGGTATGCAAGTGTGTGTGTGTGTGTGTGTGTGTGTGTGTGTGTGTGTGTGTGTGAGGGGGATTCTCACCTCCTAAATATGTTCCTGGTGGAGTTAAAGCTAGGCCTCAGAGGAGTATACGCTGCAGTTTCCCAAGGAAGTAAGACCTACACCTAATCAGTTCTGGCTCTGGGAGGGGACCAAAACCCCATGCTCCACAGTCCCAGAAACTCAATAACTCCATAGCGTGCAGCCCTCTGTAGCCCTCTCCAGCAGCTCAGCTCCCAGATCTCTCAGAGCCCATAGTCCCCTGCAGCCTTAGACTACACATCCCATAAGCCCTGCAGCTTCTAGCCCAACTGTAGCCCCCTGAGGTACCAGACACTGCCTTTCCCATAGCCTCCAGACACTGCAGCTCCTAGACCCTCACAGCCCCAAGACCCACAGCTCCCAGACCTTATAATCTCCAACTCCTATAGCCTCCAAACCCAAAGCCCTTGCAGCTCTGAAGCCATACGGTCCCAAGAGCTCTGCTAGGACCCTGATCTGACATGGCTACCTCTGAGCTGAGTGATGATGGAGAACCGACTGGCTGAGGTGGTGAGGGCAGAGAGCACTGGGGTTCTGCCCCCAACAGTGGCTTTGAAGACCCAGGCCTCCTGCATAGAGGGAGGGTCTATCATATTACAGAGAGAAGGAAAGAAGCTCAGAGAGGTTAAGTTTCGAGCTCACAGTCACACAGTAAAGTGAGGGATTAGAGAAACGATCCTCATGTGACCCCTTCCCTCACTTCCGTTCTTTTTGCAGCTTTCCATTGCTGAACGGGGTCTCCTCCAGGGGCCTGTGCACTCCCAGGATGTCTTAGTTTTCAGAGATCCTTCCTCCCATGAGCAAGATAACATTGAAGCTGTCCTGTAAGTCCAAACTGGTGTCTCAGAGGCCCCTATGCCATGGTGCTTCACCACGAACCAGCAGGATTTTTAGCATCAGTTGCAGGTCCGAAGCTTGAGGTAGGGACTTACTTGGTGATCACTGGGTGTATTCTGGCTCTACACCCTCTCTCCAACTGGGGTCCTCCCCTGCAGTCAGAGAGATGCTACCCAGGACAGGAGGGCTCCTTCCCATCAGATCAGCATGGCTCATGACCCCTGCACCCACCTCCTTGGGGAGAGCTGGGGAGCCATAGCTGAGGGAAGGTGTGGGCACAGGGATCCCCTGGCCTTGGGGGCAAGCTTGGATGCCACTGTGACTAGAGGGCATACCTTACCCTCTCTGGACATTATGGTTCCATAGTGGGGACCAGGGGTTGAGGCTAACTCCACAGGGCAGCTCACAATGGTTCAAGGCCATGATCAGTACAAGTCAGCCTTGTCCCCCCAGGGAATCCTGGGTCATGTCTAGATGCTGGGGACCTGGCCTCCCCTGACCTAGGCCTACTCTCAAAATGGCCCCTTCCCTCATATTGCCCCTTGTGAGGGAGGGTTCCTTGCCTTTTTTGGTTACTGAGGTCCCTCCCATCATGTAAACACATTCCTATATTTTAATCTGTCCAATCTCCAAGGAAGGGGTAGAAGGTATCCAGAAGGTGGTAAGACCCAGTCTGTGACGAGGATGACGGTGTATATCTGGGGGAACCAAGGCTCAGAGCTGGTGGGCACTGGCACGAGCAGGGCACAGCCATGCAGCCTCTCTGTGTGCTGCCTCGGTGCGGGACTTGAGACACGCTTCCCAGCCTCTGTCCCTGTCTGCAGTGAGTTGCCCTCACCGCCTGCTTGAGGCTCACTTTCTCACGGGGAGTGAATTTTCACAGCTGGGTTATCACCTCCTAAAAATAGGGCTGAGTGATGGATAGAAGCCGTCGCCAGCTGCAGTCACGTGGAGCGGGTGGGAAGCAGGGGTGGGTGAGTGGCAGGGTGGGGGACCCAAAGTCCCAGTGCCCATAACCTGGGGTGACACTCAGACCTGCAGGGCCTGGGTCATGCTTTGGTTGTTAGAAGCTGATCTGTCCTGAGGTCTTCAAAATGCTCAGAACCAGCTGGAACCACCAACCACAAGGGTGGCTACTCATTTGCCACCAGGTCAGGTATCTACATCTGGACAGGGCCCAGGTGTGGTCAGTGGCAGAAGCCATCCTTGTTGGAGCGGCATCTGAGAGCAGAACCGTTGCGTCGCTCCTCAGCTGAGTCCTGTTCTTAGAACACCCTAGGCCCCGTTTCTTTTTCGATACAGGGTCTCTTGTAGCCCAGGTTGGCTTCAGACTCACATGTAGCCAAGGATGACTCTGAACTTCGGATCCTCATGCTTCCACCTCCTGAGTCTTAAGATTATGTAACACTAGACCCTGTTTGTGTGGTTCTGGGGCTTCAGACCCAGGGCCTTGTGCATGCCAGGCAAGCACTGTACCAACTGAGCTACACTGATGATCCAGGCACTGAGGTGCCAAGACCCAGCACCTCAGGCTGAGGGCAAGGAGTGTTGTTCACAGGGTGGACTTGCCACTCTCAGGACAGACAGCTATTCACCAAGACCAGATCAATGGGCACACTCAGTAGCCGTCACATTCACAAAGGGACACACATACACTACCACATGTCCTTCCCCCTTAGCCCCTGGATGCACTTTCAACATCCAAGCTTAGGTCTCTGGGGTCACCTAGCAATGTGACAGCCCAGGGACTACCCACAAATACAAGACCTGGCTGGGCTCCTGGCTTCTGAGGTCTCTTTAGCCGTGTCCCAAGAAAAGAGATGACAGAACACATGTTTGGACTCCTGGGGACTGTGGCCTGCTGCTCGATGCACCTTGATGGTGCCCCTTTCCCAGACTGTTCCGAGGCTGGACCCTCCCTGTCTCTCAGGTGTGATATCAGGCACAGGGAACTGGAAGGCCCTGAGTCCCAGGACCTTTCCACAGCCATGCCCAGCAGTGGTGGCTTTGGGCACAGAGTATCTCTGCTTCCTGCCCTTTGATCCTGTTAGCATAGAGCCCCCTGCCCACAGCCCTGCATGGCCCTGCCTGGTGGCTGCGCTCAGCGGAGAGGCAGCTGCAGAATTACAATATTAAATGCAGCCACACTGAAACACCGCCTCGATCCAATTACGTGAGGAAACAAGAGGAGCCGCTTAGGCTAATCTGGTTATTCCGCCCTGGCTAGTCCTCCAAGCCATGGAGAAACCGAGAGTGGAGCTACCTGGGTGGGCTCAGCCTGGGGGGTCTGGACCATTCAGGGTCTAAGAGGTAGGCACACTCTGTTCCTGTGCAGAGACAAGGGCCTTTCTTTATCCCCTGACCATTGCTGCAACATCAGTGCCCAGTCCCTAGTGCACAGGGACCTCACCGGGAAGGGAGACAGCTCCACATTCAGGGATGCCAGAGTTAATCTGAAGGGGCTGCTTCAGAAAGGGTGACTGAGGAGGCAGCAGATGGTGACTTTGGGCCGAGGCCAGCTTGAGGACAAGGAGCTGGATGGCTGGGGAGTGTCCTGGTGGAGGGACCAGCAGGCACCAAGTGGGGACAGATGTGTCAAGTTCCAGAACATAAAAGAAAGCCAAGGTATGGAGTGGGGGTGGTAGCCAAATGGAGGACCCTGGTGAAGACTATGGTTCTAAGATAAGGGTGAACTGGGATTTGATTCAGGTTCCTAGAGGCCAACTGGCTGACTGCTGTGTGGACAGCCTTGAGCAGTGCAGGCAGGGCTGGGTCTCTCCTTTCTGTAATACACCCTTGCAGACCACTCTGTGTGTGTGCTGGTTTGTGGGTGGGGGAGTAGAGGAGAGGCCTAGGCTTGCATCCCACCCCAGTAACCGACTCATGGAGCTGACACAGGACACAATTCTGCCTCCTCCGCCATGCCTCCCCAAGCTGCTGGTACCTCTGAGAGTTACACAGGGAGGGCTAGGCTTTCTGGGACGTCTTTGGTAAGGAGGAGATGATGGGAGGGAAAGTTAAGCTCTGAGACCAGTGTACATAGGACAGCCGATGGTGGAGACAAGATACTACAGCATACAGTAAGAGGATGGGCTGGGGTCGGAGAGGAGGGCAGGAGGTGAACAGGACAGTGGGGCCCAGACGCACCTAACATCTCTGGAGAAGAGGTATGGATGGTGGAGTGGTTAGGGTTAAGGAAGTAGCATGGAGATGGAGAGGGAGGGAGGGAGGGAGGGAGGGAGGGAGGGAGGGAGGGAAGGAGGGAGGGAGGGAGGGGTACTTCCCTTTGGAGGTGAAGTCAGGCCTGAGGACCACCAGGGCCCCAGGAAGAAGTAGACAGTGTGTGTGTTGGGGGGGGCAGAATTTCCTGGGAAGAGCTAAACTGGCCTGGGTCGTCCACATCTGCAGACATCCCTGAGCAATCTAATTCCCTATTCTGAGCTCAAGATTGGTTTCTTTATAAGCTTGGTTCAATTTCATCTTTTAAGTCTTTTTTGGGGGGGTGGGGGGTTTCCAGACAGAGTTTCTCTGTGTAGCCCTGGCTGTCCTGGAACTCACTCTGTAGACCAGGCTGGCCTAGAACTCAGAAATCAACCTGCCTCTGCTTCCCAGGTGCTGGGGTTAAAGGCTGTGCCACCACTGCCCAGCTCATCTTTTAAGTCTTAAAAATAAACCACTGCTACATTTATTTGTTTGTTTATTCTTTTTTTATTTACCTATTCATTTATTTACTTACTTATTTGTGTGTGTGTGTACATGCCTTGGCACATGAGTGGAGGTTATAGGACAACATGTGATAATTGTTTCCCTCCTTCCACCATATGGGCCCAGCGATTGCATACAGGTTGTCAGTCTTGATGACAAACACATTTACTTGCTGAGCCATCTTACCATACCAGCCCCATTTTTAAAATTTATTTATTTATTTACTTATTTATTTATTTATTTATTTAGGTGGAGCTGGGGATGGAACCCAGAGCCTCCTGCAGGCTTGACAAATGCTGCATAGCCATTAAAGTCATTTGAAACCTAAAATGCTTAACCAACCCCAGCATCCACAGGGAATGGTTCTAGGCTGCCCCTTCCCTGAGGTACCAGATCCTACAGATGCCGGAGCTCTTTGTATGTTTAAACTGTTAAGGTATTCACACACAACTCACCAGTATACTTCTGTATACTTTAAATCGTGTTTGGATTCTTTCTAATTCCTAATACAATGCAAATGCTATGTAAATTCCTGTTACACTGTATTGTTTATGGAATAATGACAAGAAAAAAGTCCTTGCTTATTAGGCACAGGCACAGTTTTATTGTTCACAGCCTACAGACAGCCCCCACCCATGTACTTTTGACCCAGGCATGGTTTGAATGTGCAGATATAGAACCTATGGGTGTGGAGGGAAGGCTCAATGTTAACAGTGCCTGCTGCTCTCCCAGAGGGCTGGAGTTCAGTTCCCAGCACCCATCCCTGTGGCTCACAACCTCCTGGAGCTCCAGCTTCAGGGAAGCTGACGCCCTCATCTGGTTTCCCCAGACTTCTGCACTTACATGGCATTTGCACAGAGACAGAGAGACAGACAGACAGACATTTGCACAGAGACAGACAGACAGACAGACAGACACACACACACACACACATGCACACCCTTTAAATTTTAGAATTCAGTAGATTCTTATGTATTCACAGTTGTAAAAAAAAATACTATGCCTGATTCTAGATTATTATTATAGGCAAGTGCTCTATGAACTAAGCTACATCCCCAGAGTTTTTCTGTCATACAAGAAGCAGCACCAGCTTTGTCATCTATAAATGAGGACAGAAATTTGAGTCAAAGGTCCCTGTGAAAGCCACCTGATAGGGACCTGCGTGGTGTGTGGCACACAGCCGATGTTGAGCAAGGATCAAGTGTAGGATACAGGAACACAGTCCTTGCACCACAGTTTTTGCCTGTATGACCCTCCAGGATACCCCCTCTTTAAGTGCCCATTCTACAGATCTATACTATTAAGGACCCTAGAAGCAGGTGTTGGGAAACAGGAGGCAGGAGAGAGGAGGTGGGGAGAGAAGAAGGTCTCTGGTGATTCCCATATGGCTTTGAGAGCCAGCTGCTGCTCAGGGGAAAGACAGGTGGCCACAACAGGCAAATTCTGGCAGCAAGAACTCTGGTTCCCAGTGAGAGCTGGGGCACTTGAGGGGACCTCCAACAACTCTGAAGCCCCTGCACTGGGTCACGATTAAGTGATATTATCAAGGTTCAAGGTCTGTCTTTCCCCCATGTGATCACTCCCCCTTCCTTTTTCCATAAGGTCTCTCTGTCTAGCCTTGGCTCCCCTGGAACATGCTACATAGACCAGGCTGGCCTCAAACTCACAGGGGTCCACCTTCTTCTTCTTCCTGAGCACTGGTATTAAGCCCAAGCACCCTTCTTTATCACTTAAAATCTGTCATGGATGGAGACGTGGCTCAGTGATAGATCCTAGCATGTGGAAAGCCACAGGCTCTGTCCACACATCACACAAAATAAACATACAAAGAATGAAGTCACCAAGAGTTACTCGATCTCTAGTTGTGCAATGGTTGGGACACTCGGTGACATCATGGCACTGTGGTCCTGTAGCCTGGCCTGGCCAGACCCTCCTGACAGGGTTGGCAGAATGTCAAGAATGGCCCAGGACAGGCCTTGGTCTTCCAAGGGTTCTGCCTGATACATGGGGTTCTGTGAGCACCGGTGTGACTATCTCAAAGCCACAGGTATTGTCAGAGCAGGTGGTTGTGGTTACTGGCCAAAGAGGAGAGGGACAAGGCAGGTGGAGACAGGACAGGAGGAGATTGTTCAGCTGGCACTCCATAAATGCTTCTCCACTTGGCCTGAGCAGGTGAGGTGAGGCCAGAGCCAGTTCTGGGAGATCAACCACATGGCATCCCACTCACCAAAGTCCCCAGCCAAAGAGGACCTCCCCCTAACAGCTGCCTTGGAGAGTTTCGGGGTGGCCAGGGAAAGGCAGGGAGCTGAGACCCAGGGACTGGATGGCCAGGGCTTTGCAATGTTCTGCACCTCTGTACTCTGAACTGGCACTTCCACCCGCTCCCTCCCAAATGGTCGCACCATCTCCACAGCTGGTCAATAAATTGGTCATGTGTGGCGCCACAACAACCAGCTCACACAATTAGATTAAGAAGTGTGAGGCTTCCATGTTGAGCAGAGACACAGATGGCAGGCTGGGGCATGCAGGGAGGTCGGACCAGGGACTGACACATGAGGATCGTGCGGTACTGATGCCCCCATGGCGGTACTACTGGTGGGAAGAGGGTGGCAGAGCCCTGGGGTTGTGGGGAGTTCTTCTCAGCCAGGAGACACTAGATAGGATGATTTGGGGAATCCTTAGGTAAGATGAAAGACTAGGAGTCTGGCTTGAGGAAGCCCAGGCAGCTTGGCCACCAGAGGCTTGGGTCATTGTGAACTGGTAGTTGGATGTGAACTTCCAAGGTTGGAAGCTGGGGTGAGGCTGAGGTGGATGGACATCTACTGCTTGGTGCTATACCTGATGAGACTCCAGTGTGCTGCCCTCCTCTACCCTGTGGGGACACTGGCATGTTGACGAGTCACTACCCACAGAGCTTCTCTCTAAAAGGAACCTGAAGCATTTCTACACTTGACATGTGAGACAAGTGAGACATGGATGATGCTGTAAGCAGGGTAAACGAGACCATGGAGGGAAGACGGGAACCAGCACCAGGCATATTGGAGGCCAAGGACACATGCTCATTACGGGAACCTCAAGGGTGGAAGAGGATGAGGCTGGAGTGAGGAGAACTACCCTGCTCACCTCTGCATCCAGCACTTGCTGGGGGTGGCCACATCAGTTTAGACCAGGTCTGGGGTCAGTAGCACGTACTTCCAGGGGTCTCAACTATACGGCATCATCCCTCTGTAAGCATCATCTCACTGTACAGCATCATCCCACTGTAAGCATCATCCCACTGTACAGCATCATCCACTGTAAGCATCATCCCTCTGTAAGCATCATCTCACTGTACAGCATCATCCACTGTAAGCATCATCCCACTGTAAGCATTATCCCTCTGTACAGCATCATCCACTGTAAGCATTATCCCTCTGTACAGCATCATCCACTGTAAGCATCATCCCTCTGTAAGCATCATCTCACTGTACAGCATCATCCACTGTAAGCATCATCCCACTGTAAGCATTATCCCTCTGTACAGCATTATCCCTCTGTACAGCATCATCCACTGTAAGCATCATCCCTCTGTAAGCACCATCCCACTGTACAGCATCATCCCACTGTAAACATCATCCCTCTGTACAGCATCATCCCTCTGTACAGCATCATCCCTCTGTACAGTATCATCCACTGTAAGCATCATCCACTGTAAGCATCATCCCACTGTAAGCATTATCCCTCTGTACAGCATCATCCACTGTAAGCATTATCCCTCTGTACAGTATCATCCACTGTACAGCATCATCCCACTGTAAGCATCATCCCTCTGTAAGCATCATCCACTGTAAGCATCATACACTGTATGGCATCATCCCTCTGTAAGCAAGCAAACCGCACTCAGAGAGGAGAGAGGACAACATGGGCAAAAAGGGGGCCAAGTGAGTATCAGGATTTGAACCGCAGCCTGAGGACTCCAGCCGCCTGGGTTTCCCACTCCCTTCGAATCTGCCTGTTATATTTCTGTAAGCACTGCAAATCCTTCAGAGTTGAGCCGGGAATAAATAAATACGCACATAAGTAAATAATGAGAGGCTGCTGGGAGACACTGACACGAGGTCAGTGCTGGGACTTGCTGTCCTGATCCCAAATGGGAGACAGTGTAGGGCGTGGCACACCATCTTGCCCCTCTAGGTCAAGGCTGGGGCAGCAGGAGCTGCCATCCACTGATGCGATGCTGGGAAAGCACGGTCTGGGGGTGGGGGGGGGTGGGGGGGGGGGTGAGGGTGGCAGCTGAGCGGGCTGGCAAGGCCTCAGCGAGCTCTTCACCATGAGCTAGCTTCTCATTTCTCTGTTCCAATGTAAATGTGTTGACACATTAATCTCTCCACCCCTGTGAGCACACCACACCACACTGGCAGGATTAGCTCTGCACTTGTAAGGGACAGGGCTGAGCCCCCCAGCCTAGAGCAAGCAGAGCACGGTATGAATGAGGAATGAAACCAGACTCAGGGTGACTGAAGGTCTTGGGGGATGGTTAGAGATCCCCCAAGAACACAGGGAAGGGTGTCTTGGCCCAGATGGCTTCATCCTGGGTTTGTGTGTGTGAGGCCAGTGCTGGCCAGTGTAATCAGCCCCCGGCTCTGCCAGCCCCTGCCTGTAGCCTTGTTTACAGAGCTGCTGAAGGAGGTAAGGCCAGACGGAGGAGGCCAAAGGCGATCTCCATCCGGCACATAGGAGCGTGCATGCTGTGTGCACTTGGCTTCTTGGGCTTCCCACTGCCTGCTGCTCTCAGCTCTCACAGGCCTGGGGCAGTGCAGCCCAGGACTCAGCCTCCGAAGGTGACACGGCTATTTCTGGGCCTGTATCTCTGCCAACAGGAGCAGGAGCATGCCAGAGAGAGGGCACTGGGGGAGGTGCTACTGAGAGAGGGCCCCCTCTGCCCTCCTCCTGTCCCCTCACCTGGACAAGAGCTGAGGAGATAGAGGGCTGTATACCTGACACCCCTCCCCGAGCTTCTCTCTTTATATCTGTAATATGGGTGGGCAGTGCCCACTTGGGGAAGTACTAGAAAGGACCCAACACATGGCAGAGGACGAGAATAGCTTGTCCCATCCTCAGGGACACTAGCACTATTCCAACCGGCCCTTTGGGAAGAACAAAGGCTGCTGAGCCGTGCCCATAAAGGAGAAGCCCTGACAAGAAGCAAGCCCAGAGGATTGTGGGAGAGTCATGGACATGTGCGTCAGAACACTCCCATTTTTCCGTCCCAGCTCCCCTCATCCAGCCTGTTCATGCAGACACTGTTCCCATTATGCAGACAGGAATATGGAGGTTCAGTTTCCATCTCTTGCTTGAGTTCTCTGGCATGGCAATGGGATTCAAGGCCATAGGGAGCATTGGGGGGTACTTGTCAGGCCACAGGGAGCATTGGGAGGTACTTGGCAGACAGAAGCTGGGAGGTCAGGTGGAGCCTCCAAGATTTATGGGGACTCATGTAGGGAACAGGTAGGCTGAGTGGGCCCCACTGGCAGGGGAGAAGCCCCCCGGGACGGCTGGGAGGCCCCGGTAGAGGCAGTGCAGATTCTGTCCTGTTCAATTTTAAACCGAAGTGCAAACAAGCCCCAGTTCCCGACGCTCTTGCCCAAATCAAATTGGTGCTATGATTTCTCTGCGGGCGGCGGGCAGCCTTCCGGAGAGGAATGGGGAGGCTGGCATGGGGTGTGAGCCAGCAGGGACGAGGCCATTTGTCTGGGGCAGCCGGCTTGGCTGGCCGGGATCTTCCACCCAAATTAAATTTTGACCCAGCTCATAAATCTTCCTCCAAGTCCCTCCCCCGCCAGTAGCTGTTGCATGGCCTCACTGGGATCAGGGACTGTGCTGTTGTCCTCTCATCCCCAGGGGCTGCTGGGCTCAAGGGCTTGCCTGTTTAGGGGAGTGAGAGTGTGGCCTACAGACAGACTCTGAGACTCACCGGCCACACTGACCACAGGGGCAGCAAAGGGCTGGCTGAGTTCCAGAGTGGGAACTCAGTGTTGGGTCGGATCCAGAGGGGCCCCTTCCAGCAATTGGGGTTTGCTGATGTGTGTGACTGTACATACGAAGGCCAGGAGTCAACCTTGTGTGTCATACCTCAGGCCTTTGAGACAGTCTTCCACTGACTTGGGACTCACCAATTATACTACACTAACCGGTGAACCCAAGGGGACCCTCTTGTCTTCACCTCCAAGCACAGGGATAAGAAAGATCTGCTACCACACCCTGCTTTTTTAAGTCTGGGGATCAAACTTAGGTCCTGATGCTTGAAAGGGAAGCCTTTTCTGCTAAGCCCAAGGTCTAATAACATCGCCAGGCCTCGTTTCCTCTGCAGTGCACATTGTTGGGAGAATGAGGTGAGGCCCTGGGGACCATAGAAGCTATCTCTGCTCAGGAGGAGGCAGCTCGGGTCTCCTTCCTGTCCTGTGCATGGTGAGTGTCCTTGTGACCTGTCTGCTAGAAGAGAATAGTGAAGGACCCCTCTGGGTGCCAGGACTGGGGGTTGGCACTCTGTCTCCTGCTAGGTCTGTAGCTGAGGTAGTGTGGACCATGTGTACCCCAGGACTCAGCAATGCATACCCCCAGAGCCTGCATTCTCTATACAAAGGCAAGAGTGAAGCTCTGGAGGTATTTCAGGTCTGCCATCAGTCTCACACACACACACACACACACACACACACACACACGCACACGCGCACACACACACACACACACACACACACACACACGCACACATTGATATACTACCTCTCAGGACCTTGTACATAGTGTGACTTTATGATTACAATCAGTCTCTATAGTGTGAGGTACTGCTATAGACACTGAGTTCATACTTTATCTTCTGCCCCAGGGCCTTTGCACATACAGCTACTGTTGCATTAGGTGTGATTTGCACTCTCCCTGCAGCCTCATGTTCCCTGCTGACTCCTGTTCTTGCCCAGGAATGGCAGAGTGTGTGCAACAATGTTTAAGGAGAAAGGAAGGTTCTTACACTCATAGTTCCGAGATTTTAATACCCAGATCAACCCAGGCAACTGGGGGGACAGCCAATGCTAACCTATTTTCATTGCCCCTGGCACCCTGTGGCTTCTGTGTGTGTGTACTAAGGACTCAGGAGAGGTCACAAAGTTGTTATTTTTTAGTTGACAATGTACACTAGAGACACTAACCCTTCCCCTGACATCCACGATTCCTGCTTCCCCATCCCTCTTCAGCAGAGCTGCTCACAGAGCACTTCCTCCAGCTATCCATTCCCCACACAGTCTGCCGGGGCTGCCATAGTGATCTATACCTCAAATGTGGGTTTGTTGTTCTCTGTGGTGAGCAATTAACATCCCCACCAGTAAACGATACAGCCATATTTCACCTGCGCCCTAACATGGACCACGAAGGCATTAAAATAAATAACAGTGCAGTTCAGCGGGGCCTGGGATTTGCTGTCTGGCAGAAGCACACCTGTACCACATGCGCCCCATAGCACTCCCCCATTCACTGCTGCTCCCCTGGGGTCCCTGATGGTGACTAGATCCAGGCTCATCACCTTGCCTTCTATCCTGCTGCCGCCTACCCCACTAGCCTGTGCTGTACTCACAAACCATCCTTCCCCTCGGAAGCTCCTGGTCAGGACAGCAGGTGAGGGCCCAGGACAAAGGAGGGAGCCCCAGCCTGTGTCTTGATTTAACTATAAAGATCATGTTTCCTGGGAGTCCGGAGGTGCTGGCGGGGCTTGTACCTCCCATCATGCTCCATCACTTCCCACGATCACTCAGCATCCTTCCACGCCCCACCCCCAACCATGCCCCATCGTCCCCACTCCCATCCAGAGCACTAGGCTGAGACCCAGCTCCTTCAGGCCTTTGAGGTCATGAAGTGGACATAGCTCTTGCTAGCATCACTGTCTGTTCACCCCAGCCACCTTGCAGAGCATGCCAGCCACTCCTGAGCCTGTCATTTTCTCCTCTTCCGTGGGCTCTGTTACCTGTACAGCTATCTGATGTCTGCCCTCGGAGGCCATAAACTCTGGGGAGCTTGAACAGGACTCCTTATGGACCCTGCTCCTGGACACCAGGACGTGGCTGTGGTGGGTTACAGATACCTAACTGACAGTGGGTAGCACGACACGCAGCCCAGGACTGCCTGCTCTATATCCTGGTGGTCTTCAGCCCCCTGTTTCTGGAGGTGGCAGAGGTAGAGAGACTGGACTAGGTTGGATTGGCTCAAGAGTGATGCTGGTGGCTGGGTACAATGTGACAGTTCCTCGGGGGTGGGCAGCCTGAGAGTTCCAGGGCCAGCAGCGCATGTCCTCGTTGTCCTGTCTCCCACCATTACCTCTTGCTCTGTCCTTCCCTCACTCCATGGCCCCAGGGACTGCGTTACTCAGAAAGTGCTTGGCACAAATTAAGTTGAGCTGCCTGGGGACCGAGTGGCTCAGGTGAGTGGATAAAAAGCCACCCCCCACCCCCCCCCCGCCTTCTCCAGGGAGGAACCAGGCAGGTACCTGGGGGAACAGTAACCAGGAGATGGAGAGATATGTGTGCGTCATTTCACACGGCTCAGCTGCTGGGTGGGGTCGGGGTAGAGGGTGGGGAAAGGGACCGCCTCCGGACAGAGGGACCCTGGGCACAGCTGTCCTGGGAGCTTCAGGTTCTCTGGGAGTTGGTAACCTGAACCTCACCTGCCCCTGCTGGGCTTCCAACATGGCCATCACAAACATCCACAGCAGGTCAGTCCTGGCCATGTGCACTCTGCTCCCCCTGCCTCATTTGAGTTTTCCAGCAAGGTTATGTGACAAGTCACTGATTTGTGTCTGAGCTGCTTTGTTGGTGAAATGGGGACAAAGGGACTGGAGACATGGTTCACGGAACTGGGTCTCATCTCCAGAACCCACATAACAAACAACCACCACAACAGAAACAAACGAACAGGAACAGAATACCGCGGGGCTGGAGAGGCAGAGGCCGGTGAGGGAGCCCACCTCAAACAGAAGAAAGTGGATGGGCCTTGAGGAGTTAGTTATACCTGTTCTTAGCAGGCTTCAAGCAGGGCAATGAGCTCCAGCCTTGCCCCACCACTGCCACTGAACCCCCTGCCTTCAGCCTGCAAGGAACCCTAGCTGCTGGTTTCCCTATCTGTAACAGAAACATCGTCATGTTCTAAAATAGGACTTGAAGACAGGTGTGGCCCTAGGCAGGGCGAGCCCCTCCCCTGGCTGCTACGGCTTCCCTGGACTTCTCTCTCACACTCATGCTAACCCCCAGCTCTTAGGTGAGCCCAGTGACATCCTGAGTGCCTGGCCACTCGCACAAGATAGGGGCATGGAGCCTGAAGTGGCCATGAGGATGCTGCTGAGGCAGGAGATGAGCTCAGGTGTCTGTACACGCTTACAGAGGGACAAATGATAAGGTTGCTGGCATCAACCCTGCCCTGTGTGACCTGGGGCAGGACACATACTTAACCTCTCTGAGCCTTCTTTTGCTCCTCTATGAAACAGAAAACTTAAACCAGGCACTGGCTTTAGGTTGTTGTTGTTTATTTTGGGGGTTTATTTGTTTGTTTTTGAGATAGGATTTCTCTGTATAGTACTGGCTGTCCTAGAGCCTGATGTATATCCAGGCTGGACTTGAACTCAGAGATCTGCCTGCCTCTTCCTCCCAAGTGCTGGGATCAAAGGTGTTGAGCCACCACCGCCTGACATCTCTTTTAGTTTTTTGAAACAAGGTCTCATGTAGCCTAAGCTGGTCTTAAACTTGCCATGGGTCAACCTAAACTCCTGCTCCTCCTGCCTCGAGGTCCCAGATGCTGGGGTTACAGATGTGCTGCCACACCTGGTTTGTGTAGTTCCAGAGTTTGTGTCAGGCAAACACTCTACAGGCTGAGTTAACCCCCAGTCCCCTAGGGGGTGTGGTAAAGTTTACTATCTTCCAAGGCAACGGAGAGACAACAGCATGCTTGGGGCCCAACAGGTCCTGCCACACTAGCCCTGCTGGGGGGGGGCTGAGGCTCCTTCCCTGCCTGCTTCCCACAGCCTAGGTTTCCTGTCCCAGTTAGGTCTGGAGCCCAGGATAGGAGCTGAGAAAGTGCAAACCAAATCCAGGCTAGCATTGCTGGCCAGTGGAACCGGAGCCCTCGTGGCTCCTGGAAATGAGTGTACAGTCTGTTTCCTGTCTGGGAGCCTAATCGTCAGCGGTTATTTATCGTTATGTTTCCTAGTGGGTAGGAAAGCCACAAATAAGTAAATTCGGGCAGCAGGGTACAATTATTGAACCCTGTGCTTTATTTCCCAGCCAGGCCCTCGGCAGATCAATGGTAATTTATGACAAGGCCCCTGAGGGAGGGAAGGCGGCAAAATAACCACCTTGTTGCTCATCACCCACCCTGGGCAGCTGTGCCTGCTCACAGGTGGCTAAGGCCCTGGGGACTGGGCAGGTGAGGCCTTGGAAGGAGGGGACGTGATACACAGCTGGGAGCGGTGCTGGGGGGAGGGGCTGCCAGTAGCCCAAGCACTGGGCAGCCCAGGCCTCATGCCTGGCCTGCAAGCAGATCCCTAGTCAGTGGTGGAGGCGGCACCAGGCTGAAATAGGGGTGGGGGTGCACCACTGAGTCCCCAGGAAATAGTTTGGGTTCATCTTGGGTAGGGTTGGCAGAAACAGAGTCTGAGACAAAGATTAGCAACTGAGTTCTTGGGAAAGCCCTTAAGAGGAGGCAGAGTGGGGAAGGACATTGCTCCAGGCCAGGGACTCAGCACCTCAGGGCAGGGCAGTCTCAGTCGTTGGGCCTAGGCAGTAGCTTGCTCTAAGGACAATGAGGGGATAGGAATGGAACTGGGAGTAGGGGTCGCCTACTGCGTAACAGCAGACACGGTACCATGCGAGAGAGATTCTGCCAATCACATTTCATAATTTAGTTGCTGATTTTATCGTGGTCCATGTATTGCCAGGTCTCTTGCCATTATAATTTCTATCTCCTTAGGATGCTAACTGGGGCTTGGGGTGAGTGACGTGTGAGGGCTAACGTCATGTGGGGCTGAGATGGGGGTCAGGCCGCAGGATGTTCTCCACTTCCTGTGGGGACATGGCCTCCCTAGCACATGTTCCTAGGGTGGCACTGGTGGCTTGAAATGTGGAGCCTGCTGGGACTGCTTTATAAACCCTCCATGACTCTGGAATACCTCGTCCATCACTGATAAGGAAAACTGGTGTTCAGAGATAGCAATATGCTCATCTCAAGATGCCCAGCGAGTGAGGCCGTTCTCCTGACAGCGAATCCCTCCGGGGAGGCAGTTGACACCTAGAGGATCAAGGGATTGCTCAAGTCATCCAGTGATTTGGGGCTGACCCTTCATTCTGCCAACTCTTTGCAAGGCCCCAGGCCTCTCAGGGACCTCAAAAGGAAAAATAAAATCCTCAAGACGATAGAACCACCTAGGTTCCCTCCGTGGGGGTCACTGTGCCACCTGATGTCCAGCTCTGGGTTTGGGGGGGCAGGGGCACCATTTTCTGACCAGTGCTCATCAGAAGCTGATTTGCAAATTGACAAGGTGTCCTCCTGGAGACACCCCCCCCCAAACAGCCATCCCAAACTAGGGCCAACAGCATTCCTGGCTGGTGCCATCCTTGGGTGTGGGTGGCATCCTGGGGTGGCCAGCACCCCAGAGATGGTTGTGGAAGGAGTCTCACGGAGGCCTCTGGCTTGCTTCTACCCGTGAACTTGTCTTTTCCTTCTGCCTGGCTCTGAAAAAGAATAGCACTGGGTAAAATCAGTATTCTAGTCAGGGAGGGGTTGGGGGTGGGGAGATGCAAACAGAAAGGAGCAGGGCCTGGCGGGCAGGCGTTGGGGGTGGGGGCTGGCGTGGGCAGAGGTGCTGACCCTGCCACAAAAGGCACCTGGCTCTGGGCTTCCTAGATGCTCTGGGGATGTGGAGGCCAGAACGGCTGGAGGGCCTGCCTGGCTTGGAATCCAGGACAGAGGGAGGAAGAGAAAGGGGACAGTTGAAGACAGAGCCTGTGTCTGGCCAGAATGAGTGGTTTCCTGTGCCCCAGTCCAGCTCACGGACCCCATGTTCCCTCTCAGGCAGCCCTCCCCTGTGAGTATGCAGGCGCCTGCTTTGTGCTGGATGTGAGCTAAGGATTCGGAGGCACTAGGGTGGGACACACAGCCATGCTGCAAGCAGGCCTGACTCAACCTCTCTCAGAGCATTTGTTTTGAAGGTTATTACAACCCTGGGCGGCTAACAGGTGTTACAGAGGCAGGGTTTGATGGCAGGCACTGAACAACTTCAGCAGCTGCCTTTGCTGCAGCTTTTAATTGCTAATGCTCCCCCCCCCCATTCTGCAGCCCCTGCTGGTTGAGGATAGACCTTTCATAACTGGCCTCTAGGAAAGGCTGCTATTTCCCTCTGCCTTTGGAGTTCTTTGGGCTTCTAGACATGTCGTTCTTCTCTCAGGCCTAAGATACAAGGCAGGGCTGGTCCTCCTCCTTGGGCTGCCCAGCCCACTCATCCCTCATCCCCTTGGGACTCCTGCTCTGCGCAGTGGCCAAGCACTGTGAACAGCAAGGCTGTTCCACATCGGGTGGAGTCTGGAAGTGGACAGCATCCTTGTCGGCCACAGTGGAAGGGGAAGCTCACTTTCTTCAGTGTGCATCGCTCCTATGATGCAGCCTGCTTAGCAGCTAGGAACTAGGGCAAGGCATACACCTTTCACCCCATGTCTGCTACACTCAGCCCCCAAGCTTGACAGAGTCCAGGTTCAGAGGAATCAAGGTGCAGGGGAGCCTGAGTGGACATAGTAAGGGAGACCAGAAACAAGAAGGGACCAGAGAAGGCTGCCTGGAAGAGGGACAGGTACCAGCTGGACCTGAATGCCAGGGCTCTGGAGGGCTTGGTGTGTGCCCACCCATGTTCAAGTGGGGACCTGCAGACAACCTCAGGCACTGCCCCTCCAGTTCATGTTTTCTTTGACATGGTGACTTCTTTATTAAGTAGGCTAGGTTGGCCGGCCACCACCCCAGCACTGGGGTTAGGAGCAACTACACCACACCCTGGCTTTCTAACATGGGTTCTGGGACCAAACTCAGGTCCTCATGCTTGACCCACAACACTTCTTTACAAACTGAGGTAGTTCCCCGGGCTCCCCCATTTTTGTGTGTTAGGGGAGAACCCAGGTATTAATATGCAAGGCAAGCCCTTTGCCATGACCCACATTCTGCCCTGGAACCCTTTAGAGTCCTCCTTCCAGCCTGGCTGGGGCAAAGCCTTGCTGTTCACAGTGCTTACTTAGATCTACACAGCCTCCCGCAGCCCAACACTCAGGGTCAGCGGCAAGATCATTTGTGGGTGGGAAAGCGGCAGAGAGAGCCAAGCACAGAGGCCAGAGGCCTCTCCCTGCTGGACTGTCCACCAGGAGTCTCACAGTCCTCCATTCGCCACCAAACCATAGCTTCCTTGGCCAACCCTGGGGTCCACAGTGCATCTGAGCCAAAAACATATCCAAAGTCACAGGTGGTCGGGGGACCCGGTCATAGCTTGTACCAAGCTCCTGAGTCTGAGCTGCAGGCTGGGAGGGGGGCGGCTCCGCTCCAGGATCTGTGGTGCCAGGGGCCTCATTAAGCTACCGAGGCACAGAGGCTTGTTATTAACAAGAGTGTGCGGGGATCCTTTCCCTCCTTCCCTTTCTCCTTAAGGCAGGCTCCCAAATGAAAAGGGAACGCATAATGCAGGCCCACGTAAGGGAGCCTGGAGGGAAGGCACTGCCTAGCTGCAGAGAAGAAGAAGCAGCTACTCTCGGGGGAGGCTGGCGAGGCCCGCATTTATGAAACACTCTCTCCTTCTCCTTCTTCCCAGTTCAGCAGGTCTCACAGGCTGCGCTTTAAGTCCTTTTGAAGTGTTACAACCACTTTCTCCTCTTTCAATTAACAACAAGAAAAGGAAGCTAATGGCTTCCTGAGCCTGGCTGTAAATATTAAGAGTCTGGCCGCCTGGCCTGAGCTCCCAGCCTTCCCAGCCCACGGAGCCAGCTTACAGGAAGGAAGGGCAGGACACTCCAGCATATGTGAAGATCCCCTGGCTCAGATACCTCTGGTGAAGGAGGGGGTACCGAAGGGGCAGAAGGGAACTTGTCCCTGGGAGTGGGCACAGCAGGCCAGAGTGTGGCCTGGAATCCCCAGCTTGTGGCTTTGAGTAAAGCTAGTAACAGACATCTGGGGAGGACTAGATATTTGAGTGTTTTCTTTCTTTCTTTTCTTTTAACTTTTCTTTTTTCTTTTTCTTTTTCTTTTTTGAAACTTCTTTTATTTTGGAAACAGGATCTCACGTAGCCCAGGATGACATTGAACTCACTGAGTAACTAAGACTGGGCATTGAATTTCTGACCCTCCTACTTCTACCTCTGCATGCTAGGAACAGCTGGAGGAGGGACTAACACACCCCTAGGATCCATGCTAGGTCCTCAGGACCAGCAGAGGAGGCCTGGGATCCCTGTCACCCCCACTGGCTTTCCTCCTGGAGGGCATCCACGTGGGACTACACACCATGTGCCCACAAGCCACTGAGCCAGTGAAGCACTGCTTCCGAATCCACTGAGAGCTGGGAGATGCTCAGTCAGTAAAGTGCTTCACACACACACACACACACACACACACACACACACACACACGCACGAGGCCCTAGGCTCAAGCTCCAGCACACACAAATCAAGCCAGGGGCAGCAGGGTGCCCCTTGTAATCCCAGTACTGGGGGATAAGGACAGGAGGATTTGTGCCTTGTGGGTGAGGTTCTAGGTCCTGATGAGAACCTTGTCTCAGACCCCAGAACTAAGATGGACAGCTTCTTAGGAATAGCACCTGAAGTTGAGCTCTGCCCCCACCAAGTAGGTATGCATGAATGTATGTGTACATGCACACACATACACTCTCACACACCAGCATATACCCACATACAAATCAATATAAAGAGCTACAGTGTGTGAGACAGGCATGGTGGTACACACTGTAATATTGGCGTCAGGAAGACACAGGCAGGAAGATCATGGCAAAGCCCAGGCTACACATGTAAGGGTCTTACATTATGTAAGACCCTACATCAAAAAACAAAAGGCACCAAAAATGCACACACACACACACACACCTACAGTGTGTGGTCCATCATTGGGGCTGTGGGACATGTGAGAGTGCTCAGAGATGAAGGTGGGAGCGGGCGGACCAGTTGAGGGCACCGTGGTTGGGTAGACAGGGTCAAGAAGCCACTGATGTTTCTGGCAAAAGTGGGCCAATTTCCTGAAAGAGGTTCTGACCTTAGCTACTGGCACCAGACTCATCATCATGGCTCCCTGGGCCTGTCAAGGCCCTCCTGGGTATGTGGGGGGTCAAGACACAGCAAAGCCTAATGAGTAAGGCCTGGCCAGCAGAGATGCCTCTTGACTGGGCACTGGTGGACAGAGGGCCAGCAGCTTCCCATGGGCCAGAGGCGGCCACTCCGGCCCCATCCTTTGGGCCTAGAGCAATGGAGCATGTCAGGCCACGGCCTCCATGACCAACTCCCAAGTTAACGGTCCCTGGTGAACTCTCCTTGCAGAGACTTAGGACAGCCATCTGTCCCTCTGGGAGCCCAGCCACCCGTGTCTCCCTTGATTGGTGCCCGTTCACAGCTCTGCAGCCCAGGAGTTCCACTGCCCTTGCTCAGAGGTTTCAAAGTCACAGGCCCATTCTGTGCGACCAGGGCCTCTTTGGCTCCTCCCTGTCCTTGTCCCTCCAGTCAGCTGCTCTAATCACTCCCACTGCTTGGTTACATTGGGGAGCCATATCCTAGGAATCTGGGGGCCTCTTTCTCCCTAGCCCTGGTACCTACAGAAGCAGGGTCATCCAAGAGAGGACATAGCCCTTGCAGGGCAGGTGGCATCTGTCCATGCCCTGTATGGCCTCTCAGTACCAGCACCAAGGAGTGGGAATAAATTCACAGGCCACCTGTCACCACAGCCCATCCGTGAAGGGAGAGGCTTCTGTGGCAGAGGTCCTGGGTTTGTCCCCAGATTAGGTCTGTCCCACACAGCATCCAAAGAACGTCACCTGAAGTTGTCTTATGACCTACACACATGCACATATGTGTACACGCATGCACCTCTGATATTACACTCCTGCTAGCCTCCTTGCTCTGGATGTATCTGTCTTTACAGGTAGGGTCTGGCAATGGTCCAGAGTGGAGACTCCTACAGTCACCCTCGCCCTGGCTGGCATACACGTACCAGTCCCTAAAACCCTGCCCTTTGTCAGGAGGCAGTCAGTCGTCCTAGCAAAGCAGGCTGGGAGGGTCATAGTGCTAAGCAGACTCACCTCTACCCCTCTCACCCCACTGTTCCTCCTCCGGTGCCAGGCATTGCTGGGCCTTGCCTAAAACATAAGAAGAGGCAGAGGGAGGAGCCCTACTTCCAGAGCAGGAAAAGGAGCAGTGCTCCCAGCTGCCACAGCACAGCATCTGGGGCCCGTGTTGTGCTCCTCCTGCCTGGAACTGCCAAGAGCCGAGGCTGGGGAGCCATTTGGAAACTGGCCCGCTCTAGTGCTACCAGGAGCACTCAGCTGCTCTAGCAAGGAAAATGATTGGTACCCAGGGAATACCAGGCACAGCTTTAGGGAGCAGAACCTGGTGGCTTCTTGGGTCAGCTTCTTTCCCCGGATTCTATTCCCCACTGTTCCCAGCCCAGCCCTCATTCCTAGTATTATCCAGTTCTCCACACAAGAAAGATGGATTTGAGGGGAAAAAAAAAAAAAAAGCCAGGCGTGGTGGCGCACGCCTTTGATCCCAGCACTTGGGAGGCAGAGGCAGGCGGATTTCTGAGTTCGAGGCCAGCCTGGTCTACAGAGTAAGTTCCAGGACAGCCAGAGCTATACAGAGAAACCCTGTCTCCAAAAACAAAAACAAACAAACGAAAGAAAGAAAGAAAGATAGATAGATTTGTCTCAAGCTCCCTGTCACTCTTGGTATGAAGACCAGGTCCCTCAGCACACCGATCAGGGCTCCTCTGAAGCCAGGTTCCCGTTCCCCACCCCAGCTTCACTGCCTTCCACTAATCCAGAGCTTTGCCGTCAGCCCTCAGAGGGCGCAGGTCCTCCCACCCTGAGCCTTTGCTGTTCACCCTCTGCCTCAGTTACTCTTCCTTCTCAACTCTCAACTGTGCTGACCTTGATTTAAGAGCAGTTTGGCCCCTTTCCTGGCCTGCAGCCTTCTGTCCTTGTCACTCTGCCCTGTCACTGCGGTGATGCTACCAGCCTAAGAGGAGTGACCACCCTTAGTGATGAAGAAGAAAGGAGCGGGCCCTGTGTCTGGCCACCCTG
>LR749531.1:653184-778184 GCA_902729485.2 Mus minutoides | reverse complement strand
ACCATTTTTGCTGTTGCAGAGAATTCTCTAGCGTCCATTTCTAGTTTTACGTCCTCAATACCCACCCGGAGAACCAGCAGGTCTGAGTTTTCCTGTGACCTTGATTCACACTTCCCAGTGACTAATGGAGTCCGGCTCTCTTTTAGCTATCAGCCACTGTATAGCTAGCTGCTCAGTGCCATTTCTGCTGGTACTCTTGGCAGTGTCTGCACTGTCTTCTTACTAATTTGTGGATATGTTCCATGTACTTTGCATTATTTGTCAGAGAGAGAGCTTGCTCCTGAATTTACTTCTCCACTCCATGTGTTGCCTTCAATTCCCTTGCATTTTGACAGGGTTTCTCTGAGTAACTGTCCTGGAACTCACTTATTAGACCAGGCTGGACTCAAACTCACAGAACTCTGCCTGCCTCTGCCTCCCCAGGGCTGGGATTAAGCACATGCGCCACCACACCCCACTTGCCTTTTAATTCTCTATGGTTTGAGAAACCATTCTGTTCTTCCATTGTGTTTGTGTGTGACGGTCTTAGATAGCCCAGGCTGACCTTGGTTGCAGGTATTGATCCTCTTGCTTTCCCTTCTAAAGTATTGGATCATGGCCAAGCACGCTAGGCTCAGTTTCATGCAACACTGGGAATCGAACCAAGAGCTTTATACATTCAAAGATGCCTCTCTTTGCCTGTTTCTGTGTGTGTGTGTGTATGTGTGTCTGTGTGTGTGTGTGTGTGTGTTGTTAACTTTTTTTCCTCTCATTAATTAATTAATTTATTCATTCACTTTACATCCTGATTGTAGCCTCCCTCCTTTTGTTCCCCCCTTTTTCATTTGGGTCCCCCAAGAACTGGACAGGGAAGAAGGGACTGTCATCTGTTGCCTGCTTATAGATCATGTTCCCCTGAGATGTCTTGTCCTGCCTCAGTGAGAGAGGATTTGCCTAGTCCTGGAGTGACTTGATGTGGCACGGTTGGGTGATACCCTGTGTGTGTGTGTGTGGGGGGGTTCCCCTTCTCATTGCCTGTTTGATGCCCTTGCTCTCAGGCCTGGTGGTCCTCAGAGTGTCCCAGCTCCTTGATTCTAGAGTCCTTTCACTTCTTCTTCCCTTTGGTGGCCTATTGTCATCCTGCAGGACTCTGTCCTGCAGGTGAGTTCCTAGAGAAAATGCTAGAGTGCTTTCCTGTGGCCTGTGTGAGCTTCCCCAGGGGAAACTGTCTTCCTTCTTCTCTGGAAGCACTTCATTCAGGGGTGGTCTCCCTCCTCCCTTGCCTGTTCTCACGGGAGGCTGGCCTGTAGCTTCTGGCACAGTAGAGCAGAAGTTCATAGAGAGCTACACTGCCTGCCTAGGCTGCGGGCAGTTCAGCAGGGTGGAGATGGGGTCTGCTGCCCATGTGGCTGAGCATGGCCATCCAGGACAGGAGCCATCTGAGTAGCTGAGCCTCCCCTTCCCCTGCTGCTCCAGACAGACCCGGTGCGGCTGACCCAGCTGTATGAGCAGGCCCGTTGGGACTTACTGACAGAGGAGATCGACTGCACTGAAGAAGAGATGATGGTGTTTGCTGCCCTGCAGGTGCCTGGGGCTGGGGGCTGATGGGGGTACAGGGTCAAAAGGCCTCCTAGAAGTGGGTCCATTTCCAAAGAAGTCCTTCTGACTTCTCTCCTCCCTCAGGGTAGTTCATAGGTGCACTGTGGGACAGATGGGCCTCAGACTCAGCTCTAACTAACTGTGTGTTCCTAGTACCACATCAACAAACTGACCCTGAGTGGGGATGTGGGTGAGCTGGCCTCTGGGGACCTGGGCCTGGATGACTTGGATGCAGCCCTGAACAACCTGGAGGTGAAGCTGAAGGGGTCAGCACCCTCAGACATGCTGGTGAGGAGGGCCTTGGGCCTGGGTTTAGGGTTGGGGTCAGGGCCAGGAAGGGGATCCAAGGCTTCCTCTGACTTATCTCCTCCCCCAGGATAGCCTCACCTCCATCCCAGAACTCAAGGACCATCTCCGAATCTTCCGGTTAAGTGTAGGGCCTGCCTAGAGGGAATGGAGGAGGGAGAAGGCGGGAGCGGGGGTGGTGGTGGTGGGGCATGGCTCACAAGCTTCTGGCTCTCCCCAGGCCCCGGAAGCTGACCCTGAAGGGCTACCGGCAGCACTGGGTGGTATTCAAGGACACTACACTATCCTACTATAAGAGCCAAGATGAAGCACCAGGGGACCCTATCCAGCAGCTCAACCTCAAGGGTAAGGAAATTTGGGTAGCAACGCTCTCAGCCTGCTTCCTCCTTAGGGTCCTGGCTGGGTGCTATCCACCCCGAGGAAGCTGTAGGCGGTGAGGCTGCCTTTCAGATAGGTGCCTCTTAGAGAGCCACCTCCTTTTTCTTGCAGGCTGTGAGGTGGTCCCTGATGTCAATGTCTCTGGCCAGAAGTTCTGCATCAAGCTCCTGGTACCCTCACCAGAGGGCATGAGTGAGATCTACCTGAGGTGCCAGGATGTGAGCAGGCTGGACCAAGGGGGGAACAGGAGTGAGGGGGTAGGGGGTAGGGGGTAGGACTGAAAAATTGCACCCAGGGTAAAAGTAAATACCGCCAGCGCTTACTCACCACCTCTCTGTCCTTGCTCCAGGAACAACAGTACGCACAGTGGATGGCTGCCTGCCGACTGGCCGCCAAGGGCCGCACCATGGCGGACAGCAGCTATGCCAGCGAGGTGCAGGCCATTCTGGCCTTCCTCAGCCTGCAGCGGGCAGGCGGTAGCAATGGAGGCTCGGGGAACAAACTTCAGGGTCCTGAAACCTCTGCTGAGGGCCTTAACCCCTATGGTCTCGTGGCTCCTCGATTCCAGCGAAAGTTCAAGGCCAAGCAGGTGCCTGAGGAAGTGGGGATGGGAGCCACCACATTTTCCTATCCACCCTTGACCCCTGAACTTCCAACAGCATACTCTTCCTTAGGGAATCCTTGTAGCCACCCTTCCTAATACTACCATGTCCCAGACTCCAGGGCCATTGTAGGACCAGATTCAGTCACATCTGCACTTTGGAGGCACCACAATGGTTGCTCTCTTTTGTTCCAGGACCAGTGTACTCTGCCTTCAGTCAGCAGGACAGACAGACAAGTGGGGGGAATCTCAGGGACTTTGAATAAGGGGAAGCCCTGTCAATCCCTTACTAATATGACCTACAGCTCACCCCAAGGATCCTGGAAGCTCACCAGAACGTGGCCCAACTCTCACTGACCGAGGCTCAGCTGCGCTTCATCCAGGCCTGGCAATCGTTGCCTGACTTCGGCATCTCCTACGTGATGGTCAGGTAGGACTCCGACGCGGCCAAGCACTCACAGCTCTCACTTGCTGCTGCCAGATGCTGTGTGCCCATATACCAAATGGGTCCCGGCACACAGCCCAACGTCTCCCTTCCCTGTTCTGTGGATACCTCTCCCCGGGGCTTCTGTGTATTCTCCAGCGTGCACTGTCATAGATAGAACCCGTGCCAGGCAAGCAGGAGACCCAGGGCTTATCCCAGCTCTGTTCTGGATCCTTCCCTCTCTGGGCCTTGGCCAGCTGTCCTACAGAATGGCTTCCATGGGAAGGTGTTATAGGGAGCCCCTGTATGCAGAGTGATGAATGACCTGATGGATGACATATACATCCTCAATCATCACTTGGAGACACAAGCTATTTGCTTAATGTTGCCAAATGCTATTCTGATGCCCCACACCTTGGGTGCACTTGTGTATTTGAGGGCAACCTCAGGTGTTCCTCAGGGGCTGCCCAACTTGTTTTCCTTTTTTACATTTTTAAAAAGGATTTATTTATTTATTTATTTATTTATTTATTTATTTAATATGAGTATGCTGTAGCTGTCTTCAGACACACAGAAGAGGGCGTCAGATCCCATTACATATGGTTGTAAGCCAGCATGTGGTTGCTAGGAATTGAACTCAGGACCTCTGGAAGAAGAGCAGTCAGTGCTCTCAACCACTGTGTCATCTATCCAGTCCTCTTTTGTACATTTTTAAAGATTTAGTTCTGCTAGCACATGCCTTATATCCCAGCACTTGGAAGGCAGAGGCAAGTGGATTTCTGAGTTCGAGGCCAGCCTGGTCTACAAAGTGAGTTCCAGGACAGCTGTGACTACACAGAGAAATCATTTTGGAAAACAAAGATTTAGTTTTTAGCATATGAATGTTTTGCCTGCCTACATATGTATGTTCGTCTTACATAAGGTGCCCACAGAGGCCAGAAGAGGAAGCAGACCCCGTGGAACTGGAATGGTGAGGCACTGTGAGGGTGCCAGGAACCAAACCTGGGTCTTCTGCAAGTGTCCTTAACAGCTGAGCCATCTCTCTAGCTCCTCTATTTTACATAGTCCATGTATTTGGGTGTGTACACGTGGAGGCCAGAGAACAACTTACAGGAACCTGGTTCTCTCCTTCTGCCATGTGGGTCCTGGGGATAAACTCAAGTCATAAAGCTTGAAGGTGGCTGAGTCTTCTTGCTAGTCCTATTTTTTTCTTTATCCATATTTATTTGTGTATGAGCGCATGCATGTGTGTATTTCTGTGCACAACATGTGTCCATGGCACCCTTGGAGGCCAGAAGGCATTGGACCCTCCTGGAACTGGAGATACAGGTGACTGTGAGCTGCCATGTGGGTGCTGGAAACTGAACCTGGGGCCTCTGCAAGAACAGCCAGTGTTCTTAATTGCTGAGCCATCTCTCCAGCACTCCCCACTTTTTTTTTTCTTAATGTTATTTTAAATCTGTATGTGTGTACCCACATACATGCTGTAGCCCTTAGGTCAATCCTTACTTCTTGTTTGAGATAAGAGTTCTTACTGGCCAGGCGTGGTGGCACACACCTTCAATCCCAGAATTTGGGAGGCAGAGGCAGGCAGATTTCTGAGTTCAAGGCCAGCCTGGTCTACAAAGTGAGTTCCAGGGCAGCCAGGGCTACACAGAGAAACCCTGTCTCAAAACAAACAAACAAACAAACAAACAAACAAAAATAGAGTTCTTACTGACCACCTGATGAACACCAGGCTAGCTGGCCCCAAACTCTTCAGTCTCTGCCTCCCATTTTGCTGTAGACACACTATAGATGCATTAGATTTGCAAGGGTTCTGTATTTTCACACATGTGGCAAGAGCTTTATCCACTGAGCAGTCTCTCCCAGCCTTCCTACCCTGTCTTTGAGACAAGGTCTCATATTGGCCTGGAACGGCCAACACGCTCCAGGGATCACAAGCACTTGTGGATCTATCTTTGTTTTGTTTTTTTTGTTTTTTGTTTTTTCCGAGACAGGGTTTCTCTGAATAGCCCTGACTGTCCTGGAACTCACTTTGTAGACCAAGCTGGCCTTGAACTCAGAAACCCGCCTGCCTCTGCCTCCCGAGTGCTGGGATTAAAAGCGTGGCTACTAGTGGATCTTTCTGTGTGCAAGGCAGGTGCTCTATTGATTTAGGCATTGTCCCTGTCCTTCCTGTTCCTGAGACAGAGCTTCTTTCACCATGTATGGAAATCTGATGTGAAGTACCTCAGCCCCTTGCTGGGATGACAGACCTACAGTACCATACCTGGTTAGCATAATCCCAGGGACAATCCCATATTTTTCTCAAAGTAGGAGCTTAAGGCTAAGAGACACTGAATGGCTGGCTGCCTCGGGCTGAGCAGCTGCAGAGCTGCAGCCCCGGGGCAGGCAGGTGAGGTTGTGCCCCACCTTGAGGTCCCTGCGCAGCAATAAACACATGGGGTGTGTTCTGGGGCCATATACAGTGTAGCTCTCACTCCCTGGAATCTAGGTTCAAGGGCAGCAGGAAAGATGAGATCCTGGGCATTGCCAACAACCGACTCATCCGGATTGATCTAGCCGTGGGTGACGTGGTCAAGACCTGGCGCTTCAGCAACATGCGGCAATGGAACGTCAACTGGGACATACGGCAGGTAGGCCCCAAGGGAGGGCAGGGACAAGTAGCCAGCTCAGACCCAACCAGGGCAGGGCGGAGGCTGCTGCTTGTTGGCCCAGCCCACTGGACCTGTGACAACCCACCTGCAGGTGGCCATTGAGTTCGATGAGCACATCAATGTGGCCTTCAGCTGTGTGTCTGCTAGCTGCCGCATTGTGCACGAGTACATCGGGGGCTACATCTTCCTGTCCACCCGAGAGCGGGCCCGAGGGGAGGAGCTGGATGAGGATCTGTTCCTGCAGCTTACAGGAGGCCACGAGGCCTTCTGAAGGAGGCCCCTGCTCCACTCACCACCTCCAGGGACCCCCCCAAGGCCACACCCACCCAAACTCACTGCTCCGTCACTCCTGGGATGTACCCTGTTGGGCCCCCTCACTTGTTGTCACCAGGCAGGCCAGGGCCCTCACTGTGGTAGGTGCTACCACCAGCTAGGCTAGGGAAGATGGTCCCTGAGCCACACAGAGCCTCTCTCTTGCCCTGTTAGCAGAAGCTCACACCCCTGACCTATATGTAGTCCCTAAGCACACGAAAAATGCCCAGACATGGATGAAGAAAAGAAACCCTGGTTTGAAGCTGGACTTTCTTTCTGTGTCTGTTTCAGTTTTTTTAATAAATAAATATTTTATTGTTGGATCTTTCTTCTTCCTCCTCTGGAGCTGTGCTTGGGGCCACTCTGAGTCTCTGTCTCTTTATCACCAGCCAAGGAGAGAGGCTTTCCTGAGGTAGAAACAAAAGTTGCCTAAGGTGGGGAGATTCCAAAGAACTTGAGGACAGAAGGGCACAGGCTTCAGGCCGGGGTGGGCGATGGTTTGGTTCTCACGGGTAGGTCGCAGCTGCAAGGCCTCCTTGAAGTACTTGGGAAGCAGGAAGCCTTGGGCATTCCCTGGAGTCAGGATCACACCATTGGCGGAGCAGAAGAAAGGGATTCCATCTGCTCACGGAGATAGAAATGTGACCATGTGACCGTGCCCTCCTATGACAGACCCGGGAGAGCCAGCCCCTGCAGGGCCCACACCTACCTGTGAGGGCTAGGAGTCCATCGATGAACACTGCCACCTCACAATTTGGACGAATGCCTGCAGGGACAACTAGAATGGGGCCCTCTGGTGGGGTGGGGAGATAATTCCCCATGTAAGGCTATGTTGTGGCTGCTCATAAAAGAAGTTGTGACCCTTGGTGGGGACCTGGGAGGAGAGAATAGGTGATGGTGACACTGACCGCTGATGACACCAGGGTCCCCAGGCAATCCTGAGGCCAGGTGGATGTGCGTCCTTCCTTGGCGTGACAAGCCCTTCAGTAGAATAGATGGCCAGTGCTTCCAGAATGTTCCATGGACTAGTGTCAAGGGCAGGGCTTGTGGTGTCTCCAGGGGCGTCAGTTCCAACTCAGGGACCTGCAGGTTAGTGTGGGAACGGGCAGCAGTAAGACCCCTTTCATGAACTGGAGCCCCACCTCACTCCCCACCTGCCCCTCGGCACCCACTTGTAGGGAGTGGCCCTGATTGGCCCTGATGAGGGGCCCAGTGCTCGGCTCGCCTGGCTGCAGGGTAAACCGTTGCTTTTCGTTGGTATCCACCACGAGCTGCACATCCTCAATGGAGAAGCTGTGGAACTGGGGCAGCTGCAGGAGGGCTTGCAGGGGCACAAAGCCATCTGCAGGTAGCCAGGTGGGGGTACACTCAGGAGGTGGGGCTATAGTTACCAGGGAGCCCAGGTAGCTGAAACAAGGCTAGGCCTGGGAGATCACAGGTGCTTCCTGTGACTTTCAGGAAGGCTTTCCTTTTGGGGTCTCAAGATGTTTGTTTTTTTTTCCTCCCCCACCACTAGACAGGGTTTCTCAGTGTAGCCCTGGCTGTCCTGGAACTTGCTCTGTAGACCAGGCTGCCTTGAAACTCAGAGATCGGTCTGCCTCATGACTGCTACCCCCCCTCCTTGTTTTTTCCTGTGCTGGGGATGGAAGCCAGGGCCTTGCACCAGCTAGGAGAGCTGTACTAAGGAGATGCATTTCTGCCCCTGGACTCACTTTATTTAACATACATGGGAAGGTGCCCGCTTCATGGTCGGCATATTGGTAGATGCCTATAAGCCTAGCACTTGAGAGGGACAAGCAAAAGAATCAAGAGTTCAAGGTGAGGCTGGCTTAGGCTACATGACATCTTGTCCCCCAAAATGAAAAATGGGGCTTTCTAGAATGTGCCACAATTAAGAGCACTGGCTGTTCTTCATAAGGACCAGGGGCCGGATCCCAGCACTCACACGGCAGCTCCCAACCACCTATAATTCCCATTCTACTGGATGTAATGTTCTCTTCTGGTGGCGCATGCCTTTAATCCCAGCACTTGGGAGGCAGAGGCAGGCGGATTTCTGAGTTCAAGGCCAGCCTGGTCTACAAAGTGAGTTCCAGGACAGCCAGGGCTACACAGAGAAACCCTGTCTCAAAAAAAAAAAAAAAAAAAAAAAAAGGATCCAAATATGCATGTGGTGCAGGCAAAACACTCATGCACATAAAAAAATAAAAATAAAAAACACTACAAAAAGAAAACAGAACAGCTTGTCTGCTTCAGGGAGAGTAACATAGCAAGCATTAAGTATCTGGCCCAGAGTGGCCATTCAATAAACATCAGTTGCTTCAGTATGCCCCTGTCCATCCTTGGGAAGCGTTTATTGGGCCAGTTGGTCGAAAGAGACATCATGAGGTCCAGCCTAGACAGGGGCTCCTCTTCCAGGGGATATGAAAGAAGTTCTGGGCATTGTTTTTCCTGTACATTTGGAGGGCGTGTCTATTCTGCATTCTTCTTGGGGCAATGCTAAGAATTAAAGTCGAGGAGACAGAGGTTCCAGTTGCTCTCTGGGCTCCTACCATTTCTCCCAGCTCCAGCGTGGTTACTTACCAGCTCGCATGGGAAGTCCCAGCTTCAAGGCCCCGTGGCGAAGGGCATAGGACAGAGCCTTAGACAGCTGCACATTTCGGTCCTGAAAGAGTCCAGTGATAGTCTGGGTTTCAGTAGCCAGCCCTGAATGTCCTACTGCTAAGGCAGTCCAGAACAGCCCCCACAGTGCTGCAGTCTACCCCACCAAGAAGCTAAGTGTCTCTCTCATGTCCTAGCGTTGTCAGTAAGGCTGGAAAGGTGCACACCTGTTCCCGGGGTCTATGAGTCCTTCTACCGTCCTTCCTCCTTTCTCCAGGGGCGTTCATGATCAAGACCTGTAGGGAGCAGGGAGTGTGCGTTCTCCGCCCAGAAAGTTACGAAAGCTCAGGATAAGAACCACACTGCTCATCCCACCCACTGGCAGCCTCGAGGCCCGAGGGATCTGGACCAGACCCCGGGCCCAGAAATCAGATCGCAGCACGGCTGCCCCTGGCACGGGGGCTAGCGTGCGCGTTGACAAGAAGGCCGGCCGGCATAGATCTGAAGGGTTCAACTGTGGAGGGCGGGATCCAGGCCCGAACACGGACTGGCCAATGGGAAGCCACGAAAGAAAGGGGCGGGTACTTCCGCTTGAGGAAAGGGGTGGACTTGGGGGCCGGGCCAGCCGCTAAATTCCGAGATCAAGATTCCAGACCCTGGGAGTAGATCAAGCGTGTCTAGATTGGAGGTACGACTCCTGGGTTTGGGGGTCTTGAGAGTTTTGGGGACTTAGTGCTGCTGGGTGGTAGGGTTGCCAGAGGCTTTATGGGTTTGGGGCAGCAGGATTCCAGGGCGCTTGCTGAGCTCAGTACTCTTGCTAGACTGATGCTCGCAATAAGTAGTCAGGGATCTGCAAAAGGGCTTGGGGAGCACTCAGGAGTTCTGTGGAAGAGAGGGTCAGCTCGTTTCCTAGAGTGACAGGATGGCCATCTGTGTCCTCTGCCAGAGCTGTCCTGTCAGACTATGGACCCCGAGGTGTCCCTGCTGCTGCTGTGCCCTCTTGGGGGACTTTCCCAGGAGCAGGTAGCAGTGGAGCTGAGCCCGGCTCATGACCGTCGTCCATTGCCTGGAGGAGACAAGGCCATCACTGCCATCTGGGAGACCCGGCTGCAGGCCCAACCTTGGATCTTTGATGCTCCCAAGTTCCGCTTTCACTCAGCCACACTGGCATCCAGCTCGTCTGAGCCACAGCTGCTCCTGCACCTGGGTCTAACTTCCTACCGGGACTTCCTGGGCACCAACTGGTCCAGCTCAGCCTCCTGGCTGCGACAGCAGGGCGCTGCAGATTGGGGTGACAAGCAAGCCTATCTGGCAGACCCACTGGGGGTGGGTGCCGCACTGGTCACAGCTGATGACTTCCTTGTCTTCCTGCGCCGCTCTCAGCAGGTAGCGGAAGCACCTGGACTGGTGGATGTACCCGGTGGGCACCCTGAACCTCAGGTAAGATGACTGGCTAGGTACAAAGGGCTCAAAATCCAAGCACTCCTGGTTTTGGCTTCATCTTCTCATAAGGGGAAAACCAGCTTGGTATTTCTGAGCCTGCAGGCGCCCATGCTGCATGCTCTGCTATTGGGATGTCCAGGAGAATGTGGGACCCAGCTGAGCACAGCCCATGACTCTTCAACACTACTGGGAGGAGACAGGTGCTTACTGCCATCTGGGGGAGCACCAGCCATAAGTCTAAGCTGGAACACACCTATAGAACATGGGAGGAGAGACTGAGGGGAAGATGCCTTTTCTTTTTCTTTCTTTCTTTCTTTTTTTTTTTTTTTTTTGGTTTTTCCGAGACAGGGTTTCTCTGTGTAGTCCTGGCTGTCCTGGAACTCACTCTGTAGATCAGGTTGGCCTTGAACTCAGAAATCCGCCTGCCTGTGCCTCCAAAGTGCTGGGATTAAAGGCGTGTGCCACCACACCGGCTATGGAAGATGCCTTTTCTTATCCGATCCATGTAATCCTTCCTAGCTGGGCTTCCGATTGCTCTCCTTGTAATAGGTGGGCCTGGGATAGGGGTTGCCAGGACTCTCACACTGAGTCTGCCCTAGGCCTCCATGGCCAGCAAGAGAAAAGCGGCGGTGTGGGAAGTGGCATAGATGAAGTCTGAGCCTCAACTTTTCACAGGCCCTGTGCTCTGGTGGCATCCCCCAGCACAAGAACCTCCCCGGGGAGCTGGTGGTGCGAGAACTCTTCTCCAGTGTCCTACAGGAGATCTGTGATGAGGTGAGCCACCAGGCCCCCAGACAGCATGGAAGGTATGGGTGAGAGGGTAGAATTGGCTAGAAATCCACAGGTCTGGGCCACAGTGAGTCTGCATGACCCTCGCTGACGTTGAGAAGAGTGTGGCCCGGGATTCTTTGATGCTTAGGTACTCCACACCCACCCACCTACCCACCCCCAGTGGAAACAATGAAAACTGTAGAGTCTGTGTTTACTGAAAAGTAATGAGAGTTTGTTACTAAGTCAGCCTCACTCGGGTACAAGGACTTCCCTGGATTCCATTTCTCATCTGTAAAATGAACATGCCCAGAACCTGTATTCTGTATTATGGGGCACTTGACCGACAAGACAAACATGCGAGGGTCACAGCCATTGAGGATTGGGAATACATTCGCTTTGGTAGACTGCCGAGCACAGCACAGCAGTTCTCAGTCTTCCTAATGCTGTGATCCTTTAATACCCTCATGTGGCAGTGACCCTGACTGTGTGATTTTCATTGCTACTTCATAACTGTCATTTTACTATTATGCATAATAATGTAAATATCTGTGTTTTCCAGTGGTCTTAGGCAACTCCTGTGAGAAGGGTATTTGACTCCCTTCCCCAAGGGACCACCACCCACAGGTTGAGAAACACTGATTTAACGTGTACAAGCTTGGGGTTTGCTCCATGTGAACTACTGTGATGTATACCTGGAATCCCAGTACTTAGAAGGTAGAGGCAGAAGGATAAGAAATTCAAAGTTATCTTTGCTAAATATTAAGTTTAAGGATAGCCTAGGCTACACAAGCCCTGTCTCAACAAAAACAAACAGAAACACCAAACCAAACCAACCAACCAGGCTACTGAGAGGTCAGCCTGACAGGTAGGACTCCCCGCCACAGGTGAACCTGCCACTACACACCATGAGCCAGCCACTGTTGTTGGGAATCGCTTGCAATGAGACCAGCGCGGGCAGAGCCAGTGCAGAGTTCTATGTCCAGTGAGTGGGTTCCCGGGCACAGGATCCTGGGTGAGATGGGTAGGGAAGGAGTGGGTTTAAGGCAACTGGCGTTTTGCAGGGGTCCTATAAGATGTGGATATCCACCAAGCCACCTTCATGCTTTTGTCTAGGTGCAGCCTGACTTCAGAGGAAGTCAGGAGTTATTACCTGAGTGGGGGACCTGAGGCCCACGAGTCTACAGGAATCATCTTTGTGGAGACACAGGTGTGGAGTTGAGGCCTTCTAGGTGTCTGGTTATGGGGATAAGGATATCTCGGTGAGGTAGAGGACTCCCGGGTCTCCCAGAGTTTCCTGTGGCACAAAGCTTGGCTCCTTCCTAAGGGAAAAGCCCGGGGACAGAGAGTCTAGGAGTTCTAAGGTATGGCAACAGGTAGTCCCTGGACGAAAGGAGGCCTGATGTCTGGGTCTCATTGATTTCCCACAGAGGGTACAGAGACTGCAGGAGACGGAGATGTGGGCACAACTCTGCCCCTCGGCCAAAGGCGCCATCCTCCTCTACAATCGCCATCCACCTCTACAGTCAGGTGCTGGGAAGTCCCACCTGAGTCACCCTAGCGCCCCAGCCCTATCACTGCAGCTCTGAAGACAATAAAGGACTTTATTCTTGTATATTCTTGTATTCCGTTAGCTTCTGCTGCTTTCCTAGGAGTCTGGGGTCCTCTGAGAGAACCCAGGATGGATGAGAGGGGCTGAGCACGGTGGCAGAAAGGGTACAAAACAAAAAGCCCTAAGGTGCGACCTCTGTGTCCCTCTTGGCTGGGGAATGCGAGTCACGGTGCGTTGAAGACACCTCTGTGAACCGTACCTCGCTGCTAAAAGGGAAAGGGTGGAGCAGAAGACCTTCCTGGAGGTCAGGCTCTGCCCCCACCCCGCCTCTTCGGTTTGACACCCATACCTTCCAGCGGTCCCAATGCTTCCGCTTCGCGGGCCCCCGGCGTCCTAGGCCAATGAGCATGTGGGGGCGGGTCCTTTGATGCACATTATCCTCATCTCGCCCAATAAGCGTGGCCTGAGCGGCTGCAAATGAGGGAGTCAGGGGCGGAGCCTTCATAGGCGCAGGAAATGGCGGCGACCAAGGAGCCTGTGAGTGGGGCAGGGGCGGGGCTTGGCTGTGTCTCCTCCTACGCACGCCCCCTAAAGCTTTGGGTGAGAAGGGGTGTCCCAAGTGCCGAGGGGGTGGTCCAGACTTGAAGGGTGATGCTAGAAGGCCTAGGGCACCCCCTGTCTGGTTCTTAGTAAAGAGACCTTCCCCGAATTTGCCTTTGTGGGAAACTGAGGCAGGTTCCTTCCTTCTGCCCTGATCCCCGAAGTCCGGCCCGATTGAGACCCAATGGACTTTTGGGGGCCTCCCTTTCCCAGCTGCCCATCCGCCGTCGTCATGCCGTCCCTGTTGCTCCAGCTGCCCCTGCGCCTATGCCGGCTGTGGCCGCGTAGCCTTTCCATCCGACTTTTCACAGCCGCCACAGGGCAGCGGTGAGTTGAGCCCCAGAATTTGGCCATGTTCAGTGGCTTTTCTCCTGAGAGCCCACCTTGCATCTTGAGATAGTTGTCTCTGCATTATGTGTCAAGTCCCAGACAACATTCTCCTTCAATGCTAGGCACTTAGTATCAGTAGCTAAGAGCTGAGCTCCAAGATTAAGTTAAGTGACAGATCGGGAATCTGAGCTCAGGTCTGCTCTTTCCATAGCTCTGGCATGTTGTCAGGCTTCACTGTGCATACACTGGGAAAGAGGAGGTTGAGTACAAAGATTTAGATTTCTGGGCTTCAATCTGGATGCTGGTCCTCCAGCAGTCAATGAAGTGGGGGTATGGGAATCGATCTGCCTTTTCCTTTGAGATGGAGTTCTCCTATATAACCCAGGTAAGCCTCCATAGTCAATCTCTGGCATGTCTAGAGTTTAGGCACAGCCTCCATGCCTGGCTTGCAAATCCTCTCCTTGGGTACTGGCACTGGCACTGGCACTGGCAGTGGAACACAGAACCACTTGCCTAAGAAGGCAGGACTTTTTTGACACAGAGCACTTTAACTTCCTAGGCTAGTCACAAACTTGCTTGTAGTTAAGGGACCTTGAATTCTGACTTTGCCTCCACCTCCTAAATGCTGGGGTTACTGGTTGACATCACCTCATATCACACAACCTGCTGTTTTAAAGAAGTTTTTAGGGGCTAAAGGGATGGATGTCTTAGAGATTAAAAGCACTTGCCACTCTCACAGAGGGTCCAGTTTTGATTCGCAGCATTCACATGGTATCTTACAGAGACCCTTTTCTGACCTGTTGGAGACACCAAACATGCATGTGGGGGGCATACAGACAGACAAACACTCATAAACACAAAATAATATATATATATTTTGATTTTTTGAGATAGGGTTTCTCTGTATAGCCCTGGCTGTCCTGGAACTCACTCTGTAGACCAGGCTGGCCTCGAACTCAGAAATCTGCCTGCCTCTACCTCCCAAGTGCTGGGATCAAAGGCGTGCGCCACCATGCCCGGCTTACAAAATAATGTGATTTAAAACAATCTTTTTTTTTTTTTTTTTAAGATTTATTTTATTTATTATATGTAAGTACACTGTAGCTGTCTTCAGACACTCCAGAAGAAGGCGCCAGATCTTGTTACAGATGGTTGTGAGCCACCATGTGGATGCTGGGATTTGAACTTATCACCTTCGGAAGAGCAGTCGGGTGCTCTTACCTACTGAGCCATCTCACCCTCTCCTAAAACAATCTTTAAAGAAGCTTTTTAGCCAGGATGGTGATACACACATGTCTCTGGTCCCAGATTTTGGAAGGCAAAGGCAAGCTCTGTGAGTTTAAGGCTAGGGAGCTCCAGGTCTGACAGGTAATAAGACCCTATTTTGTAAAAATAAAAAAAAAGAAAGAAAGAAAAGAAAAGAAAAGAAGAAAGAAGCAGCAGTCTTCTGGGTTTGTCATGTAGGAGAGGACTACATTTTGAAAAAGAGAAATCCTGACCATTCTTGAAATACCCAAGGGGCAATCTGGGGCTAGATGTGTCTTGGGGCTACAGTTCCTGGTAGCTGAACTGAAGGTGTGGTTGAGGAGGGTGGCAGGCTGGGCGATGGTGCCCTCTGGCCTCCTGAGCCTCTGCAGGTTTGGGCTTTTCTCCACAGGTCTGTCCCTACTAATTACTATGAAGTGTTGGGAGTGCATCTGGGTGCCAGTGCTGAAGAGATTAAACGTGCTTTCTTCACTAAGTCAAAAGAGGTATTGGTGCCCCCAAGGTGAGGGAGGGAGAGGAAACCTGAGCTTGACACGGGGCACTCTAACTTCCTGGGATAGGTCTGTACCTCCACCTTCCTCCCACCTGCATGGATAGGAGGTGTTCATTCTCTATGATCTAGATCTAAAGGGCCAGGGGTCTTTCTGATTTATTTATTTTATACATGTGATATTACTATCACTGTCTTCAAACATACCAGAAGAGGGCACCGGATCCCGTTATAGATGGCTCTTAACCGCTGAGCCATCTCTCCAGCCCTGGGAGTGGGAGTGGGGTGTCTTTCTGGTTATGTTGGATTTTTGTTGTTGTTGTTTGGGGGTTTTTTGTTTTTGAGACAAGAGCTCACACTGTAGCCCAGACTGGTCTAAAACGTCCAGTGGTCCTTCTGTTTCCACCTCTTTAGAACGGAATTACAACTGTGGTTGGTTTTCTTGACTGAGAAGGGTTAGGAAGCTGTACTTTCTGACTCTGGCCTTTGGGAGGGAGGGGTCAGCAAGCCCGTGAGTGGTCAGTATCCAGGTAAGGTCTGTGGGAGTGATGTCAGCCTTTACAGGTGGACATCATCAGGAGAGGTCTAGGAAGGGAGATGGAAAATGAGATAAGGGTCCCCTGCCTCACCCCAGCTACACCCTGACCGAGACCCCGGGAACCCAGCGCTGCATAGCCGCTTTGTGGAGTTGAATGAGGCATATCGAGTGCTCAGTCGTGAGGAAAGTCGTCGCAACTATGACCACCAGCTGCATTCAGCCAGTCCTCCAAAGTCTTCAGGGAGTACAGTGGAGCCTAAGTATACTCAACAGACACACAGGTATAGTACAGCAGTCCTGACCCCTGCTGCCCTTACCCTCAAGTCTTTCAAAGAGAGAGAGCCCTGGCTTTCCACTGTCCTTCTTTTGCTCTCTAGCAGCTCCTGGGAACCCCCCAACGCTCAATACTGGGCCCAGTTCCACAGTGTGAGGCCGCAGGGGCCAGAGTCAAGGAAGCAGCAGCGTAAACACAACCAGCGGGTCCTGGGGTACTGCCTCCTGCTCATGGTGGCAAGCATGGGCCTGCACTACATCGCGTTCAGGTGCCTCCCCATGCTTCCTGGGATACTGGGTAGAGGGTGGGTCAAGCGTGTTGTGGCCAGCCAGCCACTGCAGCCTATGACCTGCATACTTTGACTCTCTCAAGCTAGGAACTTTGTGAAATCAAGAATTGGAGCCCTGCCTTTCTGAGTAAAGGCAGATCTACACACAGGGCTAGAGTTGTTTTCTGTTTCTCATAGCTAGAATGTTAATCTTTGATGCTAACTGGGCATGGTGGCACATGCCTTTAATCCCAGCACTTGGGAGGCAGAGGCAGGCGAATTTCTGAGTTTGAGGCCAGCCTGGTCTACAAAGTGAGTTCCAGCACAGCCAGGGCTACACAGAGAAACCCTATCTTGACCCCCCCCCCCCCCCCCCCCCCAAAGTTAATCTTTGATGCTGCTTTTTAGTGAGCTGGAGCCACCTGAAACCATACACGGTCAAAACCCAGGGGTTCTCTCTTAGCACATCATAAATGAGGGCAGTTTTTGCTTTTTGTTTTGATTTGTTTCGTTTCGTTTTTCTGAGACAGGGTTTCTTTGTGTAGAACTGGCTGGCCTGGAACTCCCTTTGTAGACCAGGCTGGTCTTGAACTCAGAGATCCACCTGCCTCTATCTCCCAAATTCTGGGATTAAAGGTGTGAACCATCACTGCCAAGCAAAATTTTTTTTTCCTTGTTCCGGTCAACCCCGCTCGCTCTGGCCAGCCCCGCTCGCTCCGGCCAGCCCCGCTCGCTCCAGTCAGCCCCACTCGCTCCAGTCAGCCCCGCTCGCTCCGGTTGGTCTCTCCGATCCAAAGATTCGTTTTATTATTATTCTTCATAATTACGCTGTAGCTGACTTCAGATGCACCAGAGGAGGGTGTCAGATCTCATTACGGGTGGTTGTAAGCCACCATGTGGTTGCTGGGATTTGAACTCATCACCTTTGGAAGAGCAGTCGGGTGCTCTTGCCCACTGAGCCATCTCACCAGCCCAAATTATTTATTTATTTATTTATTTATTTTTATTTTTTTGTTTTTTTTTTTTTGAGACAGGGTTTCTCTGTGTAGCCCTGGCTGTCCTGGAACTCACTTTGTAGACCAGGCTGGCCTCGAACTCAGAAATCTGCCTGCCTCTGCCTCCCCGAGTGCTGGGATTATAGGCGTGCGCCACCACGTCCAGCCAATTTTTAATTTTTTGTTTGTTTGTTTGTTTTTTGAGACAGTGTTTCTCTGTATAGCCCTGGCTGTCCTGGAACTCACTTTGTAGACCAGGCTGGCCTCAAACTCAGAAATCCACCTGCCTCTGCCTCCCAAGTGCTGGGATTAAAGGTGTGTGCCACCACGCCTGACCAATTTTTTATTTTTTATTTTTGCAAATTTTTAAAGTTCAGGGTCATCCTTGGTTACATATGGACTTTAAGGCTAGCCTAGCCTACATTAAACTGTGTCTCAATATAGAAAGAAAGAGGGAGGATGGACAAGTGCCTTGTAACAGTGACAGTCCTTGACAGCTGCCAGGGCCTCACCCCACACTTGCATGCATGCTGTGATACCAGTTTTCTTCGGCATAGAAACCCAAAGGATGGAGCCCACTGTCTGTAGTGTCTAGCAATGGAGACAACCTAAATATGCCTCCTTTCTAATATTCTGGTAGAGGCACCCTGATTTCAGAGTTGTTTCACCAACCTTCTTCACAGGACAGCCAGTGACTTAGGGTGCCACCCAGCTCTGGGACTTGGGCCACCTGGTGTCTGTAATAGAGAGAGATGTAAAGTTGTGTGAGAGATGAGATGCTAGAACCTGGTCAAGGACCAGGGCTTGAGGGACACCAGAGTTCGAAGACTAGGGGTTAACTGCAATTCCTTCACAGGAAGCTGGAGCAGGTGCATCGCAGCTTCATGGACGAAAAGGATCGGATCATCACAGCCATCTACAATGACACTCGGGCCAGGGCCAGGTCTGTCACTGCTCTGACTTTGTTTCATGCTTCAGCACCACCCTCCAGGATACCTGTCCTGATCCTGTTTTTTCTTCCAGGGCCAACAGAGCCAGGATTCAGCAGGAGCGCCTGCAGAGACAGCAGCCTCGGACAGAACCCTCCCTGCCTCCAGAAAGCTCCAGGATCATGCCCCAGGACACAAGCCCGTGAGAGGCTTAACTAAGTGGGACCTGCATTGGTCCTCTCCTTGCTGCCTGTCCAGAACTACACGTGCAATAAACTCATTTTCAGACTCCTGTCCGATTCGGTACTTCAGGTCATGCATCTCCTCACCCCTCCCCTCGGGAGGCAGCGACCCCCGGAGCTCGGCCTCCAGGGTGGTGTGTCCCCTTTCCCCTGCAGCGGCGGGAGGGGGCGTTTGGAGGGAACCGGCTCCGCCCCCGCCCCGCCTCCGCCCGCGGCCCGGTGGGGAGCGCGTGTTTAGGTCACATGAGCCTCTTGCCCGCCAGCCCCGGCCAGGCCCCCTGCCACCCCCCGCTGTCCCCGCTGCCCGCCGTCCGGGCCACCACCACCGCCACTACAGGCCGCCTGCCTGTCTCGTTCCTCAGGCTGCTGCTGCGGCGCTGCGCTGCGCTGCCTGCACCCAGGGCTCGGGAGGGGGCCGCGGAGGAGCCGCCCCCCGCGCCCGGCCCCGGGTCCCCGCGCCTGGGCCCGCGCCATGGGGCTCTGGCTGCCGCCGCCCCCCGCGCCACCGGGCTAGGGCCATGCGGGCGCCCCCGGCGCTCGCCCCCCGCGGGCACCATGAGCCCCCTGCTCCGTCGTCTGCTGCTTGTTGCGCTGCTGCAGCTGGCCCGCACCCAGGTACGTGCGTCCGCGACATCCCGCTCGCTCGCTCGCTCGCCTGCCCGCCCGCCCGCGGTGCCCTCTCAAGGTTGGCGGAAGTGGGGAGGCGCCTGCTACCTCTGTCGAGGGGATCCGCTGTTCAAACCGGGAATATCCCCGAAGAGGTGCCCCTTGGTGCAGGCCCGCTAGTCCTAGCCCATGCCCCTGGGGCCACTCCCCCACCTCACCCCATCCCCTGGGCGGTTGTAGGGCGGAGCTGCCTTGGTGCCCTCCGAACCTCGTTTATCTCCCACTATCCCAGCTCCTGACCTAAAACAAGCCCAGCTCTAAGGCTTGGGGTTTAGTAACATTCCCAGAGTATGCCTGGTGGGTCTTGGGCCAGGGAAAGTACCAGATGGCTGAGTGTACAAGAAAAATTAGAATTGAGGTCCTGGGAATAGAACAATCTGGAAAGGTGTCAGAAAGGCGCAGAAGCCTGACTCAAGGACAGAGCCCTTACATAGCCACAGGGCCAGCCCTTTTAGAGTGCATCTTGGGCCCAGGTATCTTCTTTCCCACAGGCCCCTGTGTCCCAGTTTGATGGCCCCAGCCACCAGAAGAAAGGTAATAATAGTTAACAATAACTTGACACCAGCCAGTACTAAGAGGGGTTAGTTAGTACTTGTTCTGATTTCATATCCCTTATCTTGTGTGATCCCAACTCCTTTGGGCAATGCCATTTCACAGAGGAAGAAACTGAGGCAGAGGGCTTAATCATTTCTTGAGAAACAACGCAGAGAAAGACAGGTTTAAAGGATGGTTGGGGTGGTGGTGTCAGGGTATCAGAGAGGCTACATGCTCAAAGGAGCTGCAGGAGACCTGATAAGAACTTAATCCAAATATCTGGGTCTGCCCACAGTGGTGCCATGGATAGACGTTTATGCACGTGCCACATGCCAGCCCAGGGAGGTGGTGGTGCCTCTGAGCATGGAACTCATGGGCAATGTGGTCAAACAACTAGTGCCCAGCTGTGTGACTGTGCAGCGCTGTGGTGGCTGCTGCCCTGACGATGGCCTGGAATGTGTGCCCATTGGGCAACACCAAGTCCGAATGCAGGTACCAGGGCCTATGGGTCAGGCGTGTTGATGGGACAGTGATGTCCTATGGGCTGGACCAACCCAGGGATGGGCGTGCTGGAGGCGGGAAGTTCTGGTCATTCTTTCTCTAGCCTATCTAGTATCCCCTTTCTCTGTCTTTCTCTGGCCCCGCCCCCCACCGCTCACTGTCTCTTCCTCATTCTCCTGAGCACAGATCCTCATGATCCAGTACCCGAGCAGTCAGATGGGGGAGATGTCCCTGGAAGAACACAGCCAATGTGAATGCAGGTGCCAGCCAGGTCCAGGTCCCAAGTTCACAAAGTGTAGCATGGGGTGGGGGTACCAGGCATGGGCTTGTACCTTACTTAGTAGGGACCAGGCCACTGAGAGGAGAGCCAGGAGTAGGCATGGATCCTGGGGCAAGAGAGCAGGAGGCTTGGGTTTTTTTAAATCTCTCTCTCTCTCTCTCTCTCTCTCTCTCTCTCTCTCTCTCTTTTCAGACCAAAAAAAAAGGAGAGTGCTGTGAAGCCAGACAGGTGAGTTTCTGGGATTCTTGGTGCTGGTCCAGGAGAGAGAGAGAGAGCTCAAGGGTGGGTTAGGGGGTGCACAAGTGAGCCAGAAGACTGCAGCCCCTCTGCCTTCGTCTCTCACCCAACTCTCTTCCCTTTTATACTCCCCAAATCTACCAAATCCACGCATTGTGCCCTAACCCTAGCTCCTGGGAAGACTCTGCCCACCCCAGACGTGTCGCTTCTCCTCCTAGGGTTGCCATACCCCACCACCGTCCCCAGCCCCGCTCTGTTCCGGGCTGGGACTCTACCCCGGGAGCATCCTCCCCAGCTGACATCATCCATCCCACTCCAGCCCCAGGACCCTCTGCCCACCCTGCACCCAGCGCCGTCAACGTCCTGACCCCCGGACCTGCCGCTGCCGTTGCAGACGCCGCCGCTTCCTCCATTGCCAAGGGCGGGGCTTAGAGCTCAACCCAGACACCTGCAGGTGAGGAGTCTGTGGGGTGGCACTTGTGTGGGAAGGCGGCAAGGTTGTGTCCTGGAGCAGGTCCAGATGAGCCTGCCAGTAGTGGAAAGACCAGGGATGGAGGAGCCAGCTGCATGTGTTAAATCATTTACTGTGCATCTGCTGGCAACCAGATCATCAAAGACTCAGCTCAAGACTAGATGTGTAAGTCAGAGGGTGGGAGAGCTGATGCCACTCTCAGTAGAGGATGCTGAACACTGTGATAGGGCACTGATCTAAGCTAAGCAATCAACCATCTCCTGGAGTGGAACTAAAGAAGACTTTTTCCAATCTGCAGAGCTTTATGTGATAGATATTTGCTCCATTCTGCAGTCTCTGAGAGAGCAAAGATATATGAGAGCCCCCATCTGCCTCTGCCTGCAGTGCTTACTTAAGTAGCCTTCTGTGCTCTACGGTGAGGCCAGGGGATGACTTATATGGGCCAGGCCATAGAGGCTTCTAGAGAGTATCAGAATAAAACGGGGTTCAAAAGAGGAAATGCATCAAGAAGGTTGGGACTAGACATGGTGGTACATTCAGGGAGTCTTGGCACTCAGTTGGAGGCAGGAAGATCAGGAGTTCAAGGTCATTCTCAGCTACAGAGAGAATTTGAAGCCAGCTTGGGCTATATGGAAGCTTGTTTAAAAAGCAACAATCCACAGAAGACAAAAGAAAAAAAAAAAACTGCTGCTTTTGGAATGGTGGTGCACACCTGTAATTCCATCACTCAGGAGGCAGAGGTAGGGGGATATGATTTTGAGAACAATCTGGGCTGTGGAGCAAAGTGGTCTCAACAAACGATAAGAATAAGAGGAGCTGGGGATGTAGCTCAGTGGGTAGAGCACTTACCTAGCTTCCAAGAAACCTGTTTGATCTTCACCAAATGGAACAGGTAAGATAGCACTTAGAAGTTCAAGGTCACTCCTTGGTGACATAGTGATTTTGCCTCACACGAGTACATAGAGGCTGGAGGTATGGCTCGGTGGTGAAGAGCATTTTCTGCTCTCGCAGAGGATCCAGGTTTGTTTTCCGCCACCCACATGGTGGCTCATAGCCACTCATAACTCTAGTTCCAGGATATCTAATGCTGTCTTCTGGCTTCTGCAGAGACCAGGCATACATGCAGTGCACATACATGCATCATACATGCATGCTTATACTTAATTTAAAAGATGTCACTGGAAGCTGGGTGTGGTGGCACACGCCTTTACTCCCAGCACTCGGGAGGCAGAGGCAGGCGGATTTCTGAGTTCGAGGCCAGCCTGGTCTACAAAGTGAGTTCCAGGATAGCCAAGGCTAAACAGAGAAACCCTGTCTCAAAAAACCAAAAAAAAAAAAAAAAAGATGTCACTGGTAAATAGATAAATAAATAGGGCTGGAGAAATGGCTTGGCTGGTAAAGTATCTACTATTCAAACATGAAGACTGGGTAGGAGCGATGCATTATAACCTAGTATTGGAAGAGCAGGCAGGGACAAGGAACCCTGAAGTTTGTTGGCCAGCCATCGAAGCAGAATCAATTAGCTTCACATATAGTGACTTGGTCTCAAAAGATAAAAGGTGGAGCAGGGTGGAGAGAGGTGTCTCACAGAGGCTGCTGGTCCTGGAGAATACACTTGGTTGAAGGCTGCAATGCCAGCTGTGGTGATCAGATGCCCTCCTCTGGCCTCTTCAGGCCTATATACAATGTGCTTATACAGCCAGACATACACACACCTAAATAAAAATAGCAAAATACATTTTTGTTTGTTTGGTTTTTTTTTTTTTTTTTTTTTTTGGTTTTTCGAGACAGGGTTTCTCTGTGTCGCCCTGGATGTCCTGGAACTCACTTTGTAGACCAGGTTGGCCTTGAACTCAGAAATCCACCTGCCTCTGCCTCCCGAGTGCTGGGATTAAAGGTGTGCGCCACCACGCCCGGCTTGGTTTTGTTTTTGAGACAGTGTCCCTCTACATGGTCCTGGCTGTCCTGGAATTCACTATGTAGACCAGGCCTTGAACTCACAGAGAGCTCCTTGCCTTTGCCTCCTTATGCCTGGCTAAAAAGGATAAAGATGGAGGATGATTAAGCCACCAGTACCTAAAATGCATACACAAGCACACAAATGTACACGAGCACAGGCCAGTCACAGCCCTTGCCACAATTTTTAAAAGAAGTTACTTATTTCATGTGCAGGTAAAAACCACCGGCATTTTACCTGTTTGTGTGTGGGGAGTCACATCCCCTGGAACTAGGTTATAGGCAGTTGTGAGCTGCCATGCATGTGCCGGGAACTGAACCTGAGTAGTCTGGGAGAGCAGCCAGTGCTCTTAACCACTGAGCCATCTCTCCAGCCCCATGGAACAAAAATTTAAAAATAAAAATGAGTAAGTATAAGGATGAAGCTCCAGCCAGCACTGACACCCCTTTTCCACTCCCCAGGTGCCGGAAGCCGCGAAAGTGACAAGCTGCTTTTCAGACTCCACGGGCCTGTCTGCTTCATGGCCCTTCTTCGCAGGGAGAAGAGTAGAGCATAGGAGAACCACCTCAGTCTGGGAGGACAGTGCCCCAGGACTTGGACCTTTTAGAGAGCTCTCTTGCCGTCTTTTATCTCCCAGAGCAGCCATCTAACAATTGTCAAGGAACCTCATGTCTCACCTCAGGGGCCAGGGTACTATCTCAGTTAACCACTCTGGTCAAGTGAGCATCTTCTGGCTGGCTGTCTCCCCTCACTATGAAAACCCCAAACTTCTACCAATAATGGGATTTGGGTTCTGTTAATGATAACTGTGACACACACAACACACACACACTCACACTCTGATAAAAGAGATGGAAGACACTATGGCTGCTTCTGTCATTGTTTGCTACTCTCCAGGCTGGCCAACTTGGGCTGGAAAGTGCAACACAACATCTCAGTTCTGCTTCCTATCTTACTGTGCCAGTGCGCCCAACCCTGACAGCAGTTCCCAGGTAAAGCCACAACCACAGATTGATAAAGTCCTTGTTACATAAAGTCCTTGCCTCCTGCTCACCACAAGGATTCTGACTACCCTGGCCAGAGATTAAGGAGAGACCAAGACCTTAAGAGCTGCTTCCCAGGTTCACATGGCAAGAATAGATAATTGCCACCAATCGGAACCCTCTTGGCTTTGAACTAGTGTGAGGTTTTTTTTTTATACAATAGGAGGTTATCACCCACTTTCTCTGTTGAGTATACACTTGCAAGTTCCTTGTGGCTGCCCCTTACATGCCTCAATCCTGCCTTCATATGACTGGAAAGCCTTTTTTTTTTTTTTTTTGGTTTTTTGAGACTGGGTTTCTCTGTAGCCCTGGCTGTCCTGGAACTCACTTTGTAGACCAGGCTGGCCTCGAACTCAGAAATCCACCTGCCTCTGCCTCCCGAGTGCTGGGATTAAAGGCGTGGACCACCACGCCCAGCCTCTGGAAAGCCTTTTTTTTTTTTTTAATTATGTCTTTTTTTTTTTTTTAAGATTTTATTTATTATATGTAAGTACACTGTAGCTGTCTTCAGACATTCCAGAAGAGGGCGCCAGATCTCGTTACGGATGGTTGTGAGCCACCATGTGGATGCTGGGATTTGAACTTATCACCTTCGGAAGAGCAGTCGGGTGCTCTTACCCGCTGAGCCATCTCACCAGCCCCTGGAAAGCCTTTTTAAAGAAACACACCCACAGCCTTCTCCACCTGTACAATCCCTTGCATCCCAGGATTCATCCGCTGCTGCTTGAGATTCCTAGCCTACTCGGTCCAGGCTCAGTGTCCACCCTTCTCCACTGTCCTGGGTAGAGTGGGAAGGCTAGCCAAGCACCAAGGCTTTGGCCTGCTACAGAATATTCAGGGACAGAAGTGACTGAAAGTAGCCACCCTAATGAAGGGACTGACACTGAGATCATGATCTTGGTGGTACCAAAGCAGGAGTAAACTAAAGAATTCCTCATGATGATGATCATCACATAATTACTTACCCATTCATGAGAGTCTCACATAGCCTGCATGACTTTAAACTCCTGCCGCAGGATTTCTGGTCATCCTGCACCCATCTCAAGTGCTGGAATTACAGGTTTGTAGTACCACACCTGGTTTATGTTCTGCTGAGAATCAAACCTGGCTTGGCAAATACTACTGAATCTTCAGCCCTGATGCTGCTTTTGAAGATAATGTCTTTTCTCTTTTTAAGATAATGTCTCCTAGCCGAGCGTGGTGGCACATGCCTTTGATCCCAGCACTCGGGAGGCAGAGGAAGGCGGATTTCTGAGTTCGAGGCCAGCAGCCTGGTCTACAAAGTGAGTTCCAGGACAGCCAGGGCTATACAGAGAAACCCTGTCTCGAAAAACCAAAAAAAAAAAAAAAAAAAAAAAAGATGTCTCCTGTATCTCAGGCTGGCTCAGATTTCTTCATGTATCTGGGGATATCCTTGAATTTCTGATTCCCTCCATCTCTACCTCCAGAGTGTTGAAATTACAGGCATGGGACAGAACACCATTTTTTTAAAAAAATCATGTTTAAATAACTTTCTCAGCAGTGGTACTGGTGATCATGTTCTGGCTCAGTGAAGGTTAGAATTTGAGAGCTAAACATTCTGAACCCACTAAGCTTCATCAGACATGCAGTATGCTTTTTTTTTTTTAAATTTTGTTCATTTTTCTGAATTATTATATCTAAGTACATTGTAGCTGTCTTCAGCCCCACCAGAAGAGGGCGTCAGATTTCATTACGGATGGTTGTGAGCCACCATGTGATTCCTGGGATTTGAACTCAGGACCTTCGGAAGAGCATTCAGTGCTCTTAACCACTGAGCCATCTCTCCAGCCCGCAGTATGCTTCTCTTGGCGTCAGCATCATGATTATCTTCCTTTGGTATCTGAATAAATGGTTTTAGCAGGGCAATCTGGCCTAAGACGGGTATGAAATCACTAGACTCCATAGCCTAACTCATATTTGGCTTCCTCCAAATTTCAGGATCTTTAGGTTAGAGAATGTGTTTCCTGGGTACTGACAGCCTTGGCCCCGGAGACGTTTGTTCACCCAAAGATGAGACTGGATGCTGCAGACCACAAGATGGAAGGGGTCCACATAGCTCGGGGCCATGTGGTATGGGTGTCACAGAGCGCACTACCAAAAGAACGAACTTACTCAAGGTCACGCAGCCAGCCAAGAAATGAAAGAATTAAGATTCAAATCCGGGTTGTCGCTCCGAACCCCTAGGCTCTTCCCACAACAACTACCCAAAGGCGTGCCGGTCACGATGTCAGCACGATGCTGGCTAGAACCCTTTCAGGCACGTGCAGTCATACTTGTTTGACCATGTCACCTTGGCTGGAACTGCTTTCTGTCTTTCAGACACAATTTTTTGCCAAACTAGACCCGGGTCTGAACCCCGGAAGTGACGTAGTCACGTAGTCACTCAGGAGGCAGGACCAAATGAGAAGCCCCGCCCTGAGATGCAGCAGCGGGTTTTAGACGGTCCAATGAGTGCGGGCAGCGTGTCCCGCCCTGTAGCGACGAAGACGCGCCTGCGCAGAAGTGACAGCACGAGCGGGATTGGCTCCGGGGGCGCGGCGAGGAGGTGAGCGGGGGGCCACAGCCCAGGCTGGGGGATCCGGGTGCAGGAGGGCAACCTGGGGCAGGCCTGCCTGAAGCGGGCCGGAGTCTGCGTGCCAGCCAGGGGCAGCAAACGAAGGAATTGGGGCTGGGGTCCGGCCTCTGGAAATGCCGCAGGGGGCGGGCTCTCACGCCGTACGGGGCGGAGCCCTGGGGCTCGGGGCGGGACGCGGAACTGCGGTGGGAGGGACAACGGAGCCAGTGAGAGTTGAGGGCGGAGCCCAGTGGCCCGTAGCTGGATTAGGAGGCGTGGGGGGCGGGGCTTGGGCTTTAGAGGCGGAGCTGGAGCAGGTGGAAAGTGGAGCCTTGGGCTCGGAGACAGAGGGCGTGAGATCCCAGGCGTTGGAGGTGGGACTTCAGCCATTGAGTGGCGTGGCCCATCTGTTGGAGAGTAGGTCATCAATTGAGGAGGGCGGAGCTTCAGGTCAGGGGGCGGAGCTGCACGCCGTAAAGGGTGGGGCCAAGGAACCTTGCGCTGAGCTGAGTGTGAGTTATGGCCCGGGGCGTCCACGCGGGGGCGGTCTCCGTGGTGGCCGCGCCTGGGGTCGTGGTAGACCGAGAACTCCCCCTGGAGAGGTGGTGTGGGTGGAGCGGGCTCGGCGCCCCGCTGACTCTGAGCCAGTCTGGGTTCCCAGGAGGCCCCCAAGAGCTCAGAGTTGGGGAGGTGCTCCTGGTGGAGGAGGCACGGGGCCGGACTGGGGTGTGCCCCCGGAGGACCGGGGCTCCTCAGAGCCACCTAGTGGAGATGTATGGGTGCCTCGGGGCCGAACACCTGCAGCAGCCGCAGATGTGTGGGTGTGCTGGACTGGGGGCAGCTGGGTGTGGCGGGAGTGGAGTCGTCCAGTGGGGACAAATGCGGTGCAATCAGATAGGGTTTGGACTTTGCGTAAAGGGGCTAACGGGAATTGAAGAATGGAGATGGGGACTGGGAGGGAGAGAAGGTCAGGTAGTGAGCAAAGGGAGGGGGCACTGGCTGCTGTGCCCTCCCCTGACCCCCTCCCCTCGCTGCTGGGGTCCTCGGTCAAGTCCCCTTCTCACTGGACTGGTAAGTGTGGCTACAGAGCCCAAGGGAGCGGGTGGTGAGCCAGGACTGTGGGATTCCCCAGAAACTGGCAAAATATAATGGGGAGTTGGCATCCTCCTGATATAGACTGAAGAAGTTCCATGACTCCACCCCCCAGCGTTTTGGTTGGGGGTGGGGTGGCCTTTGCCTACAGAGACATGAGGCTGAGCTGGATCCTGACAATACTGTCCATTTGCCTGAGTTCCCTGGCCACAGCCACGGGGGCCGAAGGCAAACGGAAGCTGCAGATTGGAGTGAAGAAGCGTGTGGACCACTGTCCCATCAAGTCTAGAAAGGGAGATGTCTTACACATGCACTACACGGTAAGTGTCAGAGTGGAGCGGCCTCTGAGGCTATGTCTCATTTTTTTTCTCCAACTAGGCAGATAACGTCGAACACATCCATCCCCCTTTGAACTCCTTTCCATGATTCTGTGTTGCTTTTCAGTTTACTCAGCTAGGTATCAGCATGCCAATTACCAAGGCATTGGCCCTTTTAAGAATTGCCGGGCGTGGTGGCGCACGCCTTTAATCCCAGCACACGGGAGGCAGAGGCAGGCGGATTTCTGAGTTCGAGGCCAGCCTGGTCTACAGAGTGAGTTCCAGGACAGCCAGGGCTACACAGAGAAACCCTGTCTCGAAAAACCAAAAAAAAAAAAAAAAAGAATTGTGGCCACCAGTGCTGTGGTGACTACCTTACTGGGGAGACTAGCTGGGTGGAAGGGTTGTGGAATGGTCACCTCTCCTTACTATTTTTCCCATGGTCTCACAGGGAAAGCTAGAAGATGGGACGGAGTTTGACAGCAGCCTACCACAGAACCAGCCCTTTGTTTTCTCCCTTGGCACTGGCCAGGTTATCAAGGGCTGGGACCAGGGGCTGCTGGGGTAAGTCTGGTCTGGGGTACATGTTGTAGTGAATGATCCAGCAAGTGAGCTGTAGGAGGAAAGGCCCAGCTGTGGGGCAGGGGTCTGGGTGCTTCATGTGCTAAGCATGCGTCATCCTGCAGGATGTGTGAAGGGGAAAAGCGGAAGCTGGTGATCCCATCCGAGCTGGGTAAGAGGCCCTTGGGGTTTGGTGGAAATGGGCAGAGGGCTTAGATGTGCCTAAGGATGAGTTAAAGCTACTTGAGTTTCAGTGGTCCTCACTCCATTTAGTCACGGCAGCATTTCAAGTCTGGCTTGTGGTCAGCAGCCAGGACTGAGCAAAACTCGCACTAGCTGAGCTGGTGACAACTGCGGGTCACTCTGTGCCAGACCTTTGGTGTTCTCACCCTCCCCTGTCACCTGCACACCCCCTCCCCATCCTTTATGTGGACTAGAAGGAAGCCTGGCCATAACTCCGTGTCTTTGTGCTTTTGACAGGGTATGGAGAGCGGGGAGCCCCCCCAAAGATCCCAGGTAAAACCCTTACCACCCTCGGCCCATCACTCTCCCAGAGTCCCAGATCCCAGTGTGATGACACTTCTCCCTCCAGGTGGAGCGACCCTGGTGTTTGAGGTGGAGTTGCTCAAGATTGAGAGGCGTTCAGAACTGTAGCAGGCTGCAGAGGGCTAGGAGGCCCCCTTCAGGGACCAGACTGTTTAAAAACAAAACAAACAAAAAAACCTTTAAAACCCCCAAGAGTGAGTCTGTGTTTCTTTGTGGATCCTAAGAAACTTAGATTAGTACCTTAGCATCAGTGTTAGAGCAGGGCACTGGTGTAACGTGAATGGGTTGGTCCCCAAGTCAGACCCCCAGCATGGGAGAAGGGAAAACAAAACCAGCTTCAATCAATCAATCAAATATCATATCTTCCCTGATAATTGTAGAGCCTTGAGGTCTAGCCTCAACAGCCTAGAGACCTTACCCAGTGCCTATAAAAACTCTGAAGACTATAGGGTAGCAACACTGCTCCCCAGCCGCTTGGAATAGCAACCTGGGAGTCAGCCTGAGTTATCACCATGGCTACATCGTCTCCAAGAAGGCCCAGGGTCACCTGGGGAGTAGCTGAGCTGGTGACAATTGTAGAGCAGTGTGTCCCCCGTAAAAGACCAGCCAAGCCTGTTAGCTGCTCCAAAGGCTGTGTCCTAGCTTTATTTTTAAAGGGCCTGCGCCGCAGAGTCAATATAAAAACACAAAAAGTCCCGTCAGTTTAATAACAATAAAAAACCCCAAAAGTGGAAAACTGAGGGCAAGGGAAATGGCCCCTATGCAGGGGCATGGGGATCCCTGCTCATGGCACCAGGCCTGGCTGCAGGGTCCCCCGGTATTGCTGTTGCTACGAGGTTGGGGGCAGCGATTGTCCTGTGGGAGCCACGGCCATCTGAGTCAGGACCCTCACTTCTTCTGGGGTGTGCTCAGCTTCTGCATGCCCCGGATCTTGTCCAGCAGGCCAGAGATGAAGGCCTAGATAGGAGGGGGGCCGTTAAGAGAGGCCAGGATCCATGAGGATAAGCTGCACACATACACACCCACCCTAAGGGCAAGGAGAACGACTTACCTCAGTGGGTTTGTAACAGTCAACTAACAGCTCCTGGCAAAGGAGAACACAGTACACAGTGAATTCTTGAGGATAGGGGCTCGCCGTTCACCTATACCCTCCCCAGGGACTGAGGCCACTTAGGAACCTAGCTAAGTTAAGTTCCATGAGCCTCATTTTTCCAGAGGCAGATGATCCAAACCAAAGAAGATATGGCACTAGGGCCAAGCCTCCCCAAAGGAACGTGTCTCCAGACAGCCCTCCACTAGGTGACCTCAGCTTACCTTGACTCTAGCAGCCCGGGTATCATCACTTTCCATGTCTAAAAGTTCATCCACATCTATCTCGAGCTCTGGGATCTCCTCCTCCTGGGGTAGAGGTGGGGAGAAGCACAGACAAGTGCCTCAGCCAGGAGAGGGTGTGGAGAGGGATCCCTGCCTCACTCAAAACCAGCCCAGCCCTCCTTGCCCAGCAAAGACAGCTGCTCTGGGAAGGAAAACAGATCAGGTCTGTGCCAAGGCAAATTGCCCAACGAGGGGGAACTTCCTGTCCCTGCCAGTGGGCACCAGGGGCGCCAGACAGGGCTGGGGACCTTGGGCTTTGAACCTAGCAGATGTGCCTTCTCAGCATCCGGGACCTCTGGCTCACCAGAGCACTGGTGGGCCAGCTGTCCTAATTCATCACAGCCCCTCCCCTCCCCCAAACACCTGTCACAGCTTCCTGGGAGGGGGGGAGGAAGTGAGGGTGAGGGGTCACTGTGAAAGACCCATGCTTGATAAAGGGGAAACAAAGAGCCCATGCTTTGAGGAGAAAGGGGTACACCCCCCTCCGCAAGGGTACAGCTATCACACTTGGAGCCAGCTGCATTCCAGGGCTGGGCTAGGGTAGGCATTAGAGGGCAGGCCCTCTCCTCCACCCTACCCCTGGGGGCCTGAGTCACCATCTGAACAAGCACGGAACATGCGGTGGAGAACCAGAGCTGGGAGAGCTGGTTAACCTGTCTCTATAGACAGAATAGCAGGCTGGCCCACTAAAACTACTCAGATCCTTTGTAACACTTGAAACAGTTACACTAGTACCTTTCAACTAGTGTCGATGCTAGCCCAGACTAGGCTAGATTAGACCCTTCACTGTCAACCCAAGCTAGCCCTGCCTCCAGCAGGCTATCTAGTTCTTCTAGACTCGGCGAGGACACTACGCTTAACCTGAGGCAGTACCACGAAGGACGCAAGGTCCCGAGCAGCGGAGAAAGCTAGAGTGTCTTAGGTCAGGCAAGAAGGAGCGCACACTCTCTGGGAGCGGCGAGTGCAAGACCGGTGGCTTGGCAGCAGAGCTCCCATTGACTCTGGAGACAGACCGACTTAGGGCCGATTTTAGGGTATCCGCGCGGGGTGGGGAGCACACCTGGCAGTCGTAGAGTCGCGTGAGCTGTTCTAAAATCCACTCCTCCAGGTTGAGGCGCTTCCGTAGCTCCTTGCGGTCGTACTTGACGGTGACCTTCCCTTGCCGTCTCACCGGGCCATCGTCATCTGCGCCCCCCGGGCCTTCGCCTGCGGCCCCAGGGGGACTCTGGAAGTAGACTCGGGGCCCTGTGCTGCCACTGCCCGGTCCGGGGGCCGGGGCAGCTAACGCCGCGCCCCCCGCGGGGCCGCTGTCCGCCATGGCGGCCGCCGGGGCCACGTGCGCGCTCGGGCCCCTCCCTGCGCCGCCGCCTCCCGGACGCCCGCCGGCTGGCTCCGGGCCGCTGGCTCCGGTTAGCTCGCGGGCTCCGCTCCGCGCAGCTCCGCGGCTAGGGCGGCGGCGGGGTCGCCCGGGGGCAGCTGCAGCATGCGGAGCCCCCGGGCTTGGCCTGGCCGCGCCCCGCCCCCTCCCCACCGATCCGCCCGCCCTTTGTCCCCCGCGGCCGCCGCCCGAGCCGCCGCCGCTGCCGCTTTCTCTGTCTTGCTCTCTTCCCCCGCCCCCCGACCACACCCCCTTAAAGGGCCAGCCCCGCTTCAGGCCCCCTCTCCCCAACCCCGCCTCCTGAAAGGGGATAGGGGAGGATCTACTTTGCCGGGTTCGGGGACTGCCTGTCCGGTCTCCTTTAACTTAACCTCTGGCCTCAAACCTAGACTTCTATGTGTCGGATGCCTGGATCTTCACGCCCACTAGGACCATAGTCCTCTTCTGACCCTGTTTCATTCTGTCACTGAGACAGAAACAGACAGTCTAAAGCATGAGACCGAGTGGGTGCAGATGCGGTGAAGAACGTGCGAGACCCTTGGTCAGCAAGGGGCGAGAGAACTTCCGCGCATGGGTCGACACGTGGACAGGGCTTCCGGGGATCGGAGGTGCAAAGGGGTCTAGGCACTGCCCAGGTGCCAGGGTTGCTCTACTTGGTCCAGTCTCACGCCCCTCAAGGAAGAGCTCGGGGTGGGGGCGTGTAAAATTGGCCTTTTGGCTTACAATAGCCAGGACCTGGGACGGCCACCGCCCACCGGCTGAGATGGCGGCGCGCGTGGTATTGTGGGCAATGTAGTCCGCGGCTCATCGATGCTGCCCCTCCCAGCTGCAGAGCCGGCATTGAAGCGCAAACTTGTTTGGGGCGCGCCCCTCTGAGCTGGCAGTGTTGTCCTGGGCGAGGCCCTGGGCGCCCCACAGTTTGAGCGTGTGCAAAGGAGGAAACTCGGGTGCAAAGAGCTAGCATGTGGGGAAGCCAAAACTCACAGTGATAAAGGTAATAATAGCAGTTGACCCCAAATGAGCGTTTATTGGGACCCCTGCCTGTTCTGCTGTAGGGAGAGCAAGCTATTTCACCCAGTAACTTCTCGATCCTTCACACTTTAGGAGGCCACGTTCCAGTCTCCCTTTATTCTGTCTGCATCTTTAAATTGTTTCATTCATTCGTTTGTCTTTCTGCTAGAAAGCGAAAATTTGGTGGGCCAGAGCTCTGAGGACTCTTCCGATACCCTAGCTTGAGTCGGTATGCACCTTGTCAAACCTACAGGCATTAGGACACTATTGGGTCCATGCCGAACTCTAGCTCTCAGACTCTCAGACTCAGGCAAACGACTCTTCATCCTATTGGTTGAACAAACGACCGAAAAGGGGGGGGGGGGACCCAAAACCGATGGACTTCCTCTGAAGGCTGTGGGGAACATTAAACAGGAAAACTCGTGGACACTTCAGTTGTGACAGCACATATTTAAGTCACAGGGCTATATAAAGAAGGAGCTGGGATTTTGAGCCCGGGCTGTATGACAACCACCACCACACACACACACACACACACACACACACACACACACACTAAGGCAGAGTCTCTACCAGTCTCCTGCCACCCACTCCATCTCATACTACCCAAGAAGGTTGTGTAGCACTTTCTGGGTGTCTCTATGGATCTTCAGTTTCAGATAGTCTCAAGATTACAGGAACAGCAAGTCCTAGCTCTGTATAGACATCTTTTCTCCAGATGCTGCAGACAAAAAAAAATAAATCCTCTGAGCAGGTGGGTTTCAGAGAGAGGTGAGTTTGGCTTAGGGTCCGACAGATGGTACTACATCCAAACTCAAACCCGGGACTTTAGGCTTTTTTTTTTTTTTTTGGTTTTTCATGACAGGGTTTCTCTGTGTAGTCCTGGCTATCCTGGAACTCATTCTGTAGACCAGGCTAGCCTCCAACTCAGAAATCCACCTGCCTCTGCCTCCCAAGTGCTGGGATTAAAGGCATGTGCCACCACATTACAAATTTATGTTATGAGCACTTTGTATACGTGTATGCACATGTACCACCCCAAGCCTATGGAGAACAGAACAAGGTTTTGAATTCTCTGGAACTGGAATTACAGATGTTTGTGAGCCACTATGTGGGTGTTGGGAATTGAACCTGGGTCCTCTGCAAGAGCAAGTGTTCTTAACTGCTGAAGCCCCTCGATGCTATTTTTTGGAGAGAAGCCACAGCGTTTAGGGATGTAGGTCAGGGGTAGAGCACTTGCCCAGCATGTGCAAGGGTATGGGTTTGATTCCCAGTACCATAAAGATAAAATAAAGGGAGACGACTCTGGGAGTTACCTCCCTTGGAACAGTGCTTACCTAGCACACACAATGCTGTGGGTTCGATCCCTAGCACCACATATAGTTGTTTATAATCACAGTTGTGTAGGCAGGGGGCTGAGAAGCTCAGGCTCATTCTTGGCTGCTCAGTGGACTTGAAGCCAGCTTGTGATACATGAAACAATAAATAAGATGAGGAGGCAGGTGGGGAGTGAGCTGCTTACTGAGGAGAGCTGCTGGGGGCATCGCCCTCTGGTTCTCAGTCGGGGTAAGCATTGGAGTAAGCTGATGTTTCTTTCCTTCGAAGCCCACTGCCTGACATTAGCTTCTCTTCAGCTAGCCTGGACAGCCTGGGAGATTGGCTCCTGCTGTTGCAATTTAGGCGGTGACCCTTGCATGGTGAACCTGACTTCTTCCTCCATGCCTGCACTAATGGGAGAGCCTCATTTCCCAGGAACGGATTCCCTGCATGCCCAGCTCACCCCACCAAGGGCAGAGCAGCTCTTTTTGAATCCCAGTATGGGTTTGTACCTTGAAGGAATGGTTCCTACAGATACTGTGAGAGTTGAGTCCACGACTCTGAAGACCATCAACCCTGCCTGTGCCCCCAAGATGATGATACCCAACACTGCCTTTTCTGGCCCCTGACCGGCACATTCGATATGAAAGTCTCCAGGTCACATGCCAGGTCCTTTCAGAGACATGTCCGTCCTGCTTCTCCCTCTGGCTCCCTCCTGTGTCATTCCCAGGGCATCCTTGTTTTCCTGGGGCTGGCTGCTCTGTCTTGTTCCTTCCAATGACCATTCACTGTGAGAGGAAAGATGGGTCTGCTGGCCTACAGCTTTCTTGGAACCTGGGCCGCTCAAACGGAGCCCTAGCCTTGCAGCACAAGGGGTTGGATTCAAGTCCTGACTCTGCCCAGGAAGTGGGCAAATCACTCATGTGGAAGGCGTGTCTTCCAGGAGGCTGGGGATCCTGACCTCCCTGTGACCCGGAGCGCTGGCTCTGGAGCCTTCATTCTGCTATGCTCATCCACCAGCCCTCCTATGGCTGGAGTGTGCCTAACTTCTCCTGCAGCCTCAGGCTGTGGCTTCCCACGGTAATGTGGCCCCCTCCCACCAGAGAGCAGCTAAGGATGCTTGCAGCACCTCCCTGAAGCAGAGGCCCTGGGGAGGGACCTGTGGGCCCAGACCAATCCCTTAATCAAGGGTAGAGGCCGGAAAAGCTGCCTTCATTCCCCCCATTACTGCGTGCCGAGAAACTCTATTACCATTCCAGGGCTGGAAGAAAGCATCCAAAGAGGAAGAGGGAGCCTTCTAATGGGGGGCTGCCTGGCCTCAAGAGATTAGTGGTGGGGGAAGAAGAGGGCTTGGCTCAACAAACAGCTTCCATCCTGTTTTTCAAGGCCCTGCTTCCAGAAGCTTCTGGGAGGGCCTAGCCATCCTGCCCTCAGTGTTGGTGTGCAGGCTCCCCTGTGCCAGAGTTGACCCATGCCCTTTCTTTTCTCTTTCCCCTTTGACAGTCCCAGTTTCTTTTCTACCTGTCACCTTTCTTACAGAGGGGGGTGTGTTTATTGCACTGTGATAACTAGCTCCTGCACAAGGGAGTCCTGGATTTGAAAGCAAGCCTGTGGGTAGAGGCCAGTCTCCACCCTTAATGGTTCTGATCTCTGGAGGAGGTTGGTGGTAGTTGGAGCTCTGAAGGGGTATTTTCTTATAGCTCTTGTGGAGGAGGAGGAGGAGGAAGAAGGAGATGACAGGTCTGTACCCCCCCCCCCTTTTCTCCTACAGACCAGGGAGCAGAGGCAGGAAGTCAGAATGAGGGGTTAAATCCTCTCAGGAAGCTGTGTGACCTTGGGCAAGTCCCTTCCCCTCTCTGGGCCTCAAGTGGAGATAACAATCACACCACTGCACAAGGCCACAGCCAAAGACAACTAGATTCATTAAGTTTGCCGCCATGATGGTGATTTGGAGGACAGCCAGTGCCAGGCAGGGCTCCTCTTGAGGCCTGAGCGCCTGGGGCAAAGGCGCCGGTAGGGAAGCTCCTCCTTAGCCGACCCTCCTCCCCCAGAGCTAGCTCCAACTCTTTCTGGGTTTCTAGGTGACTTGGCTGGCCCCTCTGGATGAGTTCTACTTTAAACCTGCTGCTGCTGCCTCCTCTGTATTGGAGGGGCTCCCACAGGGGCCCCCAGGCAGGAGCCCCCCCAGCCAAGCCCTGCGGGGGGGCTACAGCCCCCACCCCGGCCGGTGCCCATGGGCCTGCCCCTTCGGTTCCTCCGATCACTGGAACACAGATTTCAGGGCACCTGCTGTGGGCCAGGAGCTGCACAACCCCTCCTTTGGGGACACCCACGAGGCTTCTGCTACCTCTGGGCAAACAACCATCCTTCACTATGTAGTTTTCAACTAAGAGGTTCACTGAGACGGGATCCCGTCACAGGGTCAGCAGTGCAAGAACTGCGGCAAGGTTTGGTTTTCTCTGGAAAACCAGGATGCCTGGGTCCTCAAAGGAGGTGGCAGCTCCAGGCCTCCAGAGCTAGGGACGGGGGAGGGGCGCCTGCCGGCGGGAGGCCCATTAGCCAGCTAAGTGCTCCCTGGGAGGGGGGACTGTGCTGCAGCAGGAGGGGGTGAGGCGAAGTGAGGGCACGCGGGTGGAGTGGGATGGAGAGAGATGGGGGTGACGTTTCCTGAGCTCATCTAAATGCGGTAGGAGTCGGGTTAAGGACAAGGGTCTGTGTCCCCTAACCTTATTATCTTCGCCTTTTCCACCTGGAGTCCTCAACCGGCTGACCTTGGCACGTCTTGAGCAGCTCCAACACCCGTCTTTCCAGATGCACCCTCAATAGTCCCATGCCCCCAAGCTCTCCCACTTTATCTAAGTCAGAAAAATAGAGTCCTACTGAGTCAGCCGGCCAACAAAGACTCCCAATTCCGATCCATCATCCCTTCGGTTGCAGTCGCCGCCCCGACCGCGAGGGGGCGCCGCCGTGGGTCGGGCGGCACCATAGCGGTGGGAAGGGGCGGCACCGCCCGATGGGGCGGGGCTCGGCGGGGGCGGGGCCGGGCGCCGAGTCTCCGGTCCGTCCCGGACAGACTGGCTGGCGGGCGGGCGCTGACGCCGCGGGGCCAGAGCGGGCCGCGCGGGAGCGTGTGGAGAGAGCAGTGGCACCGTCGGTTCCCGTCGGGGCTCCGTAGGACCCCGAGCTGCCCCTGGCTTGGCCATGGCGGGCGCGAGGCCCGGCGTCCACGCGCTGCAGCTGGAGCCGCCCACCGTGGTGGAGACCCTGCGGCGCGGGAGTAAGTTCATCAAATGGGACGAGGTAAGAGAGTGGCTGTCCTCTGCTCTGCCTAGATCGAAGGATTCCTTCAATCACATTCGACTAGATGAATGCCAGGGACCCCCACTTCAGTGTTGCCTGACCACCGCACCCCCTATTCCAGCCTTGTTGCACTCCGGAAACTTGAGTCCCCTGTTGTCCTGGTAATTGAAGACTTTGTCGTCGTCCCCGCTCTTCTTCCCCGCAACCCAGTCCTTTAGCTGTGGTCAATTGGGCTCTCCACTCCTTGGCATGGAGACTTTGAACCCCAGTAAATCCTGTCCTTCTTCTCACTCTTTCCACCCTTGCCAGACTATGAATATCAACGTCTCCATGCTGGCTCTTAGTTTCTGGTCTGGTCCCCAGATCCCTGTTCCTGGCACTGGACCCCCAGGGGGCATAGGACATCCTTGTCTTGGGTGGGGTGCCACTGGGATCCTACTCTTCCCAGTGCCTCGCTCGCCTGAGCCATTATAGTCATCCCTTTTCAGCCTGCCCTGGTTGATACCCCTTCGTCCTGCTTCTGGATTCCAGCGAGCTTTCTGTTCAGATGGGAGCACCAAGCGACCCCTTACCGGAGACTTTGTTCCTTTCCAGGTTCCTCCAACTCTGGGAACTTTGCTCCCCACTCCTTAACTTAATGACTTTGAACCTCAATAAATCCTGGTCCCCACTTTTTATTGCTTTCTCCCAGGTACTTCCCTGATACTCACCTGCGGCCTCTTATCTAGATATCACGTCTCACCCACGTTTCTGTACTGTTCCCTCTCCTACCCCCTGAGCTCCTTGCTCCCCAGGGCCTCAACTCGGCGGCCTGAGCTTCCTTACTGTTCCTTCCCAGTCCGGCCATAGGCCTGGAAGACGCTAGGTTTCTTTCCGGCTGGGTGGGGCAGGAGTGGGAACTAAGGGGAGGGGCTGGGGGCGTGGCCTTAGCTGCAGGTGTGCTGGGCAAGGGTAGGTACCCCCGGGGCCCCAGGATACCCCTTCCCCCAGGCCAGCCTAAAGGGAAAAGTTTCTCCTTTTCCTTGCAGTGTGATAAACCCAAATAAGGAAGTGGAAACAAGGAGAGGGCCTGGGTTGGGGTGGGGGTGCTGAACAAAGTTTAGGACTGACAGAAGAGCCAGGGATGTAGGTGGCCTTTGGAGGTTAGGCCTCTGAGGATGGTGCCACAGGGGCTTCAGGGGCAGTATCCACAAATTTCCTCCTTTCTAGCACTACTGGTGGCTGGTTAGTCAGGCCCAGGGCAAGGTTTGGAATCTCCTGGAGGGGTTGAGACCTGGTGTCCTCTGATTAAAAGTTGAAGGATTATGAGTCCCATGAGTTTAGGGACCTGTGTCCCCAGATCAGTTGCTGTTCTTTTGTAAACTAAGCCTGCATGGGTGGGGCTGTGCAATTCTCCCAAGAGAGAAACTGAGCTCTCTGCTGTGAGGTTGAGGCTAAGGTCAGGAGCTAGGGGTGGTCCTGCGGGGGGTGGGGGTGGGGGTGGGGTGGGGTGGTGTCTTGGCTCTCTGTTTTTCACGTGCCAGGACTTTGCAAGTGTACCCCTGCAAATCCTGACTCCTCAGTTTCCTCCTGTGTAAAATGAGGGTGATGGCAGGACACACCTCACACACAAGGCGTTGGGGAACATGAAGAGGGGGTTTTGAAATTCAGGGTGTAGAACTGGATGTACTTCACAGACGGGGCAGCGGGACTAAGAGTGTGCACTGTTGGTGGCAGGACTGTCGGGGGAGAGAGAGAGCAGCAGTTTGGGGATGCTAATTCTCTTTTGGCTCAAGGGAGTGTAGGATTAACTGGAGTGTAAGTCTTTGCTGGTCCTGAGCACATGGCATAGCCTTGGGCATCAGTGACTAAGTCCTTTTTTAGAAAATGAGCATATTCCTACTATCCTGCCTTTCTGTCAGTCACCATAGGGTTGTTAGGGAGAAGATTAAACTCCCTGCCTAGTCTTCCTGAGGGGCCCTTTTCTATAAAATGAGTGACCCTAGAGGCTATGAGGATCCCATGAGATACAATGTGATAGGTAATGAGCTAAGAGAAAGATCTTAGGGTGGCCAGATACTAGAAGGCCTCAAGGGACAGAGAGAAGCTTTAGCTCCAGGCTCCCAAGCCCTCTGCTCTTATGCAGGAATAGTATGCTAAAGTAAAGGGTGTGAGGCAGAGGATTCTAGCATCCCGGACCTCTCAGGCCTTCTGGGGAAACGGAGGCCAGGATGCGCTCCTGGAGGCCTCCACAGCAGTTTCATGGGCAGAGAAGAAAGTACAGGGTCGGGTGTGGCAAAAGCTGGATGATACGGGTAGGGTAGCTAGCTAGAATAGAATCCTGTGGGATAGAATCTCAGGGTGAAGCTGGGAGACATGTTGGGGACTGAACCCGCAATGTCCTGCTGACATTGTCTTCATCTCCAGGAGCATCTGTAGGCTGGAGGAGCTTCCGCTTGGCTCACTGGCAGAAACCAGCTACTACAGGTCCAGGACCAAGTCTTCTCCGGCTCTCACTCCTAACTCTTGTCTTGTACTGTCCTCAGGAGGCCTCCAGTCGGAACCTGGTGACCCTGCGTGTGGACCCCAATGGCTTCTTCTTGTACTGGACAGGACCCAACATGGTAAGAACAGTGCTGCTGGTTAGGGCCTAGGCCTCTACAGGTGACCCCTGCCCAGCCCCCTTGTCCTGGGGGTGAGGCCAAGGTCATTCCCCAGCCTGGGTGGGGCAATTAAGGACCACTTGTACTTCTCAGACACAAACTTTGGCTCTGGTTTTCCCAGGAGGTGGACACACTGGACATCAGCTCCATTAGGGACACAAGGACAGGTCGTTATGCCCGCCTGCCCAAGGTGAGGGCTAAGATCTCATACTAATGGGGCCAAGATTGTCAAAGGATAAGACACTCCTCCTCCTTCCTCACCCTTGGCTTTCACTACACAGGACCCTAAGATTCGAGAAGTACTGGGCTTTGGGGGTCCTGACACCCGGCTGGAGGAGAAACTGATGACAGTGGTGGCCGGGCCAGATCCAGTAAATACCACGTTCTTGAACTTCATGGCCGTGCAAGATGACACAGTCAAGGTGGGTTGGGGTCAAGAGACAACCCAGGAAAGCAGATGTTTCATTGGAAGACATTATATAGCTAGCCCAGGCTGGCCTCAAACTCAGGGCAATTATCCTGTCAAAGTTTCTCAGGTGGTGGGATTACAAGCATAAGCCACCACGATCGGTTATGTTCTCGAGGTGTTTTATGCACCAGACCCTGTTCTGGATGTAGGCTGTGGCTGGGCTAGCCCCTCTGCCCCCTTCACCTATTCTCCTTGTGTGTTCTCAATTCCCAGGTCTGGTCAGAGGAGTTGTTTAAACTGGCTATGAACATACTGGCTCAGAACGCCTCCCGGAACACCTTCCTGCGGAAAGCGTGAGCCTGCGGTTACCCTGAGAAGCACTGGGGGTTCCGCTGACCAGATCCAAGATCTGACCCTTGTACTGGCTTTCCCAGATACACGAAGCTGAAGCTGCAGGTGAACCAGGATGGACGGATTCCGGTCAAGAAGTGAGCCCCCCTTCCCCCTCAACATCTTCTCTCCTGCCCTGACCTTGGTGATCGTTGCCCCCCCACCCCCCACTGACCCTGACCCCTCCTGCCTGCATCAGCATTCTGAAGATGTTCTCGGCGGACAAGAAGCGGGTGGAGACAGCGCTGGAGTCCTGTGGCCTCAACTTCAACCGGGTGTGTGGGGGCAGGGCCAGGGTGAGGGTGAGGCAGGGTGGGGTGTCACAGTGGGTACCCACTTTCTGGAACCGGCTGCCCTAGGTTCTCACCTCCACATTCCTCACCCTCAGAGTGAGTCCATTCGCCCTGATGAGTTTTCCTTGGAAATCTTTGAGCGGTTCTTGAACAAACTGTGCCTGCGCCCAGATATTGACAAGATCCTTCTGGAGATGTAAGCAGCCTGGAAATGGCTTCCATAGGCTGGGCTCAGCCTCTGTTTTCTACTCAGTTAAAACCGGTGCCAGTGGGCAGGTTTTAGGGCGTCAGAGTGAGAAAGGGGGAACCTGCCTGGCGTACTCATGTGGTTTCTGTAACTCTCTGTCATGCCTTTGAGCCACAGGTAGCTTGATCAGCCCGTTCAGGATGGGAACCAATGGCCTCAGACATGTTGTGGGACCTGCCCGGGTCAACACAGTGTGGGAGGCCAGAGGCAAAACTGGTCCTGGGGTCTAGAGGTTCAAGTGGTGGCCACGCATTTAGCAGCTTTTAAAGCTCTTAAGAATGCTGGTGCCAGTCCGTCTTCTGCCTGACACTGTTGAGTGATCAGGAGAGTGGACAGGGAAACTGAGGCCCAGAATACCAGTCTTTGACCGCTGAAGTTAGTCGCTTCCCTGTCCCAGGGTGAGCTCTAGGGGAGCACTAGGGGAGAGCTGAGGTTACAGCCTGACCCAGCTTCTGGGCCCCTTCAGAGGTGCCAAGGGCAAGCCGTACCTCACTCTGGAGCAGCTCATGGACTTTATCAACCAGAAGCAAAGAGACCCGAGACTCAACGAAGTGCTCTACCCGCCGCTCCGGTCCTCACAGGCTCGGCTGCTCATTGAGAAGTACGAGCCGAACAAACAGTTCCTGGAGCGCGGTGAGTAGCTATTGGCAGCGGGGCAGTGTGGGTGGGGTGGGCCAAGCCCAGCTGACCTGTCGCAGCACCCCACCCGCAGACCAGATGTCTATGGAGGGCTTCAGCCGCTACCTGGGAGGGGAGGAGAATGGTATCCTGCCTCTGGAGGCCCTGGATCTGAGCATGGACATGACCCAGCCACTGAGCGCATACTTCATCAATTCCTCACACAACACCTATCTCACTGGTGAGTGAGTCGGCAGGGAGCAGACACGCACATCGTTGCCTTCACTCTGCTCTTCCTTGATCACTCATTGGCCAGTGCTGGGGAAGGGGCAACATCTCTGAGGGATAGGTCTTCGGGGTATCTTGAAGTGTCCCTGGGGACAGGCTGATGGCATATTTGTTTCATTGTACAGAAGTAGCCTGTACAGATGCATGGGCCAGAGACAGATGGTTTTAGGAGTGCAAAAAGGGCTGGAGGTGCAACTAAGGGGTAGAGTGTTAGTCTACTGTGAGTGTGTGTGTGTGTGTGTGTGTGTGTGTGTGTGTGTGTGTGTGTGTAAATGGGCCTAATGGCAGGTACAAAGAAGGAGAGGGCTGGGGAGAGAAGTCTGGGAAGGGAAGGCAGGACTGACCCCGGTCTGGAAGGCTTCTGGATTCAATATGAGTGGCAAAGCATGGTTGGCTTGAAGTAGGGAAAGCAGTGTGACCTGGTAGGAGTTCTGTGGAGACTGGGTTGGAGGCAGGGAGGGGCTGAGATCCCTTAGGCAGGAGGTGGTGAGGCTGGAACAGGAAAGATGGCTAGCAGGAATAGCTATGGTAGAAACTAGTAAGGTCCTAGGGAGCTCTAGATGGTATCTGGGGACTCCATAGTTCAAGGGAGTGGGGCAGTGCTGGGGACCTTGGAGGAGGGACCAGCTATGTCTGCAGATGCTACTGAATGCCTACTCTGTGCCACCTGATGCATACCAGGGACTGGGGCTCAGGATATCTGCCCTTTCCTGAGGGCTTCTGGGGGAGATGGTACTGCCTCCGCATTGACTGGAGTAGTAAGAGGCTAGTACTGCCCTAGAATTGATTGGGTGTGTCAGGGGTCTCTCCGTCCCCAGGGTGGGATGGGGTGGCCTGTAGGTAGTGACACAGCCCTTACCTTCAGCGGGCCAGCTGGCTGGAACGTCATCGGTGGAGATGTACCGCCAGGCGCTGCTGTGGGGCTGCCGCTGTGTGGAGCTGGATGTATGGAAGGGACGGCCACCGGAGGAAGAGCCCTTCATCACTCATGGTTTCACCATGACCACTGAGGTGCCATTGCGTGATGTGCTAGAGGCCATCGCTGAGACAGCCTTCAAGACCTCACCCTACCCTGTCATCCTCTCCTTCGAGAATCATGTGGACTCGTGAGTGGGCCTGCCCTGGGAATCTCTAGAGAGACCTGTGGGAGAGGCAGTCTGATAGACCCCAACACAGCCCTCTCATACTGTCATCAGCTCTGACCCAAGATACTCACCCACTCTATAGGCCTCTGACCCCTGGGGACCTTTGACCTCTGACCTTGTCCCCACAGGGCAAAGCAGCAGGCCAAGATGGCTGAGTACTGCCGCTCTATCTTTGGGGATGCGCTGCTCATTGACCCGCTCGACAAATACCCGGTATGGGGGCCTTGGAGTTAAGCCAGGGTGTATGAAGGTGAAGGGTGACTGACTAGGTCCTGACCTGTCCACATTGCCCAGCTATCTGCGGGCATCCCCCTGCCTAGTCCACAGGACCTGATGGGCCGTATCCTGGTGAAGAATAAGAAGCGGCATCGGCCCAGCACAGGCGTCCCTGACAGCTCAGTGCGCAAGCGGCCTCTGGAACAGAGCAACTCGGCCTTGAGTGAGAGCTCGGCCGCCACGGAGCCCTCCTCACCCCAGCTTGGTATGGCCTGGCCTGGTCCTGCTCTGATCCTAACGTGGACATAACTTCTCGCCCCAGTGTCTCCATCACTCCAGCCTGACCTCCTTCCTTCCCACCTCTCAGCTGGGTGTTGATCTCTCTGCCCTGACTTTCAATATGTCACTGCCGCCTGGTGAGGGTAGGGCTCTGGATTCTGACCTTTGACCTCATCCATCCTCTTCCTTCAGGCCCCTGACACTTGACTTGTAACTCCATTGACTGTTTACACACCTACTTAAACTTTCAGCTAACCTTTGCCTAGTCTCCCTATTGAAGCCCCTCATCATGTGACACATAACTGCTCACCCCACTAACCCCTGCTGGGTATGGCTCTGCGTGAGCCCAACTTGTGGCTCTGCCGCGCTACTGTTTGGCTGTGTGGGCTGTTGCTCTAGTTCCCGCTCTGTGTAACTCTGACCTGTGATACCTCTGGGCAGCCACTACCCCTAATGTCACCCAGACTCAGGTCCCTATCCTCTCCCCAAGCTGTGCTTCTTCAAGAGGGCACCCTGACCTCCCCACCCACACCCTGAGCACAACATGCAGGCTTCCTCAGTATCAGCCTGTGATCCTGACACTGGACCCTTGGCCCCTGTGCAGGGTCCCCCAGCTCCGACAGCTGCCCTGGCCTAAGCAATGGGGAGGAGGTGGGACTCGAGAAGACCAGCCTGGAGCCTCAGAAGTCTCTAGGTGAGGAGAGCCTCAGCCGGGGACCTAATGTGCCCATACCTGACCGTGACCGAGAGGATGAGGAGGAAGATGAAGAAGAAGAGGAAACGACGGATCCAAAAAAGCCCACCACTGATGAGGTCAGGACCACAGGCGGGTAGAGGGGTGTTTGCTGAGTGGCGGCCTTTGTGCTGCTCATTTGTTCTCATAGAGCTTAATCTATGCAGGCTCCAGTTTATGCAGGTATGCAAATGAGTCTGCAAGAGTTAGGGTGCAAGGCCAAAGAGATGCCCCAATAGTAAAAGCATCTGCACCCGCATACCTGTCCTCTTTACAGATAACAGAGAAGGGCATAGATAGATGAGAGAGAGAGAGAGAGAGAAATAGATGATTGATAGATGATAGATTGAAAGACAATAGATTGATAGATGATAGAAAAAGAGAGAGAGGAAGGAAGGAAGAAAGGAAGGAAGGAAGAAAGAAGGAAGAAAAGAACTAGGGTAGTGGCCGGGTGGTGGTGGCGCACACCTTTAATCTCAGCACTTGGGAGGCAGAGGCAGGCAGATTTCTGAGTTCAAGGCCAGGCTGGTCTACAGAGTGAGTTCCAGGATAGCCAGGGCTACACAGAGAAACCCTGCCTCAAAAAACCAAAAAAAAAAAAAAAAAAAAAAAAAAAAAAAAAAAAAGAGCTAGGGCATGGTGGCTCACATCTTTATCCCAGCTAGGGAGACAGAGGCAGATGAATCTCTCAGTTTGAGGCCGGCCTGATCTACAGTTTTAGGCCACTTCTAGGCTACACAGAGAAACCCTGTCTCAAAAAATAAAAATAAAAATAAAATGGTGGTGCGTGCCTTTAATCTCAGCAGAGGCAAGTAGATCTCTGTGAGTTTGAGGCCAGCCTAGTCTATCTACATAGTGAGTTCTAGGCTATCAAGAGCAATGGAGAGAGACCCTGTCTCAGAAAAGAATATTAGGATACAGGACTGGCAAGGTGGCCTAGCATGAAATAGTGATGACCATACAAGCCTAGTGACCAGACTTTGATACCCAGAACTCAAGGTAGAAGGACAGAACTGACTCTCAAAAGTCGTCCCCTGATCAGCATGTGTGCACCATGGCAGCAAGTACCCACTCTTATACACACACACACATATACACACACACTCACACTCACTCACTACACACACACACACACACATAAGAAGAGTAAATACAGTAAAAAGTTTAAAGAGAAGAGGTACAGAATTGCAGTCTGGGAAAGGGACCATGCCCTGGCATGGAAGTTGGGGCAGACAGACCTAAAGAGGTGGCACTAGTCATGTGCCAAGGCCCTGTGGCAGGAGAGAGACTCAAAGGGAATTTTGGGGAGTGGAGGTGACAGAAGTGTCACTGTGGCTGTTGTGGGAGGGGAGATTTGCGAGGGTCCCTGAGTTAGGGACAGTGAGTGTGCTGGTCACTGAGAGGCCTCTATCCAGGTGATGTGTCAACGTCTTGCAGGAGGCTGTGAAGCAGTATGCCTGCAGGTGTGGCAAAGGGCTAGTCCCCCTGGGGAGGGGAGTAAGGGACACCTGGTACCACTGATCTTGAGTTTGGGGCCACAGGGCACAGCCAGCAGTGAGGTCAATGCCACGGAGGAGATGTCAACACTCGTCAACTACGTTGAGCCTGTCAAGTTCAAGTCCTTTGAGGCTGCTCGAAGTGAGTGGGGATGAGTGACTGGGAGCTGGCCCTGCCAGGCCTTGGCTGCTCTTACATCGCCCCTCCTCCCCCAGAAAGGAACAAGTGCTTTGAGATGTCATCCTTCGTGGAGACCAAGGCAATGGAGCAACTGACCAAGAGTCCCATGGAGTTTGTGGAGTATCCTTCCCAGGCACTGCGGCTAGAGTGGGGCCGGCAGTGGGGACTGGCAGATGCCACAGAAGCATCTGCATGGGGGTCTCGGTGGGCTGAGGCGGAAGGAGAATGAGATGGGGCCCCAGGCAGAGACTGGAAGAGGGTGCTCACTTCTTCCCTTATGGCCCTGACTGACAACCCCAGATACAACAAACAGCAGCTCAGCCGCATCTACCCCAAGGGCACTCGAGTGGACTCCTCCAACTACATGCCTCAGCTCTTCTGGAACGTGGGCTGCCAGCTTGTTGCCCTCAACTTCCAGACCTTGGGTGAGCTCTCGCCCTGTCTTAGGGATTTTATTGGTGGATAGAACAACGCGACCAAAGGCAACTTGGGAAGGAAAGGGTTTGTTCCATTTTTTTTTTTTTTTAGATTTATTTTTATTTTATTATATGTAAGTACACTGTAGCTGTCCTCAGACACTCCAGAAGAAGGAGCCAGATCTCGTTACGGATGGTTGTGAGCCACCATGTGGTTGCTGGGATTTGAACTTATCACCTTCGAAAGAGCAGTCAGGTGCTCTTACCCGCTGAGCCATCTCACCAGCCCCCGGTTTGTTCCATCTTACAGTTTACAAGTCCCTCATTGAGGGAAGTCAGGAAAGCGACTGGAGCAGAAGCCATGGAGGAGTGCTGCTTACTGACTTGCTCCTCGTGGCTTCCTCAGCCTGCTTTCTCTCAGCATCCGGGACCGCCAGCTCTCCCATATCAATCCTTAATCAAATGAAGTGCACCACAGGCTAGTCTGACGGGAGGCGTTTTCTCAATTGAGGTTCCCACTTCCAAAGTGACTCTAGCTGGTGTCAAGTTGACATACAACTGGCCAGCACACCTTCCTTGACCCTTGCCCATCTTACTGGCTTCTGATTTACCTAATCCTCGATCCCCAAATTTAACCCAGACTTTGATTTAACCTAGACTGATTCCGTGGACCCTCACCTGTCTAGTTGTTCTTGAACCTGGACCCTTGATCCATTGATCCCATCCCTGGTCCTGGACCTTGAACTCTGGCCGACCCTTGCTAAGACCCTTTACTGATCTGCCTGTGTTGCCTACAGATTTGCCAATGCAGCTCAACGCAGGCGTGTTTGAGTACAACGGGCGCAGCGGGTACTTGCTCAAGCCTGAGTTTATGCGGCGTCCAGACAAGTCTTTTGACCCCTTCACTGAGGTCATCGTAGATGGCATAGTGGCCAACGCCTTGCGGGTCAAGGTGGGGCCCAGGAGGGGTTGGGCCTAGGGTGTTTTGAGAAAGACACACAGCAGCTGCCTTACTTACCTTCTGGGCCTGTCCCACCCAACCCAGGTGATTTCGGGGCAGTTCTTGTCAGACAAGAAGGTGGGCATCTATGTCGAGGTGGACATGTTTGGTCTCCCAGTTGACACAAGACGCAAATATCGTACACGGACATCCCAGGGGAACTCATTCAACCCTGTGTGGGATGAGGAACCCTTTGACTTCCCCAAGGTAAGCCCCCTCTGCGGCAGGCCAGCCTACCATGACTGTGCTGAGCTTAGTCTGAGAGCAGGGGTCAGGCACCTTGATAGTGACAGGTGGTCAGAAAGGAGGAAAAGTAAGTGACCCCCTTAGACTCTGCGTATCGCAGGCTCAGGCTTGGTTCTCTGACCTTTTTTGAGTGACAGATGGGATAAGAAGAGACAAGGGCTGTAGCATAGGGATGATGACAGCATGTCCTATCTTTGTGTCGTTCCTATTCTTTCCCCACATTAGGAACAGGCACTGCCTTGTCCCCTCGGCAGGAAATACTTGCCGGAGACCACAACTACAAGCTTGACCTCCCCTACCCCCCAGTGTGGTCCCATGGGAATGTGGCTTCTACTCTTGACCTGGTTGAAATGTGTCCTGAATTTATACACATGGCTCAGTACAGTGGCTAAGCAGGCCACAACGTGACCTGTCCTGTCCTAGGCTATGGATAGCCCCGAGGGCTTCTGGCTACCTCTGTTCTTGGCTCAGGACTCTGGTGGTCATCCCTTGAGCTGGGCTTCTGTGACCTGAGGGTGAGGCCTTGGCGGCTATGGTATGGTGGTCCTGGGTCTGCCCCATGGCTCAGCAGTGTGGGCTCCACAGGTTGTGCTGCCCACGCTGGCCTCACTTCGCATTGCAGCCTTTGAGGAGGGTGGCAGATTTGTTGGGCACCGTATCCTGCCTGTCTCTGCTATCCGCTCAGGTGAGTCCTCGGGCTTTGGGCAGTACTGGGGCAGCTTGGGAATTTGGCCAGGCCGAGATCAACTTTCCCCGCTGCCCACCCAGGATACCACTATGTCTGCCTGCGAAATGAGGCCAATCAACCGTTGTGTCTGCCTGCCCTGCTTATCTACACTGAAGCTTCTGACTACATCCCAGATGACCACCAGGGTGAGGGAGACAGGGAGATAGGTCCGGCAGAGCCCAGAAGGGTGGGGGCTGGGCTTAGGCATGGCTGATTTAGGTGCGGGTCACACTTCCCACCCTTGGAGCCCTGTGCTGGCAGGAAGAGCATGGCCTGGGCTCTGGTCTGAAGACTGGGCCTTCTACTTCCTCTAGACTATGCAGAGGCCTTGATTAACCCCATCAAGCATGTCAGCCTAATGGACCAGCGAGCCAAGCAACTGGCTGCTCTCATTGGGGAGAGTGAGGTAAGTGGACAGCCATTGAGGTGGGCACGACTAGGCCCACCTTGACATTGAACAACTCTTCCACAGGTACCCCTAGCTACCAACCCTGCCATCTGATGCCTTTCTCCAGACTCTGTTGTTAAGTGTCTTCTTGCAGAGCCTAGTTTCATGTCCCTCAGCCAGCCCCGTGCCTAGGAAGCCTGCTCCTTTTCTGGGTTCTTTTGTCTCACTCAGACCTAGAAATGAAGTGAAGTGGCTGTTGCTGCCAGCCCTAGTGTGAGGTCAGTCACATCCTTGGCTCGCTGTCCTGTCCCTCACAGAGATGGGACACTGAGGCTATGGGAAGTGGCTCAGCGCCACGCAGCCTGGCTGGGCCTTTGGCCTGTTTTCAGCCTCTAAAGCTTGCCCTTTGTGCCATGTGATACTGTCGGGGGATTTTAGATAGCTTACAGTGGGCAGAAGGGCTGTAGATTTTTGCTTTTGTGTGTAAACGTGTTGGTTTGTGTGCACATATGTGTGTGTATGGTTTTCCAGAGATACACTCTACCTGATTTTCTGAGATAGGGTCTCTCATTGAACCAGACTGGCTGGCCAGTGACCTCAGAGAGCCCCCTGTCTTTGCCCACCCAAGCAGTGGGGTTATAGGCATGAGGCGATCCAACCAAAGGCCCTCAAGTGTTTATGGTGGGTACTTTACCAGTCAGCTTTCCAACCCCTTACTTCTTCTCCCATGCTGGATGGAGCCCATGGTCTTAAGCAAGCCAGGCAAATGCTCGACACTGAGCTATACCTCAGCTCACTTATGGACCTCTAGAAAGAGGACGTTCCCATTTGCACGGATTTGGGTTGTGTCTAGACAGGGTTTTCAAAGCATTGGGTATGCACACACTGGGGTACTGGAAGCCAGGAAAGCCATGAAGAGATAGTGGCTTCAGTGGGAAGGCGCCAGGAGCAGAGGTTCAGCCACATGTCCTGACCCGGTCCCCATGGGGCCTGTGGCCGCCAGGAAAGAGCTGACTGCAATTAGGGCTGTGAGGAGCTGTTAGTCGAAGAGACTGGTGCCCGCTCTGCACTTGCTTCCTTTGCTGATTAAATCAGAAGCTAAGCATCCAAGAGGAGGACAAACCACCAGGCGGGTGGTGGGAGGGAGGGAAGGAGAGAGGGAGGGACACAGAGGAAGGCCCACTGGAGTGGGGCCAGGCTTCTCCAGAAGCATCTGATCTGGTCACACGGACCCTTCCTGATGGCTTGGGCAAGGGTCTCGGGGTGCCTATTGTTACATCCTCATTGTGTAGGCAGAGAGCTGGAAGGAAGGATGAAGAGAACATTTTTGGAAAGAGTTTTCTCTTACAGGCTCAGGCCAGTACAGAGACATATCAGGAGATCCCGTGTCCACAGCCAGGGTCACAGCTCCCCTCCAACCCCACACCTATCCCACTGGATGCCTCACCTCGCTGGCCTCCCGGTCCTACCACTTCCCCCACTAGCTCCTCCCGCAGTAGCCCAGGTAAGGGGCAGCCTGTGCTAGGGGTGGGCCATGGGGAGCCACCCACAGCTGGATCCCACAGCTTCTCACCACAGTCTCTGCTCTCCAGGGCAGCGAGATGATTTGATTGCTAGCATCCTCTCTGGTAAGGGGCACAGCTCTCTGGGGTAGGGCCACCTGGTAGGCATCTGCCCCACCCAGCTCAGCCATACCTGGCCCACCCCAATGGCTAACCTGCCTCCTTTGCTCCGCCTTGTAGAGGTAACCCCTACACCTCTAGAGGAGCTCCGAAGCCACAAGGCTATGGTGAAGCTAAGGAGCCGGCAGGATCGAGACCTGCGGGAGCTGCATAAGAAGCACCAGCGCAAGGCTGTGGCCCTCACCCGCCGCCTTCTGGATGGCCTGGCCCAGGCCAGGGCTGAGGGGAAGTGCCGGCCCTCCCCCAGTGCCCTGTGAGTGCCCTGCAGCCTGTTGCCACCTGTGTTGTATGCCGACAGGAATATTGGAGGGAGGCGTGCCTGTGAGTCTCTAGGCTGGGTGGGCATGCTCAGATGGCAGGACGGTGGAGGCAGGTTCCCATGCTGGGCCCTGGGAGTGACACCTCTTCTGAGGTTCCCAGCCAGGAATCCATCAGCTGTGTGAAGCTAGCTAACGGGACAGCTGCTGGCCCTTGCTAGGCCTCCTGATTTGCATAGCATGGTTCACCTAGCCAGTGCCTGCTGCTCTGCTGGCAAGAGCTCTGCCCTAACTGTCCTCCTCTACCGGTGACCTGGCATTGAGAAGGTTCTCTCTCTATAGAGGCAAGGCCACCAATGTGGAGGACGTGAAGGAGGAAGAAGAGGAGGCCAAACAGTATCGAGAATTCCAGAACCGACAAGTGCAGAGCTTGCTGGAGCTGAGGGAAGCCCAGGCAGATGTGGAGACCAAGAGGAAGCTGGAGCATCTGCGACAGGTGAGGGGCACGTGGCACAGGCAAGGAGAGCCAGCTTCCTGCCTAACTCTGCCATCGGCCCTGTGTTACCTGCTGGCTGCCTGCCTCCCCAGGCTCATCAGCGGCTCAAGGAGGTTGTCCTGGATACACACACAACTCAGTTCAAGAAGCTGAAGGAGCTGAATGAAAGGTACTGACAGATGAAGGTCCTCAGAGGGTGGGGGGTGGGGGGAGGAGACTGTGGTGCCCAGAGTCCAACCTCTGACTCCCTCCTGCCCCTCCGTGCTGCTCCAGGGAGAAGAAGGAGCTTCAGAAGATTCTGGACAGGAAGCGCAACAACAGCATCTCCGAGGCCAAGACAAGGGAGAAACACAAGAAGGAGGTGTAAGTGTGATGGGCCTGGGAGCCATTGAGTGAGGGGAGGCTGGGAGAGAGCCTGGCCCTGAGCTGTCCCTGTCTGCAGGGAACTGACGGAGATTAATCGGCGGCACATCACTGAGTCAGTAAACTCCATCAGACGGGTGAGTGAGCCCCGCCTCCCCTCCTTCACTCATCAGGAACTCGGCTTTTCAGTGCCCACCTTGGTGCCACATTTCTCTCCAAAAGGCTCCTAATGCCTTTCCTCTGGGGACTGTACCAACTGCCCCTGGTCCCTGCGTCATATCCAACACCTTGGGAGCCCTGACATCCCTCTGCCCAGTGACACCCCCCCCCCCCCGCAGGCCTTGCCCCTCCCTTAGCTGAACTCTTGCCCTCCTTTACAGCTGGAAGAGGCCCAGAAGCAGCGTCATGAACGCCTGGTGGCGGGGCAGCAACAAGTCCTCCAGCAGCTAGAGGAAGAGGAACCCAAGGTGAGGCCTGGGAGGAGGCACACAGGCAGGTAGCAGGGGAGCTGGGCAGCCTGGCCCCTCTGGGACACTCATCCTCTTGTAGCTGCTGGCCCAGCTGACCCAGGAGTGTCAGGAACAGCGAGAGAGGTTGCCCCAGGAGATCCGTCGGTGCCTGCTGGGCGAGACATCCGAGGGACTGGGGGACGGCCCCCTGGTGGCCTGTGCCAGCAATGGTCATGCACCTGGGAGTGGTGGACACCTGTCCAGCGCTGACTCGGAGAGCCAGGAGGAGAACACCCAGCTTTGAACTGGCTGAGCAAGAGGTGGACACAAGTCTGGGTGGGCACTGGGCTGTGGGTAGAAGACACTAATACTTTGGGTTTTTTTTAACCTTTTACCTTTAGAAATTTTATTTTTTTAAAATCGGAGGCAAATGCCTCACACTAACTCTCACTCCCTGCATCTTCCTGGGACCTCTTAGTCCTCAGCCTCCCCTGCTAACTTCAGGCCTAGGGAAAGGGCTAGGGCTTGTACCCCATAACATTCACCTAAGATAGGTACTCCCCGATTCTTAAGGAGCAGCAAGTGGAACCATGGAGTTCTGCGTAGTTGAAAGCAACCCTTTATATTTGGGGACTTTTTTTTTTACATGAATAAAAGTGGACTTCAGGGACCCTGTGTACATTGTAGTTTGGATGAAAACACTCTGGGCTCTAGCTCTGGTATTGCCTTTTCTCTGGGGCCTCAGTTTCCTCATCTTTAAAATAGCCTTGTGCCATTGTGGTCAGATTCCTATCGAAGTTTCAAGGTTTGAACTTGGCTGCCTTGCCAAAGGTCTGTGGTGACCTTAGTCCCTGTCAGAGGTAGCTTCTGGTCTTCTGACATCTGTCCCGAGCCCCTAAGTTTCCCAAACCCATTAATCTCTTTTCCCTCAGCCTTACCCCATCTCTCTTTGTTCAGGCTCAGACCCTGCTTTAGGAAGCCTGCCCTACTCCCCACCCCTTCCTGTTGCCTGATATGATCCAAGCACCCAGCATCTTCTACCAGGGCTGCTGAGGGCTCCACTCAGGGTTGAAGCTGAGGTTTCAGATTGGTGGGAAGGGTCCATGGCTCTTAAGAGAGAGAAAGGGAATTGATAGTCTTAAGGGTTATTGCTGGCAGGGCTATGATACTCTGCGGATACCCTGTGGTCCTCTCATCCCTATGAGGGAGATATTTTGCCTGTTTTACAGATATGGAAACAGGCCCGGAATGGAAGATGCATTTACTGGGCCATAGCTAAGTGGAGACCTGCTGGAAGGCAGGATGGCCTGTGTGTTAGCTCTGTGCTAGATGGTCTTCACCAGCCGGAGGACATGCTCTGAGCCTGGGACCAGCCAGGAACACCAGAGACCCTGTGGCAAGAGAATGGGCCAAGCTCTGCAGCTGGGGCAGGCTGGCACTCCTTCAAGGCCTCTCCCAGCTTCCTGGAGGTCGGGGACTGGCCGCTCCCTCCCTCGGAGGAAGCCAGCCTCTTATCTGGGCTTATCTCCTGCCAATGAAGTGTTTGCTTTGCTTTGTTTTTGTTGCAGCCCCAGGCAAACAGATCGGGTAGGATGGCCCCACAAAACTGGGTGGCCAGGGTTGGGCTTCCCAGGGCTAAGGCCTCAGCTCTCCCTGAGATTCCTGCCATTGCCCAAGTCACATGCTTCAGCTGTCAGTCTGTGTCATGTTCCCAGATCTGCCACTTTTCCGGATCCCATGTCCTATATCGCTGACTGGCTGACCTCCATTTTCCCAAACACTCCATGTGGGTTGGGCCCTCGAAAACAAGCTAAGTCCCAAGATCCTGGTGTGACCATCTGCAGAGTGTCAGTTCCAGACATAGCCTCACCTTCAAGTCTGACCTACTCCTTGAGGCCCTGTTGTGGGGGCCACCCCCTCCCATGTTCCGGGAACCAAAGAGTTGTGGCGCAACTTATCTGCATATCCAGCGCAAAGCACTGGCCTGGGCTATAGGGGCGCCAATAAATCTCTGAACTGAGCTCTGGGCCCTGCTCCAGGTCCCTGTGAGAAGCTTTTACGTTCCCTTACGATCAGTCTGCCGCGCCGCGCCGCGCCGCCCCGCCCCACGTGTCTTGCCAGGTCCCTGAGCTGCGCTGGCCCCAGGCCGGTCAAACAGTAGCGGCTCACAAGGACTGACCCAAATAGGAGCAAATGACCCCCCTCCCGCCTGCCCCCGGGGAGCCGCGACATGGTTTGCAGAACGCTAAATTCCGGCGGCCGGCTGGGCTGCGGCTCCTAATTACCATATTAGAGATAAGGGCCTGGCAATCCCAGGGGTCTAGCCACGCTCCTCTTCCCCACCCAAGCCAAGCAGCGGGACTCTGCGGGCTGCCTCTTCTTCATCTCAGTCCTTAGAGCTTGTTTCTTCCTCCGGTAAAACGAGTCTCTCGTAAAACTATCAGCGATAGAGATCCGGTTTGCGAAACCCCAAACGAAGGATAGAGGCGCGGCGGCACATGCGCAGGCTTTATTATAAAGCACGTTTCTCGCGACCTCGGGTCCCCAGTTATGACAGGACAGCACCCAGACCCGCAACTTAGCACAGGCGCCCGAGGGCAGTCCAGAACCGGAGAGGGAAACCAGCCACTTCCGGAGGCTTAGGGGGTGGGGTGTGTGGAAAACTTTGAAACTCCAAACAGGAGCCACCCCTCCGTGACTATTGCACGCACCGGAAGGGACTCAAGCTGTACGTCAGCTCTTCTCCCTGTTAAAGGGGCACAGCGATCCTCTTTTTTTCCTAAGGCCTCGAAAGACTTCCGCCCACACCCAATATGGCGGGCGACGGGAGCGGGTAGAGTTCCGGGAATGTGGAGCAGAAGATCACTGGGAGGGGGTGGAGCCTCCTTTGCCCAAGTTTCGATCCCACCAGGACTGGATAATGCGCGTCCAGCTGGCGCTTTGTCGCATCTGTGTTGCAGTGCCTGCGCTCTTTGGGCGAGGAAGTCCCTTCAGGGAAGGAGGAGGAAAGAGTGAGCCTCATTCTGGCATCCCGAATCAGGTCCCCACCACCAGCTTGCTCTTCACTGGGCGGTCAGAGACACGGGATGATGCATGTGCCGGAATCCTAAATGAAACTGCCTAGCCAGAGATCTAGTGTTTAGAGGATGGGGCAGAATTCAACAATTTAAAGTAGCTTAAGAAGTTGGGGAGAGGCTCAGATGCCAGCAAGCCTTGTACTCTTATGAACCTGACGGTTCAGAAACTTTGGCGTGAAGTTGGTCTGTACTACAGATTTCGGTTCTCATAGCGGTCTGGCTGTAAGGGCTCTCGATTACAGGTAAAGGCAAAAACCGTGACTGGGGGCGGGGTCTTGGACAAAGAAGGAAGAGGGAGGAAATCCCAGCAGATCACTGAACACTGGGGTAGGACGGATTAGAACTGCAAGTCCCAGCATGCTCTACAACACGAAAGGGAAAATTGGTGGCTCTGAAACTAGAAATCCTGACAAACCCTAGATTAAAGGAGGGGCGGCGGCTGAGGGTTCAGGTCCCATCTCACCCGACGCTGGCGCTCACCTTGAAGGAACCCTCAAACTCATCGCTCATCCTTCGGAGCTCACGGCCATAGCGCTGCGCAGCCCAGAGATTGGGGGGAGCCGAACGCGAGCGTCCTCGAAAAGGGCTAAGCTCCTCCTCCATCCCTTCATCCTCCTCGGTCCCCGCTGGGTAGGAACTGTGGCGACTCCGGGTCTCCATAGCCCCAGCGCCTACAGGGGTCAGGGAGTGGAAGAGGTGTGAATCTCTGGCCTGTTATCCGTTCTACAGCCTCAGTCCCTCCTTTGTGAATGCAGAGAACTCAGAGGGCTTTTGTGAGAAATCGGCTACGTCCACAAATCCTTGTACAGTGTTGGTAATGAAGCCTTTAGTGTACAAAAAAGGAGTTTACTGTGCCTTTCATAAAATACGTAAATAAGCTATAACTATCACATGGTCTCATAGCAACCCTTAAGTAGGGAGGTGTCTTGCTGTGTCTTTGCAGGGGTCTTGGGAAACAATGTCCTACATCTTTCTTGGGGGACAGTGTCAAGAACTGTCATCACTCATCCGTTTTATTTTTCTGAGACTGGAGGATGTATATGCTAAAGTATCCTCACCACCTGGTTCAAGGGACCAAGCATGGAGGCTTGAGTTGGGTGTAGTGGTTTATATTTATAATCCCAGTGGTGAGGTCCAAGCTGGAGGTTTAAGGTCAGCCTAGACTACAGGAGAACTTGTCTTTTGCCAAACACACACACACACACACACACACACACACACACACACACACACGAGTGGGGTGGGATGGGGGACACTGGCCTACGAAGACACATGCACACAATAGCTACACAGGTGGTCAGAGAGGTGGCGTTTCCTCAGGTTAACATGGTTGTTAAGGCCTGAGGGTTTGGAACCCAGAGCCTATCAGGCTGTGCAGCTCTTGCCTTGCCCAGCCACCCTTCACTTTTAAGTTTTCTTCATGAAGGGACAGTCTCACCTCGCCTACATACTAATGCACCGCACCTGTGTGAAGGTCGCATCGGCATGTAGACGTGTCCTGTGAGCAGTAAGAGTGATCTCCTCTGGTCTGGGTATTGTGTGCCATCCTGACTTCTGCCATCTGTACCCCTCTGTCCAGACCAGTGAAGACCCAGAACCACTCCTAGGGGCAGAGTCCAGAGCTAAGCACAGACTGCTGCCCACACCCAGGTGTCTGCAGGCTTGGGAGGAGGGAAAAATCACCCTCACATTCAGGGGTTGATAAATCTGCTTCCCTCTCTCAAAGGTCAGCTGGGAAGACTCTGCAGCTCAGCTGTAGGATCCCAGCTGCAGACATGTGACAAAACACAGAGATAAGAAGGGGACCCTCATGAAAGACCTGGCCTGGGTCTGCTCCAAGCATCTGGCCAAGATGGAATGTCAATGCTCACCTACAGAGTGCTTTCACTAGGAAAACTCAGTACTGGGTGGGTTCCCTTTTGTGATGTTGGACCCATTCCCCCAGTTCCCTGTCACTTCAGTCTTTGTGGCACGAGAACAGCCTGTCCCATAGCGTCACCACTCCACCCTGTCCTTTGAACAGCCATTGGTTTCTTGGCTCCTGTGGGGCAGATGCGGAGTTCTCCCCATCTTACACAGAAGCCTGACACCGAAAGGAACATGCCTGCCTTTGGTGGTGCAGCCCACCTGCACCGAGTCATGAGCCTGAGCCCTGGAATCATGGCATTTGTGTGCTGAGCTGTGGTGGCAAGGTCAATGTCTTCCAGGTGGCCTTGGTCTAAGCTCAGCCCCTCCTCCTTCATGAAGAAGCAAAACAAGGGCTGGTGAGATTGCTCAGCCGGTGAAGGAGCGTTCAGTACAGCCAGATGAGCTGAGTGGGGGCCTTGGAATCCATGGAATGGGAGAGAGAACCTCCACAAGCTGTCCCCTGACCTCCACTAGCACCTGGACATGTGGCAACCCCACCCCTTCCTGAACAAATCTGCTTTCATAAGCTACATTAAAATCCTTGTTTAGCACCAGGCATGGTAGTACATGGCTTTAATCCAAGCACTCAAGAGGTAGAAGTCTTTGGATCTCTTGAGTTCAAGGCCAGCCTGGTCCAGAGTGAGTTCCAGGACGGCCAGAGTTACATAGAGACAGTCTCAAAACACAAAACAAACAAAAATCCTTGCTTAACATGCTCAAGGTTCTATCCCAGCACCTCACAAACCAACCAACCAATCAGAACGCTGACCAGGTCAGGCTGGACGGTCCCTTTGGATTGGCTCATTTAGTTCTTGACTCATATGGAGGCATCTCCCCTTTTTTCAGGGAGTGAAAGGAAGGCAAGCAGCATAAGGGACAAAGACTGGTACACACCAGTCTGACTCTGGGGTCTGTGTTCTTCTCATGTCCCCACCCCCTTCAGCAGTACCACAAACCACCTTGGTGGCCCCACTCGGAGGAATCAGGTTCTCCCGCCCTGACTAGTGTCAGCCACGCCAAGAGCCATGCTGTGCCATGGAGAACTCAGCAGTGCCAAGCACCTCAGCGACAGAATGCCATCCCATCCATCTGTGTCAGAGCGTTTGTGCTGGCTGACGAGAAAGGGGCTCAGGTGGCAGAAATGCTGACCTTAAACTTCTGGTCCTCCTGCTCCTGCCCCCACGGCAGCTCATGTGGTGCCGAGGTTAGGAGCTGAGGCTGCACGCACACTAGGCAGATATTCCACAAACTGAGCTGCATCTCCAGCCCCTTAATGGAATTTTAAAAATTATTTTTGCATTTATGGGAAAGAACCTGGAGATTCTGTGAACTACTAGGACAAAGAGGGTGGGTAGGGTGTGGCCTAGACCTGCCTCAGTCCCTCGGGGGAAGGGATGGGTGGCTACTCTCTGGGTGGATGCACAGGTCTGCCCATATGCCACCCTCTCAGACAGACTGGGGGTGGGGGAAGTGGGAAGAAACTGGTAGATATGCACCTTTAGCTTTAAGCTCCTTACACACTGGGCTTCTGGGTAAGTGGGTGTGGCTGAACCAGCAATTCATGGTGTAAGAAGAATCCTAGCATACTACATTAAAATTGGTGGGAGTGCCTAGGGGATGATAAACCATGGAAAGGTGCCTGCCACCAAGCCCTCAATTCCTGAGACCCACAAGGTAGAAGAGGAGAGAACCAAATTAACTCCTAAAAAGTATCCTTTGACCTCCATACATGTCTTTATACACATAAAATAATTCGTAAAAACAAAAAACATGGTGACCAGGGAGGAGAGTAATAAAAACAAAACCATTGTTTTCCCAGACGCTTCCAAGCACAGGAGGCTCTGCCCGCAGGCAGGGCAGGCCACTCTGTCTGCCTCATCTCCAGGATGGCCTGCCCAGACCTGTGCAGTAGCCTTGAGGAAAGGCATTTTAGAGTCTAGCCTGGGGCCCTTACCTGGCCCTGCTCTGGCCAAACATTCTGTCAGAGCCTCTCTAACAACAGCGCAGCTTGCTGGTAGCTGGATTCAGAGACAAAATGTCCCAGAAGACACCCTTGTGTCCACCACTGCTTCACTCAGTAACACTGAAATGTGATTCTCACACAGTTCTTACCTGTTACAATAAAATATTTGTTCCCTGGATTTTTTTTTTTTTTTTTGGTTTGGTTTTTCGAGACAGGGTTTCTCTGTATAGCCCTGGCTGACCAGGAACTCACTTTGTAGACCAGGCTGGCCTTGAACTCAGAAATCCGCCTGCCTCTGCCTCCCGAGTGTTGGGATTAAAGGCGTGCACCACCACCGCCCGGCTTTTTAAAATCTTTTTTCTTTTTTTTTTGGTCCCTGGATTTTGTTAACCACTTCAATAGATAAAACTGTTCCCAGCTAGGCATGGTAGCACATGCTCTTTATCCAAGTCCCTGGGGGTAAAAGGCCAGCAGAGCTAGTTCCTGAAAAGCCAGAGAGCTACATGGAGAAACTCTGTCTCAAAAAATCAAAATAAAGCAGGCAGTGGTGGCGCACGACTTTAATCCCAGCACTTGGGAGGCAGAGGCAGGCGGATTTCTGAGTTCGAGGCCAGCCTGCTCTACAGACTGAGTTCCAGGACAGCCAGGGCTATACAGAGAAACCCTGTCTCGGAAAAAAAAAAAAACCAAAAAAACAAACAAACAAAAAAAACAAAACAAAACAAACAAGTGAACAAAAAATCAAAATAAAGACAGGACTATTTCTGAAGTTGGTACAGACCGGATAGTCCCAGCTACTTGCTAGTTGGGTGTCTGAGGCCAGATGGTTGCTTAAGCCCAGGAGTTTGAGGTCAGCCTGGGCAGCACAGTGAGACTTTGTCTCAGCAAATGTAACAAAGGCTGGAGATGTGGTTCAGTGAGAAAGTCCTTGCCTAGTAAGCTGGAGGCCCTGGGCCTGGATCTTAAAACCTCAAAACACAACAACAAAAATATTCCTAGCTCAGGGGCTGTATGAAAGCACAGGGATTATTTGGTCCATGTCTAAATCCCTGTTCTAAAACCCAACTATGCCTATCTTAAACCTTCAGTGGCTCCCTATTGTCTATCTGTATACCTTCAAGTCACCTCTATCCTGAGTCTAACCTATACCTCATGTTTGCCAGGCCAGAGCAAGGGATGTTTAAGGCACTGCATAAATTGCACTTACTACTGAAGGAATCCAGGTCTGCAGAGAGTAAGCCAACCCAATAGCAACCATGATATCCACAACTAGGGTGCTGGTCGGGCATGGGGCCTCAATCACGTCTCTGTGCCAGGCGGTTTCTAAGCAGTTACTGGACCCCTGAGAAGTAGGACCAGTTCTATTCCCATTTTACAGATTAGGAAATTAAGGCAGAAGCAGTTAACCTCTCAATCTGCACTTAAAAGGCCCTCCTCAGCTGCTGCAATCTGGCCCAGAGGCCAGTACTGGCTGCTTCTCCCATTTTATGGCTTCCCCACTCTCTTCCTACTGTGCAGTTCCTGTGTGCTGCAGTCCCTGCCCTAGGGATGCTCACAGCCCAATGGACCCTGGTGCAGGTAGTCACACAGAGATGGCGAGAAGGTCCATAGCTCTGGCAGGTCTGACATCTGCAGATCTCACTCGTGTTGCTCTTGCTTTGCTGAGACAGGGTCTAGGTAGCCCGAGCCATCCCCAAACTCATCTGTGCTTGGTGCTGAGATTACAGGCATATACTACCATACCCAGTTCTGCATTTGAGACCCCTGAAAAGTAAATCAAATGTTTATGAACCTTATCACCACCTGCCACACACACACATACACACACACTGGCCCAGGGAGTGTCTGTCTCTGCCTAGCATGGGATGGGAGAGAAGCAAAGAGGACACATTCAGCTACCTTCCCCATGGCTGTTTGCCCTGGTTGTCTTCATTCACAGCAGCTCTCCTTCACGGAGCCGGGGTATACCTCTGCTCCTCCTCGCAGAGGCAGGCCCAGCTTTTACTGTGCTCCCTAAAGCTGTTTGCAAAGCCTGTTAGTGTCCCTCCCCCACCTCGAGCCTCAGGCTTGCCCTTCCTCCTATGAGTGTCCCCACCTTTCCTTCCAGTCTCTCATCCCAGACCCTGTCACTTTGTCCTAGCAAGATGCCAGCCAATTGTCACCTCCTTCCTGTTGAAGCACCCCCTTGGAGTTGATGTAATACTCAAGGCAGCTCCTCTTTTGGGGGCTGGACCAGCTCACCCCTCAACCACAAGACGGAAGCCAGGTTCCTCAGTTCCATGTTGCTAGGATAGCTCTAAAGAGGGGGCTTCTAGCCTGGGGTTGTCTGGACAAGACCCGGCCCTTCACTCTGCAGACTGGAGTATTGTGACCCCAGCCAGGCCCCACCCGTGGACGTGCACCAGGCGCCTGCCTTCCTGCACAAGCTGCTGCAGCTGAGTGGAGTCTGCCTATACTTTGAGGAGCTGCCCTCCCAGGTGGACCTGCCACAGCCACCTCTGCAGATCAGCAGCTGCACAGGGTACGTGGAACTCATGGTGAGGCTGAAGCAGACAGAACAAGGGCCTTCTCGGGGCCCCAAGGAGAGTTCCGGTGATGGGGAACTTGATCCATGCAGAGCAATGGCTGTTCTTTCAGAGGTCCTGAGTTAAATTCCCAGCAACCACATGGTGGCTTACAACCCTGTATAATGGAATCTGATGCCCTCTTCTGGTGTGTCTGAAGACAGCCACAGTGTTCTCACATTAAGTAAACAAATTAATTAACTAATTAATTAATTAACTAACTTTTTTTTTTAAAGGAAAGAGAAAGAAATCTGGAGATATGCCCAGCAGTGGTAGTGCACATCTTTAATCCCAGCACTTGAGAGGCAGAGGCAGATCTCTTGAGTTTGAGGCCAGCCTGGTTGAGCAAGTTCCAGGACAGATAAGGCTATACAGAGAAACCCTGTCCTGAAAAACCAAAAAATAAATAATAATAAAAACTAATATTAAAAGGAAGAAGAAAGCTGAAGGTTAAAATAAGGGATGGGGGGTGTGGTGTGGAAAAATGGCTCAGTGGTTCAGAGCATTTACTGCTCTTGCATAGGATGTGAGTTCAGTTCCCAGCAACCACAAGGGGCAGCTTACTACCGCCTATAACTCCAGCTTTAGGGGGTCTAACACCCTCTTCTGGACTCCAAGCCTGCACTTGCACGTGTGTATTTTACATGGGCATACATATACACATAATTTTAAAAAGAAAGTGGAATGCCAGGCATGGTGGCCTGTGATCCTAGTACTTGGTAGGTAGAGGCCAGAGCTGCCCTCCCAGGTGGACCTGCCACAGCCAGGAGTTCAAGGCTAGTCTTAGCTGTATAGACATCTGAGGCAGTCCAGGGACCCATGAGGGGTTAGGGATAAGTTAGGTTCTATGGAGCCAGTGACAAACCTGGTTGAGCTCAGATTTCTGTGGCTGTGCAGCGTCAGCAATGGCAAGTGGGGAGTATAAGCAGTATCTCCAGCACCTCTCCTTCCATCTTGGCACTCACTCACACTTTCCAACTTCACACGGCTCTTGTTTGTCATTTAGGGTCACCTGCCTGTCCTATCCGGGCAAGAATAGTTGTGCTGAAGGTGTAAGAAAGAACCAGAACCTACTGAGCCAGGCAGTGGTGGCACACGCCTTTAATCCCAGCACTTGGGAGGCAGAGGCAGATGGATTTCTGAGTTCGAGGCCAGCCTGATCTACAGAGTGAATTCCAGGACAGCCAGGGCTATACAGAGAAACCCTGACTCGAAAAAACAAAAACAAAACAAAACAAAACAAAAAAAAAAAAAAAGGAAGGAAGACAGAACCTACTGACCACTTCTTGGGGCTGGAGAGATGGCTCAGTGGTTAAGAGCACTGTCTGCTCTTCCAGAGGTCCTGAGTTCAATTCCCAGGAACCACATGGTGGCTCACAACCATCTGTAATGGGTTCTGATGCCCTCTTCTGTTGTGTCTGCAGATAGCTACAGTGTACTCACATACATAAAATAAATAATTTTTTTTAAAAAAAAAAGGAAAATCACTTCTTTAGGGCTCTGCTTACCTCCCACTGATGTTTATCTTGGGGACATAATAAGGGGGTCTGTTTTCAGGATTCAGTGAATCAGCTTAATCATTAAGGGCATACTATACATCTCTGTGAATTAATCCCATGATAGTTGGTTTGTAGAAGAGGCAATCTGACCAAAGGAGCTATCTGGGGCTTCCCAAGAATCTTCAGGAAGTATGGCTGCAACAGCAATGTAAGGGGCAATCTGCCTGGTACAGGCAGATAATGGTAGTGAGGAACCTACCTCCATGATGACTGTTGGTGGCTGCCCGTCCCTGCTGATGAACGATGCTCCCTGGGAGACCTGGGTAGGGATCTGGCTGGTCCTCAGTGAGGCTAGGGCCCAGGCCCCTATCTGTAGCACTAGCGTCTTCCTGCTCACTTGGCTCAAACTCTGGGATCTGGAACATACTCTGGGCTGTAGAGACAAGGTAAGAAGTACTCACTACACAGGCTAGGCAAACAGTGTTTATGAGAGGCAAAGGAGAGGTACTCCTGTCTCCCTTTCCCACCAAGGTAGCTCAACTCCCCAAATCTTTCCAATCCCTCATCTGTCTGCTCAGTCTGGCCTGGCTGTCGCCGGAATATTAAATCTCTCTTCAGAGCTCTGTCCAGACACTAGTGCGCTCCCCCTGCCCGTTAGGACCGGGAATAGGTCTCACCCCAAGCCCGATCTCGAGGCCCCTGACCCGGGCCTGCCTCCTCCCTCCAGTTCTAAGGGCGCCCGGCCCTAGTTTCCTGGGCGACGAGAACTGTCACAGATCTGACCCAATCAGTTCTCGAAGTAAATCCCGGGTTGCCCCGGAGGCGGGGCCACCCCAAGCCAGGTCCCACCCCTGCGCCGACCTGCTGGTCTCCACCGCCTTCCTCCCGCGTCGCTCCCCAGGCTCCGGATTCCGGGATCGGACTTCCTCAAGCCTAGGGCGTGTGCAGGAGCCAGCGAGGGCTGCTTTGGGGTTCCCATTTGGATCCTGGAGGCCTGCTTCGGCTGATAAGTCCTCCAGCCCTTCTGGGCCCGAATTCCCTCCTGTAAAATGGGGCTAATGACACCTCCCTGGGGAGCTGGTGAAAACTCTGTAAACAGCTTAGTGATTACTTATAGAGCCGTTCACTGAAGCTCGGCCGTCGGATGCAATGGTCGTTGCGATGGTTATTGCTCCCCCTGGACCGAGTGACCGGGATGGGAAGACCAGCTCCTTCTTCCCGATTGTGGAGGCCTTGCACTGCCCGTCTTGGGGACAACTCCCCGCGCCATTTCGAGAGCTCCTTTCCGGCAGGATGGCCGCCCAGGTGCGGAAGAAGAGACAGGGGCGCCCAGGAGGGCGAGCGGTGGGGCTCTAAGGGACTCTGCTGCCAGGATAGGTGTGCGTACGCTGCCCCAGGCCGGAGCGCCGGGCCTGCAGACAGAAGCTAGGGGGCGGGGTCCGGGAACCATCTTGGTTGTGGGCGGAAGTTTCCTTCAGTGACCCTGTGCGGGGAAGTCGTTGCCGCCCCCACATGGGCACGCCGAACGCAATGTGGGTTTGGGAATCTAAGCATGGGAAATGGTAGTCCACAAACATTAAGAGCTGGAGGTCCATGGCACTGGTAGTCCAGGTGCTTGCTGTGTGCAGCCTGCTCTACCCTCGGCCGCCCGCCGCCATCCGTAACCCGGGACACCCGCCGGCAGCGCACCTTGCGCCGATTCTCGAAGAGATGCACGCCGGGCGCGGTGCATGGCTTCGGAGTCCCTGCCGGCCGCTACGCAGTTTACGTAGCGAACGGACGCCCGCGCAGGCGCAGGAGTGGGGCGGAGCAGCGGGAGCCGGGGAGCTGGAGCCCGGTGTCCCGGCGACCGGATCCCGCTTTACCCTGCAGCGGCCCGAGAACCTGACATCGACTTCCTCTTATTCACCGGGGCTGAGGGTGGACGCGGTGGGGGAACACGTCTGGAATCTTGAGGACAGAGGAAGAAGCCTCCCAATCCGGATTATTGGAGGGGAAAGAGGAGCCAAGCTTGGGGAGGGGGAGAGCGGGGCGTTGGGCGCCCCCGCAGCGGCCGCTGTCCTAAGCTGACGGGCATCGGCCGGCTCTCCCCCTCCTGCCAGCCGGACACGAGCAACCAAGGCCAGGGACTCTGAGCCACTGCATCCTCGCATCTTGGCTCTGGGGCTGGACCAGGGAGGGACACCCCCAACCCCCATTTCATTTGCCCTGGGTAGGAAAGACTACCTTATACACTCCAGAGTGACGGGTATAGGGCCCAGGGCCCAGGTTACCCGTGCCCACCCCCACCCCCACTCCCGTCTCTGCTGAGGAGGAAAGGCCTGACAACCCCAACTTCTTTTTTCCAGAGTTCCCAGGTCTCACCACCTATTGCAGGTCTCACCCCTCCGTATTTATTTCCCTGGCTTCTGGCCAGCCCTCTATCTCTGTCTCCGGGTTTCAGGCCTCCCTCCTTGACATGGAGAGTAACCTGTCTGGTCTGGTGCCTGCAGCTGGGCTGGTACCTGCACTGCCGCCTACAGTGACCCTGGGGCTGACCGCTGCCTACACTGCCCTATACGCTCTGCTCTTCTTCTCTGTCTATGCCCAGCTTTGGCTGGTGCTTCTGTATGGGCACAAGCGCCTCAGCTATCAGACAGTATTCCTGGCACTCTGTCTGCTCTGGGCAGCCTTGCGTACCACACTCTTCTCCTTCTACTTCCGAGATACTCCCAGGGCCAACCGCCTGGGGCCATTGCCTTTTTGGCTTCTCTATTGCTGCCCTGTCTGCCTGCAGTTCTTCACACTGACGCTTATGAACCTCTACTTTGCGCAGGTAACCACGGGAACTGGTGTGGTGGGAGTAGGAGGGCAATCCCAAGGGTCCAAAGGAGTGATAGTTATCTCTGCTCTTAGGTGGTGTTCAAGGCCAAGGCGAAGCGTCGGCCAGAGATGAGCCGGGGCTTGTAAGTACTGGAGATGTCAATGGGTCAGTGGCAGGGAGGAAGCCCACCCAGCAGGGTTGAGACAGGAGGAACTTCAGAAGTATTTGTGATAGAGCTTGAGAAACCTTAAGCGTCTGATACAGACATCTATGATAGTGCCAGGGGAGCGAGACCATCAACATCACCTGTGGTGGAGAAAGATGGAGGCTCCAACCCATGGAATGCATGAAGTCTTGCTGCACTTTTTAGTGACCTTGGCTGCAACACCTCTGTCCTTACACAATGCCTTCTAGTTTATAACAGTATTTCACAAGCATCTTGGCACATCTCACCTGAGGTGCTATTCCTATCCTCATTTAAGAGGATAACTAAGGCCCAGTTAAACAAAGCACCATGTTCAAGGTCACACAGCAGGAATGGGGCCCACTCAGGAACAGATGTTTGACCCCGTGCTCCTATGATGCTGTAGCTCTCAATCAGCCCCTCAGTCTCCTCATCTGCAGAACTAGATGAGCAGAGTTTAGATGTGGCCATCCGAGTTCTAATGGACCCTGGGGGTCTCCTGTGGAGTCAGGATTGCCGGTGAGGGCCGAGGGGATCCGTGGTCTGGGGCTGACTTTGCTGTGGGCTGCAGGCTGGCTGTCCGAGGGGCCTTCGTGGGTGCTTCACTGCTCTTTTTGCTGGTGAATGTACTGTGTGCAGTGCTGTCTCGCCAGCGCCAGGCACAGCCCTGGGTCCTTCTGCTGGTACGTGTCTTGGTGAGCGACTCTCTCTTCGTCATCTGTGCCCTCTCGCTTGCTGCCTGCCTCTGCCTCGTGGCCCGTCGAGCCCCTTCCACCAGCATCTACTTAGAGGCCAAGGTAGGACCACAAACCCTGATGTAGTAGTACCCTTGGGGCTCCTTGGACAGAGTTTTTTTTTAGGATGTAAAGGAAGATAGGAGCCCTCCTCTCCATGAAGATCCTCTATTGTCATCTCTGCCAGGGGACCAGTGTGTGTCAGGCAGCTGCTATAGGGGGTGCCATGGTCCTGCTCTATGCCAGCCGGGCCTGTTACAACCTGGCAGCTCTGGCCTTGGCCCCTCGGAGCCGGCTAGATGCCTTCGATTACGACTGGTACAACGTATCTGACCAGGTAGGCATTGGTCCTGTTTGTCCTTTCTTTAGTAACTATAATATCTAGCCTCCAGCTGGCAAGGGCCCTGCCAGCATCCTCTGTGGTAGCAGAATGTCCTCAGCCTCTGCTTTTCCCCAGGCAGATCTGGTGAATGACCTAGGGAACAAAGGCTACCTGGTATTTGGCCTCATCCTCTTCGTTTGGGAATTGCTGCCTACTACATTGCTAGTGGGCTTCTTCCGGGTACACCGGCCCCCACAGGATCTGGTAGGGCCCCCCAACTACCTCTTGGTCCAGTGTAGAGGGCTGGAGCCTGGAAATTCTGGTCTGGGGTCCTGGGACAATTATGGCGGCAGAAGAAAATATCCATAGTACCGACTTCTTTCCCCATACCTTACAGAGTACCAGTCGAATCCTCAATGGGCAGGTTTTTGGCTCCCGATCCTACTTCTTTGACCGGGCTGGCCATTGTGAGGATGAGGGCTGCTCCTGGGAGCATAGCCGGAGTGAGAGCACCAGGTAGGCCCCTCAACCCTGCCTGAAGTGCCTCGAGATGAGATCCAGCCTACCTCCCCTCTGGGTTCCCAGTGCCCACCCCTGCCCACAAAAGCAGTTTGCCCTTTGACCTAGGGCTCTCTGTTTCTCAGCCTCTCCCATTTCAAAAATGTGGCCCTGGGCACTGCCTGGGACTCACCTTGCTTCTCTGCCCACAGCATGTCCGGCAGCCTGGGCTCTGGCAGTTGGTATGGTGCCATCGGACGTGAGCCAGGCTGGGGAGGGGCCAGCCAGACGAGGACCACTCCTCTGCTCTTCTCCCAGGTGCCAGGACCTAGTAGTCACCACCACAGCCTCTATTCTACGCCACAGACGTGATCTCCTTTTACTCCCCTTAGAATACCCAGGCCCCAGTTCCCCTGATCCCTGGCCCCTGTGCCAAGTCTGTCTGCTGCTTCTTGCCCAGGATGCCAGGAGACTATGGCTGCTTCTCTCCTCTGGCCAGCTCCTTGCTGCTCCTATTGTAGTGAGCTTGTGCCATGCCCCTAAAATGGAAACAAGGCCCCAGGATACCAGATGCCCACAGTGCCCTGGCATGACCTGCCACCTCTGCTTCCACACTGGAGCCGGCTACCTCTCCTGTGCCTACCACTCAATAAACAGAGGCTGTGCCCTGTCCTCCCTCCTGTCACTCGTCTGAGTTCTGTTCCTTCTCACCTTGACCTGTTTGGCATCAGGATAATCAAATGCTGGCCCTTGACATGGGTTGCCAGGCTGGGCAGCTGGCACTCACCTTTGGCGAAGGGAGTGAGCCTGAGCAGCAGCAGGAACACTGCGCTTGCCTCTGCTCTTAAAGCTCCCCTAGAGCAGCAGGGACACTGCACATGCCTCTGCTCTTAAAGCTTCCCTGGCTCAGAGGAGACTTCTCTGTGCTGTCCAAGCTGGCCTGAAAGTCCTGCCCTCAAATGATCCCCCTGCCTCAGGCTCGGCTCAAATAACTGAAGCTAGAGGTTTGTCTTGGTTGAAAAGTCACTTCCACAGGTTGGGGATGTGGCTTAACTGTTGAGTACTTTCCAGGAATGTCCAAGGCCATGAGTTGAATCTCCATGGGAGGGGCCAGGGAATCAAATCTCCATGAAACTTCACTAGAACCATAACCCCTCTTAGACCATACAGCATTGTAATTTTGTGACTTTTAGGCATCTTAAAATTTTTGTTTTGTTTTGTTTTTCCTGACAGGGTTTCTCTGTACAGCCCTGGCTGTCCTGGAACTCACTTTGTAGACCAGGCTGGCCTCGAACTCAGAAATCTGCCTGCCTCTGCCTCCTGAGTGCTGGGATTAAAGGCGTGAGCCACCACGCCCGGCTTAAAATTTCTTATTACATTTATTGTGTGTGTGTATGTGTGGGCTCATGTATTGTAGAGGCAATTCTCTCCTTCTGTCATGGGTCCTATAGATCAAACTCAGGTGTAAAGTTTTGGTAGCAAGTACTTTTGCCCACTAAGCCATCTCATTAGCCCTTTCACATTCGTTTTTGTTTGTGTTTTTCCAAGACACTGATTCTCTGTGAGGCCGTGGCCATCCTGGAACTCTCTCTAGACCAGACTGGCCTTGAACTCACAGAGATCCACCTGCTTCTGCCTAGGATAGGAATGTGTGCTACCATGCACAGCTAACTTTTTTTTTTCCTTGTTCTGGTCAACCCCACTTGCTCTGGCTGTCCTCGCCCCCGTACAGCCCCGCTCGCTCAGGCCAGCCCCGCTCACTCCAGTCGGCCCTGCTCGCTCCGATCAGCTCCGCTTGCTCCCTTTGGCCCCGCTCACTCCAGCCGTCCCTGTTTGGCTCCGCTTGCTCCGGCCATCCCTGCTGGCTCCAACCGTCCCCGTTCGGCTCTGCTCGCTCTGGACAGCCCCGCTTGCTCCGGTTGGTCTCTCCGGTCCAAGGCTTCGTTTCTTATTATTCTTCATAAATACGCTGTAGCTGACTTCAGACGCACCAGAGGAGTGCGTCAGATCTCATTACGGGTGGTTGTAAGCCACCATGTGGTTGCTGGGATTTTGAACTCATCACCTTCGGAAGAGCAGTCGGGTGCTCTTACTCGCTGAGCCGTCTCACCAGCCCAGCTAACTTCTTTTTAATGACATGCATTTATTTGTATATATGTCTTCGTGGATGTATGGATAAGCACTTGGCACAGCACATATGTAGAGGTCAGATGACAACTTACAAGTTGGTTCATTCCTTCATATGGATTGGCAAGGTAGAACTTATATCACCAGGCTTGGTGGCAAAGGCCTTTATCTGTTGAGCCATCTTATTGGCCCAGTTTGGTATAATTTTCTTTCTTTCTTTCTTTCTTTCTTTCTTTCTTTCTTTCTTTCTTTCTTTCTTTCTTTCTTTCTTCTTTCTTTTCTGAGACAGAGTTTCTCTGTATAGGTCTGGCTGTCCTGGGACTCACTCTGTAGACCAGGTTGGCCTCGAACTCAGAAATCTGCCTGCCTCTGCCTCCCAAGTGCTGGGATTAAAGGTGTGCACAACCACGCCTGGATTTTTCTCCCTTTCTTTCTTTCTTTCTTTCTTTCTTTCTTTCTTTCTTTCTTTCTTTCTTCCTTCCTTCCTTCCTTCCTTCCTTCCTTTTTTTTTTAGACTAATTTATTATTATACATAAGTACACTGTAGCTGTCTTCAGATACACCAGAAGAGGGCGTCAGATCTCATTATGGGTGGTTGTGAGCCACCATGTGGTTGCTGGGATTTGAACTCAAGACCTTCAGAAGACCAGTCAGTGCTCTTACCCGCTGAGCCATCTTGCCCGCCCCCCTCTCATTTTTTTTCTTAAAATTATTTATATTTATGTATAGGTGTATCTGCACCCGTGCCTGTGTGTAGTGCCCAAAGAGGCCAGAAGAGGGAATCATCAGATCCCCAGGAGCTAGAGTTAGAGGTTGCTGTGAGTTGCCAGTGCTGGAGACAACTTAGTAGGTCTTTTGGAGGAGGAGCAGCAAGTGCTCTTAACTGCTAAGCCATCTCCACAGCCTGGTAGGCATCTTGTCTTCTAATGGATTAAATTAGTTTTGTGGAGGCCTAGTGTGTGTGTGCTGTGCATGTATTTATTTATTTATTTAGGTTTTTCAAGACAGGGTTTCTCTGTATAGCTCTGGCTGTCCTGGAACTCGCTGTGCATGTATTTATGTGTGCATACATGGATGGACACATACAGACACACACACACAGGTACAGAGTCAGTAAACCCCGTATGGGTTCCAGGAAACAAACTTGGAATTTCAGGCTCAGTGGCAAGCTGCCCTACAAAGCACGGTGCCATCTCACAGACCTGAAGCCTGGCTTCTGTCACCACCTCTACTGTGGTCTTCAAGTGTCAAGTTTATGGAGGGTCTACAAAGGGGGTGCTTATGTGGCACAGCCTCCATCTCCTTACCTGGGTATGGGTTCACCCTGATCCCCAGGCTACTTGCATGCTGAGTCAGCTCCTGGTACACAAATCCTACTGCTCCCAAAGGTTTAGTCACTGCCCTGAGTTCCTGACATCCTTGCAGAGCTGCCCTGTGGCTCAGGATTGATTATCAGAGCCTGTGACTCCTGTCTATAAACCTGGTGATTCTAGCTCCTTTGAGATCTCAGCCTAACAGTAAGTCTGCCTTGAAATTCTTTCTTTGGGACTCTCCTGGAGCCAGGTCTACAAGGTCTCCAGAGAGAACAGCAGAGGCTCAGACTTCAGCAGTAAGCTGGACAATCACTTTCAGATGGAAGCAAAATTGCTAACATTTATAGGGCACTTAATTCTGTATGCTAGGCTTTAAGCATTTATAAACACTGACCTCAGCTGGGCAGTGGTGGTTCATGCCTTTAATTCAGCATTTGAGGGGCAGAGAAAGGTGGCTCTCTGTGAGTTTGAGGCCAGCCTGAACCAGAGAGCAAGTTTCAGGACAGCCAAGGCTCCAAAAACAAAGAAAGACAACAAAGAAAAAAAGAGAAAGAGGCCGGGCATGGTGGTGCATGCCTTTGATGCCAGCACTCAGGAGGCAGAGGCAGGCGGATTTCTGAGTTCAAGGCCAGCCTGGTCTACAGAGTGAGTTCCAGAGCAGCCAGGACTACACAGAGAAATCCTGTCTCGAAAAAACAAAACAAAAAACAAAAAAAAAAAAAAAAAAAAAGAGAGAGAGAGAGAGAAAGAGAAAGAGAATCAAACTAGAAACCACTGGCTTTGTATGTATGCACAGGCATTGGTTATTTGCCTACATGTATGTCTGTGTGAGGGTGTCCCAGACAGTTGTGAGTGCTGGGAACTGAACTCTGGTCTTCTTGAAGAAGAGCCAGTGCTCTTAAATACTGAACCATCTCTCCAGCCCTCAAATACTGACTTCTTAAATACTCAAAATCAGCACCCAAAGTTAAGTAATCACACCCCCCCCCCTTTTTCCCCCAGACAGGGTTTCTCTGTATAGCCCTGGCTGTCCTGGAACTTACTTTGTAGACCAGGCTGGCCTCGAACCCAAAAATCTGCCTGCTTCTGCCTCCCAAGTGCTGGGATTAAAGGCGTGTGCCACCACCGCCCGGCTAGTAATCACCCTTTTACTGTAAGTGGGAACTAGAGAGTTTGATAACTCACCCTGACCCGCTATCATCTGCGTGGTCACTTAAACATATTGACAATTACCACAAAACCCAGTAATGGTAGGGCACACCTTTAATCCCAGCACTCTGGAGGCAAAGCAGGTGGATCTCTGAATTTGAGACCACCCTAGTCTACAAGACAGCCAGGAGTACACAGAGAAACTCTGTTTCAAAAAAAAAAAGCAAAACATCCCAACAACAACAAAAGTACTGACCACAGTAGCATGGGCTCTCGGAATGCTACAGGAGAGATGTTGCAGAGATCAATAAAGAAATGGATATAAAGAACAGAGAAGGATAGAGACAGGAGAGGACCCGGCTTTAGCTGTTCAGAAAATGCTAGCACTCTTTCTGCTGGAATTGTCAGGCAGCTGATGGTCCCCGGGGCTGACTCCAGGGCCTGGAGGATCAGAGATGGGGATGCAGCCTGAGGATCAAGAGGTGCTCCATCAGTGACTTCCCAGAACTAGGACCCAACCCATTCAGCTGGTTAAATCCAGGTGGCCTCAGAGAGCTCCCCGCCTTCCACCCCCACATACCCTCTTCTCCCTGAGGGCCTCTCCCTCATAAGTGCCGAGCCCAAGGGCCAGACTATCCTCATGGGCGGAGAAACGAAGGCTCTTCCCAGTCCAGTAATAGACCTAGAAGATTCCAGGAGATGAGTGTGTCGGCTGTCCTGAGCCCAGGGCCAGCTGATGTCCAGGTTAGGGCAGCGTTGGGGCCCCGATCCCAGCCTGGAAGGTTAGACTTCACGTCGACCCTTCTCTGGCTCTTCTGCCGCTCACTGGCCTGGACAAGACAGGATTGGGGAGCCCAGAGGCTGCAGGTGCAGGTAAAGGGCTGGGTGCAAGGCGGTTGGTGGCGGGAGCCGGTGGCGAGGGTGCGGCACGACACGTAGGGAGACGCAGCTCTGGTAGGGTTAAGCTCCCAAGGAGGGGGCTTTTGAGGGCGGGAGGAGGGGGGTCCTAGTCAGACGGTCGCCGGCTCAGTCTCTGGGCTGCCGCCGGCCCTTCCTTGGCTCAGCCCGCACACCCTCGAGGCGGCGCGGGAGACCTGGCCGCAGCCAAAGCCGCAGCCTCAGAGTGGGCAGACAGTAAGTGCGGAGCAGGCGCGGGAATGTGGGCTGGATCTCAGGCCCCGGGAGCTGGGAGGCAACCGGCAGGGCGGGACACTTCCCGCGCGTGGATGCATTTCTCGAGTGGTGTGACCGTGCGTCCCGTCGCCGGTCACGCTCGGAGGCGTCGGCGTAAGGACGCGGGGGAGGTGGTGGGAGCAAGCGGCTAGCGTGCAGTGTCACGCGGGTCGTGTGTGTGTGTGTGTGTGTGTGTGTACGCGAGCGCGCGCATTAGTGCGCGTGGACTTCTAGGGTAGCTCGGCTCTGCGGGCACGCCCATGGTGGTTAGTTGTGCCAGGGTCTGCGGGAGCGTGGTGCAATGCTATGCCTGCAGCCTGGGCAGCGGGCGGCTAGAGCTGCAGAATGGAATGTGGCTCAGATATCTTTGTGGCACATGTAGCAGACTGTGCATATGTATGTGGAGGTGCGCCTGCCATCTCCCGTTGCCCCCTAGGTGACAGCTGTCCCGTGGGCTGCTGTATCCGTGCTGCCCTTCCCACCCTGTGCCTCGCTTCTTCTGGGAACTTTGTGCCCACTTTTCCTTTCCCTGGCTCTGGGCCTTGCCTATACCCTGCAGCCAGATCCGCCTCGGGGTTCCTCGAAAGCCCAGCGGGCGGGTGGGGACCCTGGAAGATCCCCGCCCGCCTGCCCGGTTGATCCCTGCTAGGCTGGAAGGCAGGAGGGGACAGATGCATCTGAGGAGGCTGCCACAGCCGCACTGGGAGAGCCAAGTATGGACCTGCTATTCCTGTCTCCAGTTCTGCAGCCTCTAGCCTCTTCCGATTTCCCCTGGAACTCCCTAGTCTTCCCTTGGTCTTCTCCAAGGCAGGTTCCCTTATGCCTCACAAGTCCCCCCATTTTCTCACTCACCCTGCCTGGCTTAGTGTTTTCTTCTTTATCCCACTCTCCTGATGGCTAGGCTAAGGTAAGAGGGAGGCTGGAGGTGGGGACCTAGGTGTTAGTACCTGGAACCAGAGGCTGTTTGAGGGTTATATCTATGGATAATAAAGCTAGGGACTCAAAAACTTTGGGGAGTCTAAACTAGAGAAGGAGGGTGTGGATGTCGGATCTCTTCATGACCCCATAATCCTTGGTTTGGCCTGCAGTGACCACTGCTCCCCAGGAGCTCCCTGCTCCTCCTTCCCAAGCAGGAAGTGGAGCTGGACCTGCCTCTGGAAGGGCCATGCGCAGCACCACACTCCTGGCCCTGTTGGCACTGGTGCTGCTTTACTTGGTATCTGGGGCTCTAGTGTTCCAGGCTCTGGAGCAGCCTCATGAACAGCAGGTTCAGAAGAAAATGGATGATGGCCGAGACCAGTTTCTGAGGGACCATCCCTGTGTGAGCCAGAAGAGCCTGGAGGATTTCGTCAAGGTTGGTTGGCAGGGTTGGTTAGAGGGGAGTCCTGCTCAGGGTGCTGTTTCCAGACATGTATCTCTGAGGACAGGGTTCCTCCTGCTACATCTCTGGGAGTGCCAGGCAGGAGCTGGGACCCAAGTGTTTGTTTTTAATATGCCGGCTGTGTTGTTGTCCAGGCTGTGCCCCTGGGATGTCCCCTTCCCTGGGTGATGGTGGAAGGAAGGAAGGAAGGAAGGAAGGAAGGAAGGAAGGAAGGAAGGAAGGACAAATTACTGAATGGAGCTACCGAGTGAATGGGTGGAGCACATGGGATGTTGTAATTGACAGCTCCAACATCATTAGCTCGCCAGACCAAATCTTGGATGCTTAGTCACAGGTGACTTTCAGCTAAACAGCTGAATTTAAATATAACCCTAGTAATGATTTTTGGTTTTTTGAGACAGGAGCTTGCCATGTAGTCCTGACTGGCCTGGCACTCACTGTGTTGCACAAACTGACCTTGAACTCTGGGTCTTGTCTTGCTTGCCTCAGCCTCCAGAGCTCTGGGATTATAGGTTTGAGCAACCACACCTGGCTCCCTCCCTGCAGAGTTTTTACTTGCTAAAGTTGGCTGCTCCTCCCACATAGTTCCTATGCATTTTTTTTTTTTTATTCGAGTTCAGATGTTTTAGAGGAACCCAAGAATACAGCTCACCTCCCCCTGTGTTCCCAAGTTTGCACATAAATAAGTACGGATGATTTTAGAGGGTTTCTGTTCATACCATTGTGGATGTCAGTTCAGGGGCCCTCCTCCCCAGGACTCATTGTCACCAGTCAAGCCAGTGGGAAGGGGTGGGGTGGCAGGCTTTCCCAGGCTACTTTTGATCTGTCTCCATCCAACCACTAAGAGAAGCTCTGCCTTCATGGGTCCAGTTAGTGAGCTCCTGCGTCATTTCCTTTGATCTCCCAGTCACTGCTCTGGAATGCTCAGCTTTAACCTTAATAAATTAATATTTCTCACTTGACAGAAGAGTATCCCTGGATCCCTGACTGTTCTTTGTGGAGGGTCTGCATGTAAGCCTCAGCATCCCAACTGATTCTCAACAAAAAAGGTGGCGGGCTCCAGTACAAAGATGTGTCTCTCCCACTTCCAGAAATCAGGGCAAGCTCTGCTCAGAAGTGCCTGGGTGGAAAGTGCACCTGGCCAGACCACAGGGCAGAGGGAGGGAGTCTGACCTATTTATCTTCACAATGGAATTGCTTTATTCTGGGATAAGAAAGAAGAAAAAGAGAGGGGGCGGGGAACCTGGCAGGGTGGACAGCTGATGCTTTGCCTCTCTTCCAGGAGCCACTCCCAGAATGAATGAGTCCCATGGCAATTGTACACCTATGAGTTCTGGGGGCTGGGGGCGGGCACAAACAGTGGGTGGAACTTTCTCTGGAAGGTATCACATCCAAGGCACAGATCAGGGACAGATCACTGCAGGAAGCAGTAGACATGAAGGAGATTTCCTTCTGAGCCTTGGGTGCTGGGAGTGAGGGAGATGAGAGGCTTTGAGGAGAGCCGGGCAGTTGGAAAGTACCAAGTGAGAGGGATAGACTTTAAACAACTCCCAAGCAGAGGGACAGTGTGGCCAGCCACAGGGTGGAAACCACAGTGTGGAAGCTCAGTGAGGAGCAGATGCCTGGTCATTGAAACAAAGCTTAGACGACCCTGAATGATGAAGGACTTGGGGAATGTGGAGAAATGCTATTAAAGAAAAGTAAATCGTGAGCCCTGGGGTGGTGGTGCACATCTTTAATATCAGCAGAGGCCATTGGATCTCTGAGTCTGAGGTCAGCCTGGTCTGCACAATGAGCTCCAGGAGAGCTAGGGCTACACAGAGAAGCCCTGGCTCCAAAAACAAAATGAAACTAAACAAAACAGCAACAACAAAAATTAAGTCACTGGAGCTGTGGCTCAGCAGTTTGGAGCACTTTTTGCTCTTCTAGGGGACCTGGGTTCCTTCCTCATAACCATCTGTAACTCTAGACCCAGAGACTCTGTAACCTCCTGGCCTCTGTGGGCACTGGGCATGCACATGATACACATGCATACATGTAAGAAAAGAAAATAAATCTAAAAAAAAAATTAAATCACTTTAAATCAGACATCTCACCTCTTTATACAAAGATCATCATTACAGAAAATGGAATCACCTCAGAAAACCTGGGGAGAAAGTTGCTCTATTTTGGGGTGCAAAATCAGGATCTCATGGGAGAAGACTGGGGAAAGCTTGAGACTAGTTTGGAAAAAGTACTTGAGGCTCACACCTGTAATGTCAGCTCTCAGGCTGAGGCAGGAGCATTGCTGTGAGCTCCAGATTAACTTCAGCTACTGAGTACTTCTCTGTCTCCAAGACAACCAAATTCACCTCCACTATGAGAGAGGGGGAGGGGCTGGGGCTCGGTTGGCAGAGCACTTGCCTCGCATGCTGCAGGCTTGGGTTGGTTCTCCAGAACTGCAAAGAGTGGGCAGAGCAGTTCACACTTGTAATTTCAGCACTTGGTAGAGGCAAGAGAATCAGGAGTTCAAGGCCATCCTTGACTACATAGTGAGTTTGAGGCTAGCCTAGGCTACATGAGACATTTTTCTCAAAACAACAAATAAATGCTGGACTAAGGCGTCTAGGCTCTCCTTGGGACAAATAGGAGCCTTGAGGGTTTGCAGAGGTTTCTTCAGCGACGATGAACTCCTGAAGTGGGTCTTACTAATGGGGACTGACATCAGGGAGGCCAGACAGGTTGTAAACTTCCCTGTGGATTCTCCCCTTGCTTAATTTGGGGAAAGGCCTCCTCTTCTGGTGCTCTGATATCCCAGCACCCAGGGCAAGCTCTTTTTAGACAGACACAGACTGTTCCTCAGGGGAATCTGAATGCAGGCAAGAAATGCCTGTCCCCTGGTCCTTCAGTCATGCTTACTGAGCACCATAGGAAACACTGCCTTAGATGTTACAAGGTGGCCTGTGGGCCCAAGCACACACATGTAAACCTCCTAAAATTGGCAACAAAAATGTGATACGTGAACCTTTTCTGGAGAGAAGGTCTCACCTTTCAATACATTGTTTAAAGGCCACTCACTTTCAGATTCCACAGGAGCCGTGTGCAGGGTGGAGTCTGCTGCTCACAGGACATAATGACCCAACAAATACCCAGTGTTTATTCTGTATGCCAAATCTATGATATTGGTGCTCTGACCATCACTCTCATGTGTGGGAGGAGAAAACGAAGGCACCATGAGTTAACTTGCCCAAGGCTGCTAAGATTAGAACTCAAGACATCTTGGTTCCAGCATTTATGCTCTGAAATGTAAAATTAGGAATTGATTGTGTTAAGTCAGTTATGGTGGCTTATTCCTGTAATTCCAGCACCTGGGTGGGCTGTATAACATGTTTCAGAAAACCAAACCAACCAACTACAAAAAGATAGCTAGGTAGAGAGAGTGAGGGAGACATCTCAAAGACTAAAACCAAAGAACACACACTTAGAGTCAGTAAGCTGTGCAAAGAAGGGGGCGGGGCTGGGAGTTAGCCCAGCTGGAGGGAAGGACTGAGGTTCCCCCTTGTGCGCCTTATCCTGCAGCTCGTGGCTGAAGCCCTGGGAGGGGGTGCAAACCCAGAAACCAGTTGGACCAATAGCAGCAACCACTCATCAGCTTGGAACCTGGGCAGCGCCTTCTTTTTCTCGGGGACCATCATCACTACCATCGGTGGGGGTGGAGACGGGGCATGTGGAGGGAGGCGAGGGGCAAGGAGTTTCCCTGTGGGGGAAGGTGCAGGGAGAGGCAGGGGGTACCAGGTGGCACCTAGAACTCCTGCACTGCCCTCTCCATCCAGGCTATGGCAATATAGCCTTACACACAGATGCCGGGCGTCTCTTTTGTATCTTCTATGCATTGGTGGGGATCCCGCTGTTCGGGATGCTGCTGGCGGGAGTCGGGGACCGACTGGGCTCCTCTCTGCGCCGGGGCATTGGCCACATCGAAGCAATCTTCTTGGTGAGCTACACTGCGCCCCTCACAGGGTCTTCTTCCCTAGGTCCCTGGCAAGTGAGTGTGCCCTCCTAGAGAGCAGGGGCCTCTCACGCACTATGCCAGGATGGGGGGGGGGTAGGGATGGGGGAGAGAATGGAATTGTAGGTTACTGGCATCTCAATGGCTCTATTTCCTACCCTTTCCCACAGAAGTGGCATGTACCACCGGGGCTGGTGAGAAGTCTGTCTGCAGTGCTCTTCCTGCTGATTGGCTGCCTGCTTTTTGTCCTCACTCCTACCTTCGTGTTCTCCTACATGGAGAACTGGAGCAAGCTGGAAGCCATCTACTTTGTTATAGTGACTCTTACCACCGTAGGCTTTGGCGATTATGTGCCTGGTAAGTTTGCCTTTGTCCAGCATTAAGTACTTTGTTCCTGCACTCTGCCTATGCACTACTGTGGGGCATTTGCCCCAGCTTCCACTCCAATCCTGGAACACCATACTTTCTTCAGGCAGGCAGCCTCAGATGCCCACTTACATCTTGCATGCCTGAGTCCCATGCCTGCACACACACACACACACACACACACACACACACACACATATATATCTTAAGTTCACACCCTCTTGCATGCTTTTATCATACAGTTACAACTGGAGCATACTTATTGTATACATCTACACATTATAGCACATTCCCTTCTTTTCTAGGGAGGGATGTTCTTTCAAGGTGCAGAAACAGGCAGTGACCCAGAGGCTCACAGGCTTGCCTCCTCCCCCATCAACTTACTTTCCCCTCCCTTTGAACCCTCTAGGCGATGTCACCGGGCAGAACTCTCCAGCCTACCAGCCGCTGGTGTGGTTCTGGATCTTGCTTGGCCTAGCCTACTTTGCCTCAGTGCTCACCACCATCGGCAACTGGTTGCGAGCGGTGTCCCGCCGAACTCGGGCAGAGGTATTTCTATGTGTTCCAGGAGCTGTTCGCTGCCGCGCATGCGCCATGCATGTCATTTGTGTGTTGTGCCCTTACCCCGGGCACAGGGCTTGTTGGCCAGTCTGGCTCCCTTCCAAACTGTGGGCTTCTCTGAAATTGAGACCAGGACGGTGCGCTAACGGGACCATTGGAGTAAATTCAGGTTTGTCAGAGACTCGACCACCTCGTTTTTCGTGGATATATACGGTCGCCAGGGTTAGTAAATAAGAATTCAGAGAGGCAAGGTGGTAGGTAGTATATGTCTGTAAATCCCAGCACTTGGTAAGCAGAGCAGAATCAGGAGGATTGCTGCGAGTTTAGACTTGCCTGGGTTATAGAATGAGACTCTGTTTCAAAACAACAGAACTAGAAAGGCCAGTTATATGTGAATTTCAGAAGAACAACGAATACAATTTTAAACTATGTCCCAAATATTGTACGAGTCGTCCTGGTTTTGTAATTTATCTGCATTTTGCTAGCCAAATACAGAGAGGCAGTGAAGGTTGAAACAAACCCGAGGCTTTCAATAAAGGTTCCTAGAAAAGGGGGTGCTTTTGATTCTGGGGTCATCCACAGGCTGAGGTTCAAGGGTCAGGCAAAAAGGTGGATGCAATTGGTAAAAGGGCAGCTTTCGGAGCTGCAATGGGCCGACTCCTTTTCCTCTGTGTGCAGATGGGTGGTCTCACGGCGCAGGCTGCTAGCTGGACCGGCACAGTGACAGCACGAGTGACCCAGCGAACTGGGCCCAGTGCCCCGCCGCCAGAGAAGGAGCAACCACTCCTGCCCTCCTCTTTGCCGGCACCGCCTGCTGTTGTTGAGGCAGCCCGCAGGCCCGGCTCCCCTGCACTCGCAGAGAAGGTTGAGACTCCTTCCCCGCCCACGGCCTCAGCTCTAGATTACCCCAGTGAGAATCTGGCCTTCATCGACGAGTCCTCAGACACGCAGAGTGAGCGTGGCTGTGCCCTGCCTCGGGCTCCTCGGGGTCGCCGCCGACCCAACCCAGCCAAGAAGCCTTCCAGACCCCGGGGTCCTGGGCGACTCCGAGACAAAGCCGTGCCGGTGTAGGGGCAGGATTTCTGGCCCGGGAGCCCACGCCAGGGCTTCGCTCTTGCTGATGCTCAGGCATGCTTGGCTTATTTGACCAAAGAGCCCTCCCTCTTTTGTTCCACGTGGTTGCAACCCTGTCAGAAGTGCAGTGGTTGCCAGATGCCACCTCTCTTCCCTGGCTGGTTGGTTCTTCACATCTAACCATTTCCAAAGCCCATCATCCAAGGCTTTCTGTCTCGCTTCCCTGCCGGTTTTGCCCCTCACACCTCACGACTGTGCCTCAAAACCTGCACCAATAAAACAAAAAGTCTGCACCACCGAGTGCATGCTCCTGGGACCCAAGTGGGTGTGCGAGTGCTTTTCTCGCGCCACCATGGGCTTATATCAGGCCCACTGCTGTCCTTGGGCACCCACACCGGACAAGTCGACAAGTCGTGCTCTTTTGGTTAAGTTCAGGTATTCAGACTCTTGTCCCTGTCTGGAGGAGACCCGGACACGTAACTGGACTGGGCATTTCCAGTCTTGGCATTGATATTGGGGGTGGGAGCAACTTAGATGCAATCTGCAGTTTGGTTTTTTTTTTTTTTTTTTGGTTTTTCGAGACAGGGTTTCTCTGTGTATCCCTGGCTGTCCTGGAACTCACTTTGTAGACCAGGCTGGCCTCAAACTCAGAAATCCGCCTGCCTCTGCCTCCTGAGTGCTGGGATTAAAGGCGTGCGCCACCACGCCCGGCTTCAATTTGCAGTTTGAAGTCTCCTCCCGCGAGACCACTATAACCATCCGGGAGGAGACTGCCCCTCCCCCTTCCTGGAGCGTGACCCCCCTCCCTTCTCGATTGAGCACTGTGGATACCGGTCCGTTGGTGCAGAACGATGGAGGAAAGTTTCAAAGTAAGAAGTCTGCCCGAGTTCCCCAAGCCCAGACGAACCTTAGTACTCCTTCAGGTCTTTAGAGTAACCTTTCATTCAGCCTGGGTGCTTGGCAGCTCTCCTAGAGTCCCCAATCCCAGTCCAGTCTCCCTGCTCCCTCCAGCTCCCTGAATTCCTTGGCTACCTTACCTGTGTGTGACCCGCAGCCGGTGCCCAAACAAGCAAACCATCACCGCAGCTCGGTCAGATCCAGCCTGTACGGAGAAGTTCGTGACCTATGGACCACGGCCTCGATGTCCACAGGGAACTTGTCGGTATCCGACGTCTGCGAGGACTTCGACGAAGAAGGCAAATCTATAAGCAGCAGGCTTCGCAAGTACAGCCAGACCATTTCTATTAAGGACAGCCTCAACCTCGAGCCAGAGGAGATCCAGCAGCAAGCACGTCAAGAGCTTGAACTGTGCCGTGCCTTGGAGCATGGGGAGCACCACCAAGAATCTGAGTCCTCCTTAGGTCAGTATAGCCTCGCCGAGGCGAAGGGTGTGCCATAAGGGTGGGGCTAGCCCGGGTCTTAAAGTCCCTTCCTGCAAAATGGGGGTAAGCCCATAGAAACCCAAGTTTCTAGGATTTCTTAGGAGAGGGCACAGAAGAGAATCCGTCACACTTTAACTCAGACATTCTTTGAGCGCCCCCTACCGGGCAGGCGTCCTACTACGAGGAACCCGGGAAACGCAGAAGGAAGCACAGGAGGCAGGCAGGGCAATAAAGACCTGGTCAAATTTTTGTTTGTTTATTTTTTGTTTTGTTTTGATTTTTATTTTAATGTGGTACTGGGGGTCGAACCGAGTGCATCACGCTTGGTAGGAAAATTCTTTAGCACTAAGCATATTTCGAGCCCTCCCTCACCTGTGCGTTTAATTTCATCACTGCGCCAGCTGAAAGGACAGAATTCCTTCCCTGGCTGGGATATGTCTGTTTTGAAGTCTCTCTTTTGGTCAATAGTTACTTTATTGTTGTTTTGTATTTTTGTTTTTGTTTTTGTTTTTCGAGACAGGGTTTCACTGTGTAGCCCTGGCTGTCCTGGAACTCCCTTCGTAGACCAGGCTGGCCTCAAACTCAGAGATCCGCCTGCCTCTGCCTCCCAAGTGTGTTTTGTATTTCTTTTTGGAATGAGAGTCTCACTGTATAGCCCAAGATGGCCTTGGATCTTGGTCTCTTCCTGAGTCTTGGGGTTGCACACGGTATGCCAAGCACTGTTTGAGACTTGTATGTGTCCACCTTCTGTCCCTTCCATTTCCACCTTCATCAAGGAAAGAGTACCGATAAGAACCCAGGAGCCGGGCGTGGTGGCGCATGCCTTTAATCCCAGCACTCGGGAGGCAGAGGCAGGCGGATTTCTGAGTTCGAGGCCAGCCTGGTCTACGAAGGGAGTTTCAGGACAGCCAGGGCTAGACAGAGAAACCCTGTCTCGAAAAACCAGAAAACAAAACAAAACAAACAAACCCAGTATTCAGGAAGCTGTGAATTCAAAACTAGCCCGGTCTAGATACTGAGTTCCAGGATAGTTAAGTCCACATAGTGGGAACATGTCTAAACAAACAAGAGTGATACAGATATAACGATTGATATATATTAGACTTGTTACATAAGCATAGGACTTTTTTTTTTTTTTTTTTTTTTGGTTTTTTTGTATAGCCCTGGCTGTCCTGGAACTCACTTTGTAGACCAGGCTGGCCTCGAACTCAGAAATCCACCATGCCTCTGCCTCCCGAGTGCTGGGATTAAAGGCATGCGCCACCACGCCCGGCTCAGCATAGGACTTCTTGTACTGTGACTATGACTTTTACGTCACAACTGCCATAGAGACTGTTCTGGACTGAGGAACATAGCTTACTGGTAGAGTTCTTTTGTAGTTTATACAACGTCCTACATTCAGTTCCCAACAACACACTTACAGAGGGCATACAATTCTCATAAAAGGGAATTCCTATGAATGACTCCATTTACAGGTGACAAATCAAAAAGTCTCCAAGTCTCACACAGTGGGACAGTTGGTTCTGGATCCCAGCTGAGTGGGATTCTAAAGCCTTGGGCTGAAACCAGTGTCCCCTATGGCCTTTGATGCAGGGTGTAGCTGCAGCTATTCCCTGAACCCCACTCCCACCATAACCCAGGTGCCTGACCAAGACTGATTTCTCTTTTCATTTCTCCAGCAACAGCATCGTCTACTTCAGACTCACTGATCTTCAGCCTATGGAAGCCACATAGAACCTACTGGACAGAGCAGCAGAACAGGGTTGGAGGAGCCTGGGGAGACTACTGGGGTTGAGTAGTGGGCAGCAGATGGGCAGATTTCAGGAAAGTGGGGCAGGCAAGCTGGGGAGGTCATGTGGGGACCACTTGAGTGTTCCATGGAACTGGGGTCCCTTGGTTGGTTGAGTCTCTTGTTGCTTTTCCAGCTGCCTCTGCCTCTGATGGAGCTCATGGAGACTGAAGTTCTGGACATTCTCAAGAAAGCCCTCATTAGTGAGCACCCCACCCCCATCCCAGCTTCCACAGAAGATCCTGGTGGCTTTGGCAGGGCTTGGGGCTGTGGAGTTTCAGGATATGTAGTCTTTTTTTTTTTTTTTAAGATTTATTTTATGCATATGAGTACACTGTAGCTGTCTTCAGACACACCAGAAGAGGGCATTAGATCCCATTACAGATGGCTGTGAGCCACCATGTGGTTGCTGGGAATTGAACTCAGGACCTCTGGAAGAGCAGTCAGTGCTCTTAACCACTGAGCTAACTCTCCAGCCCCCAGGGTCTTGTCAGATCCCCTTAGCACTCACAAGGATGCCCTAAAAATTAAAAATAAAGAGACCAGGCACAGGCAGATTCAATGGAGTGAGTGACTCAGAGGACTTAAAATAAGCCCCTTTCTAGCAAGTCTGTTTTCTCTGCTTGTCCAGTGGAGTGACAGCCTTTGGGTAGCTTTGCTTCACTCCCAGGTGGGGGAGCTGCGACACATCGAGATTTGTTGGGGTAAATAAATGTACTGGATATTGGATACAGTAGCCTTCTGCTCATATAGAGGGAAGAAAGGGCCAGATAACTGGTTAGAGTGAGCGGCTCAGGAGGAGGTTGGCTCTCACTGCCTCTGTTCAGGCTTGCAGCAACTTCTTCAGCCTTCTTCCCTTCCATTCTTCACATCGCACCTAGGAGATCCAAAATCCCCCAAACTAACACAGATCCAAATCCAGCACTAACTGCCACCTCAAATCACCTGTGGTTCCTCAAATGGGAGAAACTCTTTGCTGCTGCTCATGGCCCTGAGCGCAGCTCTTCCCACTCCCTAGCATATAGGTCCACGATTGGCAGGAACCACTTCATGACTAAAGAGCTGCAGGGATACATTGACCGGATCAGGAAGCGCCGGAACAAGAGGCTGTACTTTTTGGATCAGTGAAACCTCCAGCTCAAGTGGCCGACGAGACGTCTGCCCCGTTTCCTTTCCGGTCCCTCGAACCCAAGCTCAACCCCATCTGCATGGAATTTGAATCCTAGAGAAATTAAAGAGTCTATGCATGGTCCTAGAGTCAGTGCGTGGCTGCTTGCGTGAGGCGGACGCACGTGGCCCCGCCTTTCCCCGTGACCTTCATTCGGTCACCGCAGTGACCTTGAGTTTTGTCCGCTTGCGTCTCACCAGTGCTGCCTTTGAGGAACTCGCAAACCAGGGCTCCTTGCATGTTTTAGGTCTGCTTCTCCACTTGAGGGTCTTCAGGGGTGCTGGTCTACCAAATCTGTCAAGTGTCCCATCATCATAATAGGGTGTGTGTGTGTGTGGGGGGGGGGGAAAGCAGCACCCTGTTAGGCCCCACCCCTTATGCATATGCAGTTATATAAACCCGCCTTCTCACTTACATACACGTTCAACTCCCTCAAAGAGTGAGTTCACTGAACAGCTACGCCCACTCTTATAAGGCAGAGCACCGCCCTCCTTCGTGATGCAAGGGTGCTCCGGCATCTCTCCCGCACCAGCTCCTAGTCCTCGCTCCTCCCCTAGGCTCAGGCCCCGCCCACAGGACGGCCGCGCACGCGTGTGTGTCGACAAGGCCCGCCCACTGGCCTCCGGGTACGCAGGCGCCGCCGCCTCCCTCGGATATTAGCATAGGGCACCTGGCCCCGCCCCCTGTTTTGCATGCGCACGGCCGACCCCGCCTCCGCTGTCAGCTGGAGGAAGCGGAGTAGGAAGCAGCCGCGATGTCCTTTTGTGTCCTACAAGCAGCCAGCGGCGCCGCCGAGTGAGGGGGGACGCAGCGCGGCGGGGCGGTGCGGCCGGAGGAGGCGGCCCCCGCTCACCCCGGCGCTCCGGGCCGCTCGGCCCCCATGCCTGCCCGCCAGCCCTGCCGGAGCCCAAGGTCCGGGGGCGGAGGGGAAGGCGGCCGCGGGGGTGGGCGGGCGCGGCGGGGGCCATGTGCAAGCGCGGGCGGGGGGCGGGCTGCGGGCGGGGTCGCGCCTAGTGTGTCGGCCGGGTCAGGAGTGGCTTCAGGTCCTGGCCTCAGGTTAGCCTCGGGCCTTGGAGAGAGTCCCGGGGCAGCGTTCAGATCGATCTTTGAGCATTGCGGGAGTCCTCGGGGTGGGCTGGGATTGAAAGGGTCCCTTGAGACCACGTGGGGGCGCTTGCAGGGGCTTTGGGCCACCCTCCTCTCTGGGTCATAGGTCATAGTAGCGCGAGGGAGAACTTCTTCCTTGTCGCCTCTTCTTACTTCCTGATAACCTGATAGAAGTCCCCCGCGGGCAATGGGGGGAGGGGAGATTAGTAACTTCAGGCAACTTCCCATAGGTGTGCGCAGGTTAATGGGGGGGCGGCCCTGGAGGTCGCGAGAGGTGGTGAACTCTGCGATAGCTGAAGTGTAAGGAATGAACCTTGCAGGTCTGGGGTGCAAAAGAGGTGGAGCCGCGCCCTACACGGCGTGGCTGGACTGGGCTTGCTAAGGCAGGAGGGGGTGGCGTGTCAGAGGTGAGAGACTCCCTTACAAGAGTGTGATGAGGGATTAGAAGACTTGAGTGTGAGTTTGCTTACTGAGTGTGCTCTTTTGCTGGGAGTCTGTGAGAACTTGGGACTGGTTAAAGGGCATGTGTGAGTGGAAGGTTCCCAGGAGAGAGTGAGCATGTGTGGACATGTGGAAACTCCTGAGAGAGTGGCCATATCCTTTGCCTCCGCCTCCCCTCCCCCCTCCTCAGTATGCTCTTGAATACTTGAGAGCACCTCCTAACATCTGGAGAAAAGTGAGGAGAGGATCATGCTTATGTTCGAGGGGTTGAGAGTTGCCTGCAGGTTGAGGTTACACTGCTTCCTGGCTTGGGTGGGAGCTAGACTTGCCAAGCCGCTCCCAGGTTCCCAAGAGGAGGACCTGCTGTCAGTTACTGGCCCCAGAGGCTCTGGAGACTCTGTTCCCATGGCGACAGCTGGGGGCCCTCTTCATGGGCAGCCCTTCCTTGGACTCTGCCTCCTCCTTCTTCTTGGCTGAGCCTGGAAGCCTGGCCTAGGCCCAGTGTTGCCCAACCTATGTGGCAGGGTGCCTCCCTGTGACCCTGATGGTCTTTCCCTGCAGGTGACCAGCACCATGTCCAGCCAGGTGGTGGGCATCGAGCCTCTCTACATCAAGGCAGAGCCAGCCAGCCCTGACAGTCCAAAGGGTTCCTCAGAGACTGAGACTGAACCCCCGGTGACCCTGGCCTCTGGTCCAGCTCCAGCCCGCAGCCTTCCAGGGCACAAGGAGGAGGAGGATGGGGAGGGGGCAGGGTCTGGTGAGCAAGGCAGTGGGAAGCTAGTGCTCAGCTCTCTACCCAAACGCCTCTGCCTGGTTTGTGGCGATGTGGCCTCTGGCTACCACTACGGTGTGGCATCCTGTGAGGCCTGCAAAGCCTTCTTCAAGAGGACCATCCAGGGTGAGCCCCTACCCCCATCCCCTGCTTCTGTATCCTTTGGGCCTGGCACTTTCTAATTGGTACAGTGCTGCATGCAGGAGGCCATGAACCTGTCTGTTGCTGCTTGAGGTTGGCACTATGGAGTTTGAATTTCCTTGTTCTTCCCAGGACATCATTTTTTTTAAGGGACATGACGGCCGGGACTATAGCTGAGGTTAGTAGAATGCCTGCCTAGTTTATAGGAGTCTCTAGGTTCTGTCCTTAGCACCATATAAGTCAGGTGTGGTGTTGGGTAGCTAAAATCTCACCACTTTGGAGATGGAACTAGGAGCATCAGAGATTCAAGGTCATCATTAACTACATAGTAAGCGGAAGGACAAGTTGGGCTCTGTGAGAGCCTGCTCCCTCCCCTCAAAAGGGTGGGGTGAAGCCGGGCAGTGGGGGCACACACCTTTAATCCGTGCACTGTTGAGGCAGAGACAGGTGGATCTGTGAGTTTGAGGCCAGCCTGGTCTACAGAGTGAGTTCCAGGATAGCGAAGGCTACACAAACTCTGTCTTGAAGGAAAAAAAAAAAGTAGAAGAAAGAAAAAGCTACTAGCATTGGTCACTGATGGATTGGAATGGGATGTGAGCCAGGATGCAGGTGCCTGCACCTGTTATAAAACTTCGCTCCTGACTTTCCTATTGCCTCTAGTAGCTTCCTGTGAATCACCTCGAACAGCACAGAATCACTCTTCATGACTCCCCCAAAGCACCACACTACTAACTCAAGGCACATTTTTATGGGTAACTGATACAGGTTTGTTAGGTTTTAGCATCCAGCAGGCTTCCTCACTCTTTAGCCACTGATTTTTTTCTCTCTCTCTCTCTCTCTCTCTCTCACCCAGGAGAGCAGTGACGAAGACATTGAGATGAACATTCTCTGGGGCAGGCCTATTGTTCTTAAGCAATCATTGGTTACTTTGAGGCTATAACATCATATATATATATATTTGAGACCTTTTCTTATTATGTAGTTGGCCTGGAACTTACTGTGTTTTCCAGGCCTAAACTCTACATCCCTTTGCCTCAGCCCCCAGGAGTGCTGTGGTTTCAGGCAGATACCACTGCAGCTGACTTGTGTAAAAATGTCCTTAGCATGAATTTATTTTGTGTGTGTGGGGTATGTATTTGCACCTACTGTGTGCATGTCAAGGTCAGAGGATAAATGATGGGAGTAGGCTCTTGATGTCTACCATGAAGGACCTGGGGATTGAACTCAGGTTATCAGGTTTGGCAGCAAGCGCCTTTACCTACTGAATCATCTTGCCAGGCATCAACTGGTTTCAGAACATTTTTTTTCTTGAGTGTTTATCCCATGGTAGGTACTGCTCCTTTTACTTTCAGGATTTCACTCCCTTATTGCAACCCCACGAGAAGGGATCTGTGTCGAGAGCTGACGCACAGGGAGGCGTTTGTAGCTCCTCGGATCTCTCAAGTAGAAAATGACAGCCCTTGTATTTGGTGCAGGTCCAGAGCTGAGCTCTTAAACTGCAGACTGCTGCCTCTGTGTATCACCAGTGACCTGGACTTTGGACCACTGATAGTGATACTCCTATCAGAGATTTGTTTTATGGGGTTTTTGATGTTGTCTTGAGATAGGGTCTCCTTGTTTAGGCACGGCTGTCCTAGAACTCACTCTATAGACCTGACTGGCCTTGAATTCACAGAGCTCTGCCTCCCTCTGCCTACGGAGTGCTTGGTTCCAGGGAGTTTTCACTTAACTGAAGTACACTGGTCTAAAACTGCTCCTTGTTGTCCAGAGCCAGGTGCCTCCCATACACCTTCATTCTGACTGTAGGTTAAATCTAACTGCTGGAAACTACCTTCATTTATTCTTTTCTTTTTCTTCCCCTCCCTCCCCTTCCCCCTCCCCTTCCCNCTCCCCTCCCCTCCCCTCCCCTCCCCTCTCCTCTCCTCTCCTCTCCTCTCCTCTCCTCTCCTCTCTTCTCCTCTCCTTTCCTTTCCTTTCCTTTCCTGAGACAGGATCTCACTATAAAACTCTTGCTGTCCATCCTGGAACTCACTATGTAGACTAGTGGCTGGACTCCAAATCACAGAGATCTACCTGCTCCTGCCTTTCCAGTGGTGGGATTAAAGGCCTGAGCCATCATACTCTATTCATTTTTTTTCCAACTGGCCTTCAAAGTATGATTTTAGGGGTGTCGGGTGGGGAGGGAGATTGTTAGTGATGGAATTTAGGACCTCATGAATGCTGCTAAGGACATACTATACCAGTGTGTTACACTGTAGCCTCAAGTGTATGTTTTTTATCATGCCAACTTTGCAGGTAGAGAAACTGAGTGCTCACAGGTATTAGGACTAGGGTGGTGGTTGGTGTATGTCTTTAATTCTAGCACTCGAGAGGCAGCGGCAGGCAGGTTTCTATGAGTTCAAGGCCAGCCTGGTCTACAGGCTGAGTTTCAGGACAGCTATACTCATGTGCCTCCAGACCAGGGCAGACAATGTCTTGCTATATAGCCCATATATGCAGTATTAGTATTGAATATGTACTTGAGCTGAGTATAGCAGGACAGAGAAACCCTATATTGAAAAAACAAACAAAAAGAATAGGAACCACATAAGGTCACAGTTGATAATCAGGAGGCAGAGGCAGGTGGAATTCTCTAAGTTTGAGGCTAGCCTGATCTACAGGCTAGCTAGAGCTATCTAGAGAGACCCAGGTCTCAAAACAAACACCTAAGTAAATAAAGCAGAGATGATAAGTCCCCACCGCCCTTTACTTTTCTTTCCTAAGAGGGGGTCATGCTGTATAGCCCAGGCTGGCTTCCATCTTGAGATTTCCTTTCCTTGGGCTTCCAAGTGTTGGAATTACAGGTGTGTGCTGCAGGTCCCACGTGTCCTGGCTCTTTCCTTTTTTTTTTTTTTTTTGTTTTTTGAGACAGGGTTTCTCTGTGTAGCCCTGGCTGTCCTGGAACTCACTTTGTAGACCAGGCTGGCCTCGAACTCAGAAATCCTCCTGCCTCTGCCTCCCGAGTGCTGGGATTAAAGGCGTGCGCCACCACGCCGGCCTGTCCTGGCTCTTTCCTACTCTAGCCTGTGTTCCCACCCAGCTGGGCCCGAGGCTGGGGAGGTGAAACTGACTTGGTCAGAACTGTCCGGTTTGATTTGTAGCATGTGTTGGAAGGCAGAGAACAGCGTGTGTGCTAAGGGCCCATCAGGATTGAGGCTGGAGGGTTTCCCTGGGGAGGCATCTTGAGCTGAGCATAGCAGCCCTGTGGACAGAGCAGGAGAGAAGCACCAAAGGCCTGCTGGCCCCTTGTGTGTTTTGGTCTTTGGCACAGCCCTGTGAGGCTGAGGGGTCCAGCCTACTGCACACCAGGCCTTGTGGAAACTGGAACTTATGCTAAACAAGTTGAGAGAGAACACACAGGGTAAACTGTTCACACTGTCTGTCTGTCTAATCCCAGCATCTGGGAGGCTGAAGCAAGAGGACTGTGAGTTCAAGGGAAACTTGGGGTACATATTGAATACATATGGACTATATAGCAAGACACTGTCTCCCCTGGTGTGGTGGTACATGCTTGTGATTTTTAGCATTTGTAGGTGGAGGACCAAGGTCATCTTCCACTATATAGTGATTCAAAAAAAAAAAGGAAAGGGGGGGGGTGGGCACTTCTGGTGTTTGCTGCCCAAGCAAGAGGACCTGAATCGGATGCTTGGGACTCACATAAAAGCCAGCTGTTGGAGGCAGTGACAGGATCTGGGCCACTCTAGTTGAGTTGGTGAGCTCCAGGTTCAGTGTGAGACCTTGTTTGAAACTAGAAGGTGAAGTCAGGCATGCTGGGCACACCTTTACCCCAGTGCTTAGGAGGCAGAGTTTGAGGCCAGCCTTGTCTATATAGTTGAATTTAAGGCTAACAAGGGATAGTGAGATACTGTTTCAGAAAAAACCGTGGAGAGCCATTGAAGGAGACACCTTGCATGAACCCAGGGCTTCCACAAACATACCCACATGTGCATGAAACCATGCACAATCCCCCCATAATATAAAACCAAACAGCTAGGTATGGTGGCTTATGTACATGAGACTGATGGAGAAGGATTGTGGCAAATTCAAGACTAATCCGAGCTAAGGTGTGAAACTATCTCACAAACAAAAGCCCAGCTACCCAAGCAGAACAAAGGGAGCAGAAGGCAGCAGGGCAACTGAACACTCACACATGTTATGTATAGGATAGTGGTAAGGCCAGAACTGAACTCTCACACATGCTATGTATCGGATAGCGGTAAGGCCAGAAGTAGCTTCAAAGAGGGATTTGTCACAGGGTGCTCAGGAAAGGCCTCTCTGAGGTGATGGGAGATAAGGGAGCAAACTTGGCTGTCAGGACCAGAGCTCAGGCAGGGTATAGAATGCCCTGAGGCTGGCCCTGTCTGAGGAGCAGGCAGTGCAGATCAGATTTAGAAGGGATGATTGGCCTGGAGGACACTTATTCTCAAGAGGACTCTGTGGAGTTTGATCAGAAGAGAGGACCAGGATCCCTCGGGCTCCTATGCAGAGAATAGAGACAGCAGGAGGTCAAGTGACAGGTCAAGTTGGAAGCTGCAGGCCAGAGTGGGGTAGGTGAGAAGGTGAGACCCCCCCAACACTGCCAGTGAGTTAGACGTCAGTTGACAGGAAGGGAAGATGGTACTAAGGTTGGTTTTTTTTGTTTGTTTGTTTGTTTTTTGTTTGTTTTGTTTTTCAAGACAGGGTTTCTCTGTGTAGCCCTGGCTGTCCTGGAACTCCCTTCGTAGACCAGGCTGGTCTCGAACTCAGAAATCTGCCTGCCTCTGCCTCCCAAGTGCTGGGATTAAAGGTGTGTGCCACCATGCCCGGCTGGTACTCAGGTTTCTTGAGCAATGGAAGGTAACTGCATGTTTGGTGGAAGTGGGGTCCTTGTACAGCGGGTGGATTGGAAGACCCCCCCACATGTCTTGTGTTGGCAGCCGGACCTGTGCATGTAGAGCATGGTGCTAGAGATGCAAGCCTGAAGGGAGACGGAGAGCGAGGCAGCACAGGCCTAGGGCTGCTGTATCAGTTAGCTATACAGACACCATAGAGCTACCAGAGGGCATGAGGACCATGAGAACCTGTCCCGGAAACAAAACAAGACAGCACTGAAGGGTTTCTAGAAGTAGAAGGCAATGCTCTAGGCAAGGGAGTTGAGAGCCCAGTGGAGCCCTGGATTTAGCCTAGAAGCCATGGTAGCCTTGATAGCAGATGAGCCTAGAAGTGTGGTTTCAGGGCAAATATGCAGCTTGGCCTCTGGGGCCCTGCTTCATCCAAGCAGGGTTCCCCCAGCCCAGTGGCTGTTCCCTTCCCTGTCCTGCTCATGGAATCCTGCTCTCCCTTTCCTCCCAATACCCCCAGACTGGTGCTTGCCCGGGGTGAGTCAGGGCTCTCCTGTCATCTGGGCCCCCTCCGGGCTCTGGGAGGCCGCCACTGGAGCCCTGCCTCTTCCTGGCAGGGAGCATCGAGTACAGCTGTCCGGCCTCCAATGAGTGTGAGATCACCAAGCGGAGACGCAAGGCCTGTCAGGCCTGCCGCTTCACCAAGTGCCTGCGGGTGGGCATGCTCAAGGAGGGTGAGCACTGGGCAGAGCCTGGGTGAGATGGGGGTGGTCCCGTGGGTCGGGTGGGAGCCTGGGCAGAAGGTGGGGAAGTAGGGCTCCGTGGAGCAAGTACTTCATGAACAGTCTGGCTTTGCAATTCAAGGTGTGCGTCTGGACCGTGTCCGCGGAGGGCGGCAGAAGTACAAGCGGCGGCCAGAGGTGGACCCTTTGCCTTTCCCGGGCCCCTTCCCTGCTGGCCCTCTGGCAGTAGCTGGAGGACCCCGGAAGACAGGTGAGACCCTGGCTTCCTAAACACTGGGGTGGTGGTGGGGCAGCCATTACAGGTCTGTCTGGTTTTCTCACTTGCCCTGAGACCCAGGTCTTACTTTTCTCATTTCTCCCTAAGAGATAATTATAAAGTATCTTTACAAACCATAGCTCAGGATATAGCTCAGTAGGGTGCTTGCCTACCATGTATGAAGCCCTGGGTTTGATCTTCAGCACTGCATACACCATACACACTTTAATTCCAGCATTCAGGAGGCAAACCAGGATTGGGAGTTTAGGGTCATAGGTGGCTTTAGTACATTCAAGGACAAAAAACTACTTCACAGGCCAGACACCCAAGTAGAAGCGTGATTAGGATGGGGGTGTCTTAGGGTTTCTGTTGCAGTGATAAAACACCATGACCAAAAGCAACTTGGGGAGAAAGGGTTTATTTCAGCTTCCAACTCTCAAGTCACGCCCTCACTGAGGGAAGTCAAGGCAGGGACTCAAGGCAAGAGGGAATATAGAGGCCATGGAAGAATGCTGCTTACTGGCTTAATCCACCCGTACAGGAATGACACCAGCCACAGTAGATAGGAGGGCCCTTCCACATCAATTAGCAAACAAGAAAACCCTGCCTACAGGCCAACCTTATCGAGGCTTTTTCTGAAGATTTCCTTTTCCCACATACACGTGTGTCAAGTTGACAGAAACACATCAGCACAGGGGGACTTTCTTTTTTGTAAAGGTGTTGGGGGAACCAGGGCCCACTAAATGCTAGACTGTGGCGGCGTCTGTAAGCTACCCCCAAGCCTCAGGTAGATTTTCTAGGGCTCACAGCCCTTCTCCATTGGAGTCCAGGGAAGGCCAGAGGGGAATGTCTGGGAAGGCACCTGGCTCTGAGGGGCTTCAGAGGTCTGCCAGTTATGTATGTGTTCGTGACTCTTGTCCCGCACCTGTCACTGTAGCCCCAGTGAATGCTCTGGTGTCTCATCTGCTGGTGGTTGAACCTGAGAAGCTATACGCCATGCCTGACCCAGCAAGTCCCGATGGACACCTCCCCGCTGTGGCCACTCTCTGTGACCTTTTTGATCGAGAGATAGTGGTCACCATCAGCTGGGCCAAGAGCATCCCAGGTAAAGGGCCCGGTGGTTGAGCATCCTTGAACAGGTAGGCCATATTTGGCCCTGCTGCCTTCTTGACCTGTCCTGTTCCCCCTGCCCTTCAGGCTTCTCCTCACTGTCACTGTCTGACCAGATGTCAGTACTGCAGAGTGTGTGGATGGAGGTGCTGGTTCTGGGTGTGGCCCAGCGCTCACTGCCACTGCAGGATGAGCTGGCCTTTGCTGAGGACCTGGTCCTGGATGAGGAGGGGGCACGGGCAGCTGGTCTGGGGGACCTGGGGGCAGCCCTGCTGCAGCTGGTTCGGCGACTGCAAGCCCTCAGGCTGGAGCGGGAAGAATATGTCCTGCTGAAAGCTCTGGCCCTTGCCAATTCTGGTGAGTGATCAGGGAAAACACACACAGGTCTCACCATAAGGTCCTCCAACTGTCAATGATGGTGGCATGACCCTTTGTTGTGGATGAGGACAACTGAGGCGTAATTATTGGAAATCACCAAGTAAGCCAAGGTCCTGAATTATACATAGGATTCTGAGCCCTGGTGGTGTGCTAACCAGGCGGTAGTAAAAGGGGAAGTGTGGAGGTTGGGAGGTGCCCACTGGTGAGGAAGGATAGGCCCCGGCTCACAGGCAGAGCTGTGAGTGTATTAGCCCACCCAGAGTATCCAAACAGTTGAGTCCTGCCCTTTAGTCATCTCAGCCAATGGTTCTCTCCATTCCTAGACTCTGTGCATATTGAAGATGCCGAGGCTGTGGAGCAGCTGCGCGAAGCCCTGCACGAGGCCCTGCTGGAGTATGAAGCTGGCCGGGCTGGCCCTGGAGGGGGTGCTGAGCGGAGGCGTGCAGGCAGGCTGCTGCTTACGTTGCCGCTCCTCCGCCAGACAGCAGGCAAAGTCCTGGCCCATTTCTATGGGGTGAAGCTGGAGGGCAAGGTGCCCATGCACAAGCTGTTTTTGGAAATGCTTGAGGCCATGATGGACTGAGGCAAGGGGCGGGACAGGGTGGGGTGGCTGGCAGGATCTGCCCAGCATAGGGTGTTAGCCCCAAAGGGGCAAAGCTGGAGTCTGGGCAGTGCCACAGCCTGCTGGCAGGGCCAGGGCAATGCCATCCGCCCCTGGGAGAAGGCTTCATGCCCTCCCCTCCCCCCTTTGTGTGTGGGGGATTGTCAGAAGCCAGGAAAGTGAATGCCCAGGTGTGGGCACAGTGCTGCCCCTTGCAAGCCATAACGTGCCCCCCAAGAGTGTTGGGGGCCTTGCGGAAGCCATAGGGGGCTGCAGGGGATGTGTAGGAGGCAGAAACTGATCTCAGGGAGGGAAGGGATGGAGGCCTCCGTCTCCCAGTGGGTGATGCTTTTGCTGCTGCTTAATCCGATCTCCTCTCCAGAGCAGAGAGGGGCTTGGAAAGCAAAGGCCCCTGTCCCTTCGCTCCTCTCCTCATCTGCATTGGGCATTATTGCCCCCCCTTGAAGCAATAACTCCAAGCAGGCTCCAGCCCCTGGACCCCCGGGGTGGCCAGGGCCCCCTATCAGCTCCCACCTCAAGGGGTGGGGGACAGCACTGCCTCTATGCCCTGCAGAGCAATAACACTATATTTATTTTTGGGTTTGGCCAGGGAGGCGCAGGGCCATGGGGCAAGCCAGGGCCCAGAGCCCTTGGCTGTACAGAGACTCTATTTTAATGTATATTTGCTGCAAAGAGAAACCGCTTTTGGTTTTGAACCTTTAATGAGAAAAAAAAATATACTATGGAGCTCAAGTACACGGTAGTCGGTGAATCATTGGGGGGCAGCTTGGGGGTCACACATGACACGTCTATTTAACAGACCATACAACAGAAACACACAGTCAACAAAATACCAAAGTGGCGGCTAGCAAGGTTACGTCTCAGTCTCCTCATCATTCAACAGCATATTGGGGACCCCGCGGCTGATGGGGAAAAGACGACCAGATTCTGGGCATTGCAGGGTGCCCTCCAGTACATCAACCTGCGGGGGAGCAGGGCAAAGCTAAGCACCGGTAGCCTTGGTGGGAGGGCTAGGCAGGCGATGCCCAAGGATTCTCACCTCTAGCAACACGTGGTGCATCTTCCTCAAAAACGTCTCGTCGTGCTCATAGCCTTCAGTCGGCTCTTTGGGTACCTCGGTCAAGTTTAACTGTGGAAAGGAAGCTCACGTGGTCAGTGGGCACACAAACACCGAGCCCGCCCGGGTAGGGAAGAGGCGCAGAGCCCGAGCCCGCTCCCAAGGGGCGGGGTCCTCACGGTGTCCGCTGCCTGCACAAGCGCCGCCCACTCCACTTTGGGGATCATCCGCGCCACGAACTCCGGGTTGAACTCCACGGGGTTGATGCGGACCTCGGTGGCCTGCGGGAGGGGGTAAAAAGGTTTAGCGAGGTAGGTCCGGGTCCCGGAGTCTCCACCCTGAACTATACAAACCCTTGTGCAGTTACCTGCAGGCGCAGCGGGAAGCCACGCGTGCCCACGCCCGGCACATGGGAGCTCAGGAGATTGTGGGTGAGCAGTTTCATGTCGTCACAGCGGAGCGCGTGAGGCCGGAACCGGAAGGAGCTCACACTTCCCCTTTCTACCACTTCCGCCTTGAGTCCGTTGGACCCTTCGCCGGGCCGGAAGTGGCCGACTTAGGGGACCTTTGGGGGCTTGGCGGCAGTCGAGAGATGGCCAGGACTGTGTCGGGTCACGTCCTGGTTTCTCGGGGAGACTGCAAAGGCTTACGCCGAATCCCGCTCGCTGTAGAGAGTACACACTGTGCAAGTCACATGTAAACCGGCTGCGTTGCGGCGCGCAGGTTGAGTAAAACAAGCACATTTGAGGCTCAGCCAGATCATCCCTGGAGCTCCATTTGCGGCTAGGGGTCAGGAACTGTCAACGTTGGTAAACCAGGCACCTCTTCCTGCGTATGAAGAAGACGTGCGACCCCTGGGAGCCCAGACGTGTCGTCAAGCGTCACGGCCCTGCCCCCTCTAGCCGGCGCAGTGGCTGCGGCGTGGGCGGAGCTTCCCTGCACACACCTCCCGTGGGCAGAGCCATCTGCGGGTGGGCTGCGACAACGGGGCGGGTATGCTACAGATGGGGCTTCGCGTCCTGGGCTGCAAAGCCGGTTCTGTGCTCCGTGCATCGACGTGCGTGGCAGGCAGAGCAGGCCGGAAAGGAGCAGGTTGGGAGTGTGGCGGGGCCCGCAGCTTCAACAGCTCCGCGGTGACCATGGCCCCGATCAAGGTGACCGGATTTACCTTTCCCGGGTCCAACCTGTCGCGTCTCTTTGGGTTCCACGCGGGGTCTCGGGCTGTCCTCCTTGACGTTTCTTCTTGTCATGCTTTCTGTAAGACCCTGTCTCTGCCTCTCCGTCCTGGGACATTTCTTGAGCTGCCCTCTCACACCTACTATGCCACGTCCAGGGACAAGTCCCCACCATTTTCAAGCGACCGAATGCTGTGTCATTTCCCACATTCTTAAAATGCCTCCTTTGCCGCTTGGCCGCTTTTCAAACCCCTTCTACCCTTCCCCAAAGCCCCAGCACTTTTGTGATTGTATTAGACTCCACTTCGTCTCATCTTTTGAAAGAGCCATGGTTCCTTGGAGACCTGGGTTGATCTTTTCCACTTCTGTCTCCACTATGTCTTCTCTATGCTCCCTCCCCATCCTGCCCTTCTGTTTGGTCTTTCTGGGAATTCTTGAACCTATCCCCTCTCCTGTTCTTGGACTTAATTTTTAGAGAAAGATAGGGAGGGAGAGATGGAGGGAGGGAGGGAAGGAAGGAGAGAGGAAGTGGGGTGGGGAGACAGAGACGAGACAGAGATTGACTCATTATATAGTCTTGGATGGTCAGGAACTTGGTGTGTAGACCAGACTGGCCTCAAACTCCTAGAGATCTGTCTGACTCTGCGTCCTGAATGTTAGGATTAAAGGCCCTTAAAAAAATAAAAAGCAAAACTTTTAAATATGTACTTAGTGTGTGTGAGTTTGGTAACAGGCATGTGAATGTGGTGGTTAGAGGACCATTTTCTCAGGAGTCAGTTCTGTCTTTCTACCATGTTGCTTGTGGGGCTAGATTTCAGGTGATCAGGCTTGGTAGGGGGCACCTTTACTGACCCACCTCAGCCTTCCTTTCCTCTTGTGGCTCCGGAAGCCTTCAGGTGGGCTGACACTTCCCACCTACCCCGAGAGCCTACATCCTGAACATTTTGGCTTACATAGCTAACCTGGTTTTCCAATGTGTTTCTCTTGGTGTGTGGATAGAATTTTTCTTCCTGCCTGTTGCCAGGCGGTTTCTCAACCCCAGACACAGCCCTCTGTACCCCTCCTCTGTGCATTGACCCATCTTGGGTGGCTTGTTTACACATTATTGCAACACTTGAGAAGGCCTCTCCCTTTCTCTGTTGCCACCAACTGGCCTTAAGCAGAATCAGGCTTGGAAATATGTAGGATGTGGGGCAGGCGGGATATATAGGAGAGCCAGGACAGAGATGGACCCCGAATCGCCAGGCATTTTTTTTCTGCTGGGTGTGAGCACTGGCTCCATCAAGGTCTGTCTGTCTGTCTGTGGTTTACTGGGCTCTCTTTACTCCGTTTTACCCTGGAGTCTTTTTCTCCAGGTGGGAGATGCCATTCCCTCAGTGGAGGTATTTGAAGGGGAACCGGGAAAGAAGGTGAACTTGGCAGAGCTGTTCAAGGGCAAGAAAGGTGTTTTGTTTGGAGTCCCCGGGGCATTTACACCTGGCTGTTCTAAGGTGAGACTTCTCCTTTCGAGAATCAGAAACTGGGGACCAGGAGTGTGGGAGAAAAGGACCCACGTTAAATCTGATAGCTCTGATAGATGCTGGTGTGGAAGCGATGGGAAAGCCCCTTGGGACTCTGGCGAATGAGACAAAAGGTTTGCCTGTGGAATTTTGTGGTCTTGACCATACACCCTTAGGTCCAAGCTTCCTAGTAGCCAAGGCAAAAAGGAAGTGGCCAGTTTCACACTGGTTTCCTTACCCTGGTCAGGGATGTTAGGAAATAGTGGGGAGCAGGCTGAGCAACTGCAGTTGTCTCTCCTTTGACCTTTTGTTTTCCTCTCAGACCCACCTGCCTGGGTTTGTGGAGCAAGCTGGAGCTCTGAAGGCCAAGGGAGCACAGGTGGTAGCCTGTCTGAGCGTTAATGATGTCTTTGTGACTGCAGAGTGGGGTCGAGCCCACCAGGCAGAAGGCAAGGTGAGGTGTGGGGCCGGGAGGGGGCGGGGCCAGGTAGGAAGTTTTCTTGTTTTTTGTTACATGTTATTTACGCATTTTGTGTGTGGGGTGGGCACTTGTGCCATCATGCACAGGTGAGAGCCGGAGGATAACCTGTGAGACCTGAGTCTCTCTTACTAGGTGGGGTCGTGGGGACTGAGCTCGGGTTGCCAGACTTGGCAGCAAGCGCCTTCACTCACTGAGTCCTCTCACTGGAGGTTTCCCTGTGACATTTATTCTCTTTTCTGCAGGTTCGGCTCCTGGCCGACCCCACTGGAGCCTTTGGGAAGGTGAGTGTGCCATTTTTCCCTCAGCCTGCAGTTTGGTCCTGGAGGGACATGTTATTTGGGAGCAGCCCCTGGCCTGTTTGGGGGTTCCTGACCCCCATATCTGCCTATTCCCTAGGAGACAGATTTACTATTGGATGATTCTTTGGTATCTCTCTTTGGGAATCGTCGGCTGAAAAGGTAAAGTAGACCTCCATTCCCAGCCCCTCCATGTTGGCACCCCAGCCCCTCCCTGTTGGCACTAGGGGCCCTGGCTGCTGCCTGGGCTTCTGCAGCTGGACCTCTTTCTGGCAGGTTCTCCATGGTGATAGACAATGGCAAAGTGAAGGCACTGAACGTGGAGCCAGATGGCACAGGCCTCACCTGCAGCCTGGCCCCCAACATCCTCTCTCAACTCTGAGGCCCTGATGTCCTCCGACCCCACCCGGCTCTAGGCCAAAAGGCTCAGTACCTCCTTACCGGGAGCCACATAAATGGAACCTTGACCGTATTTCTGCAATAAACAGTTTAATTTGTGTCTTTGCCTCTGGTACAGGGTTGTCTGCTTTGCCCTTGTTCACATGCAGCCATAGGTAGCGCTCAAGTCAGTGGCAGGGGTTTGGAGGAGAAAGTGGAGGGACAGCCTGCAGCTGAGAGGAAGCCAGAATTGGTTTTGCTTGGTACATCCTGGGACATCGGGTGCTTGGCCTAGGAGCTGGCAGATTCCATTGACTCAATACACAGGGCAGGAAGCTTCACTTGAGGCCTCCTGTCCTGCAGACTGCAGTTCCTCCCAAACACACACTTGCCTTGTGCTGCCGTGGAGCAGGAAGCCTGAGGGTCAGCCATTAGGAAGAGAGGTTGGAGGCTGGAGAGAGGCTCAATGGTTAAGAACACTGTCTGCGCTGCCAGAACACCTGGGTTTGATTCCAGCTCCTACATGATAGTTCACACCAGTTCTAACTCCAGTTCCACGACTTCTGACACCCTCCTCTGGCATTCATGGTCACTGTGCACATGTGCATAGACATACCTGCAAGTAAAACACCCATGCTCCTAAAATAAAATTAAAAACGAAAAAAAAAAGAGCCAGGCATGGTGGCTTATGCCTTTAACCCCAGCACTCAGGAGGCAGAGGCAGACCAATCTGGTCTACAAATTAAGTTCCAGAACAGCCAGGGCTGTTACACAGAGAAACCATGTCTCAAAAAAAAAAAAAAAAAAAAAAAAACCCAAACAAACCCATAAATAAATAAATAAGAAGGAAGAAGAGGAGGGGGAGGAAGAGAAGGAAGAAGAGGATGAGGAGGAAGAAGAGAAAGAGGAGGAGGCCTTAAACTCATCATCCTGTTTATCTTCAAGTGCTGGAACTGTAGTACGTGTAGTCTCAGCATGGCCTGCTCACCTTCTCTTGTTATTGTTAAACAGGGTCCCACTGAGTGCCCCACGGTGCCCTGTAACTCTCTATGTAGACCAGGGTAGTCTAGAACTCAAGAGTTCTGCCTGCCTCTGCCTCCTAAGTGCTGGGATTATAGGTATACAACACCACACCCCACCCAACTGTGTGTGCATGTGTGTGACAGCTGTTTACTGTAGCCCAGGCCGGCCATCTTCCTGCTTCAGTCTAGTATTACAAACATGAGGTACCAGTTATGTGGCCTGTTCCATGGTGGAAGGTGGGAGGGACAGGGAGTGAGCAGTTTGCCTCCCTGTTTTCAGAACAAATTCACTCTTGTAAATCATGCACCCACCCACAGGCTGGACTACACCTTCCGTAGTCCAGCATTCCTCCTCTGCTGTACCAGTGACCAAGTCCAGCATGTAAATTGGTCGACACATTAAAACCACAGCACATCCCCAAATAAAGCCGCTGACCAGCTAGGACCAGAGCACCCAGAGCCCCAGGGCAAATGTCTAACTCAACATTTGACGTGCTTGGCTCTTTGGGGTTGAATCTCTTTGAGGTGTTACTAAATAGACCCTGCATGATCTCCAGGAGACCCCAAGTCCTTCCACAAACCTACAGGAAGGCTTACCAAGAGGGTATTGGAGCCCAGTGGGATCCTCAGGCTTGGGCTTTCGACCTCCAGAGTGCGAATCGTAATCAGCTACGAGATGTTGGTGTCCATGGCCACTTTGGTTTTCTAGGACTGCATTTTCTTTATCCTGAAAGGGCTGGCAAGATGGCTCAGTGAGTAAAGGTGCTTGCTGCCAAGCCTCATGACTTGAGTTTGATCCCTGGGACCAACATGATAGAAGGACAGAACCAATTCATGAAAATTGTTCTATAACCTATATAGGCACATCATGGCATGTGCATACTACCCAAAATGAATGAATTAATAAACAAAAAAAATTCACAAATGAGAAAAGGAAAGGAAATGATCTAGGTCACCTCACAAGATTGGTGTGGCCAATGAGATGACTTCTGAAGCAAGTGTCACATTACCTAGTACATAGTAGATCAGGGGAACACACATGTATGTGTGTGTATGTATGTATGTATGTATGTGTGTGTATGTATGTATGTATGTATGTGTGTATGTGTATATGTGAGTGTGTGTATGTGTGTATATATATGTGTCTGTATGTTTGTATTTATGTGTGTATGTATGTATGTATGTGTGTATTTGTGTGTATATGTGTGTATACATATGTGTATATGTATGTATGTATGTGTGTATGTGTATGTGTGTGTATGCATGTATATGGTTGTGTGTGTATATATATATATATGTGTGTGTATGTATATGTGTATATATGTGTGTGTATGTGTGCTGTTCTTGTTTTGTTTTGTTCTTTTTTCTAGACAGGGTCTCACTGCATAGCTCTGGCTCTCCTGGATTCACTATGAAGACCAGACTGGCTTCAAACTTACAGAGACATGCCTGCCTCTGCCTCCCCCCAGCACTCAGTGCTGGAACTAAAGGCATGTGCTCCCAGCAAGGGACAAGTTTTTGTTATATAGCTCTGGTTGGACTGGAACTGACAATCTCTCATTAGCTTCTTGAGTGATGGAATTGTAAGTGTGCACTACCATGCATAACTCCCCCCGGGGGTGGGGAAAGGCTTTTAAGAAATCACTAAAGACTCCCCCCCATACTTAAGACTTGGGGAGATACCATGGAAGTAGGGGCAGAAAGATTGTAAGGGCCAGAGGATCAGGATGTCTCTGTGAGATCCTGTTTCCTAGAACTGACAGGGAAACTACACTCATGACACCACAACAGTGCAGCTGTCTAGATATAAGGCTTAAACTACGGCACCAAGGGACATGCTGACACGTGAGGGGGATGTCTCACAGGCCCCACTCTAGACAAAGAACTATGGTAACTAATGACCGTTGAGAAGTCATTTTCTCCAGGGAAGTGGCCCCTAATTGATTATCCAATTAGTCCTAAAATCATGTACATACAAGCAACACTGAACAGACCTAACAGGTTGTATAATAAACACTTTTATGTGCATGCATGGATTTAGTAATAGTTTTAGTTAGGGTTTAATTTCTGTGAAGAGACACCATGACCAAGGCAACTCTTATAAAAGCAAACACTTAATTGGGGCTGGCCTACAGTTTCAGAGGTTTAGTCCATTATCATTGTGTTGGGAAGGAAGCATGGCAGCATACAGGCTGACTTGGTGCTAGAGGAGCCAAGAGTGCTCCTCCATGATCTGAAGGCATCCAGAAGGAGACTATCTTCTGCAGGCAACCAGAAGGAAGGTCTCATCCTCGGTGAGCGGAGTCTCAGAACAGGGGGAGACCTGTAAGCCTGCCTATACTGTGACGCACTTCCTCCAACAAGGCCACATCTCTTAATGTGCCACTTCCCATGAGCCAAGCATATTCAAACCACTGCAATAAGGAAAGAAAAGGAGACCATGGATTTGAGAGAAGGGGGGCTATGGAAGGAGAAAGAATCGGGTGGATCTCTAGGAGTTTAAGTTTGCTCTACATAGTGAGTTTCAGGATAGCCAGGGCTATATAGAAAGAGACCCTGTCTCGAAAAAGGAGGGAGGGATTAGAGTAGCAGTTCTCAACCAATGGGACGTACCCCTTTAGAGGCTGAATGACCCTTTCACAAGGCTTGCATATCAGATATTTACATTATGATTCATAACAGTAGCAAAAACAGGATCAATCAAGGAAAATAATTTTTATGGTTGGGGCCACCGTAATATGAGGAACTGTATTAAAGGGTCACAGCATTAGGAAGGCTGAGAAGAACTGGGTTAGAGGGCAGAGGGATGGGGAAAATTATATAATTTTATTTTAATTTAAATGTTGCAAAAAGTAAAAAAAAAATCTTGATTGAGAAAAACAAAGAGAAATCAATAATGGAGCTGGAGAAATGGCTGATCTTGCAGAGGATCCTGGCTTATTTCTCAGCATCCAAATGGTGGCACACAGCTATCTGGGTCCCAACACTCTCTTCTGGCCTCTACTATAGGCACCTGACATATATATGGTACACAGACATATACATACAGGCAAAATAAAGTTTGAAAAAGAAAGTAAAGCGATAAAAAGGAGCTGGGGAGGATTAGAGGGACGGCCAGTGGTCACAAACACGCTCAGTACAATCTTGAGGCTCCCAGAACCAAACTGTAAACTGGCAGCCTGTTTGTGCAAGCCTATTGGCTCTAAGGTGGGTGGAGGCAGGGAAATCACTGTGCCTTGCTGACTCCCAGTCTAGCTTGTTTAGCCACTGAGCCTTCTCCCAAGCCTGAATGTTTGCAATGCATATGTGTGAATAGGTGTGTGCTAACAAGTGCTTGCGTCTGTCTGCCATCTCACTTACAACGTGCCAACTCTCCTTGCCTGAGCTGGGACTCGTGTCATTTCACCCAGAACAGACAGTAAAATCTGAACGGAGTTGGTGGCTATCTATCTCCCAGCTTCACCTGACCATTTTGGGTCTGGGATATAAACGTTAACCAAATGACCACTCCATGGTATAAGTAAGAAGTTTTTGTTGTTGTTTTTCGAGACAGGGTTTCTCCGTGTAGCTTTGGCTGTCCTGGAGTTCACTCTGCAGACCAGGCTGGCCTCGAACTGGAGATCTGCCTGCCTCTGCCTCCTCAGTGATGGGATTAAAGGCGTGCACCACCACTGCCCAGCAAAGAGAAGGTTTTAATTGCAGAGATGTGTGTGTGTGTGTGTGTGTGTGTGTGAAAGAGAGAGAGAGAGAGAGAGAGAGAGAGAGAGAGAGAGAGAGAGAGAGAAGCCAGGCATCTGGAAGAATTCAGAGCAGAGAAAGAAAAAGTGGACTGAGACTGGAGAGTTGGCTCAGCAGTTAAGAGCACTGACTGCTCTTCCATAGGTCCTGAATTCAAATCCCAGCAACCACATGGTGGCTCACAACTATCTGTAATGAGACTGGATACCCTCTTCTGGTGTGTCTGAAAAACAGCTACAGTGTACTTAGATATAATAAATAAATCTAAAAAAAAAATGAAGTGGACTGACTATGACTAGCAGGCTGGACATGGCCTGGGCTTTCTGTGCTGGGGAGTAGAAAGGGATACAGACAGAGAAAACATAGTAAGAGAAAGAGGGTGGAGCATAGAGTGGGAGAAAAAACATAAATAGCAGAGTTGTAAGGAGAATGAGGAGCTGGGGAGGGAAGCTAGAGGGAATTTAGGGCAGGAGACAGGAGAAAGCACAGACTGGAAGTAGATGGGTTTTGAGTTTGATTGAAGGCAGCAGGAGGAGGAGTGTCTTAGTCAGGGTTTCTATTCCTGGACAAAACATCATGACCAAGAAGCAAGTTGGGGAGGAAAGGGTTTATTTGGCTTACACTTCCACATTGCTGTTCATCACCAAGGAAGTCAGGACTGGAACTCAAGCAGGTCAGAAAGCAGGAGCTGATGCAGAAGCCATGGAGGGATGTTCTTTACTGGCTTGCTTGCCCTGGCTTGCTCAGCCTGCTCTCTTATAGAACCCAAGACTGCCAGCCCAGAGATGGTCCCACCCACAAGGGGCCTTTCCCCCTTGATCACTAATTGAGAAAATGCCTTACAGTTGGATCTTATGGAGGCATTTCCTCAACTGAAGCTCCTTTCTCTGTGATAACTCCAGCAGTAATAAGTTGACACAAAACTAGTCAGTACAAGGAGAAAAAGAAGGAGCAGAAGGAGCCATGAGAGGAGATGTACTATGGGCGGCACATGGCCGGGAGAAACAACAAGCATCTGGCATTCAACACTGGGGAGGTAGCCAGGCCAGCTGTTAGAAAAGTAGATTAGGGTGACCCTCCAGTAATTGTTGAAGCCAAATAAAGTAGCCATGATCTGAGTATCAATTATTTATAAGCCAGTCAGGGATAAGTTTAAGTTGGTTGTGCTACCTATCTGAACTGCCTTTTGGAATTTGGGGAATTAATTTTCCTTTGAACCTGGTGTGAACTTGACCTAGTTTTGCTTGGAAGCTCATAGATATACTGAGGTGGCAGTGGCTGCTGGCTGACTGCTGGGGACTCTAGCTTACTTCTAGCTTACTGCTTAGCCAGTTTGAACACGTTTTCACCTGAAGACCCAAGATGGCTGCTGGAATTGCAGGTATCACACTTATAGTCTAGCAGACAGAAAGGAGTGCCGTGTCCTGTGCAACTTGGGTCCTGGAACCCTGGATAAAGGCAGCAAGGAAGGGAAGAAAGGACAGCCAGGGACAGGGACAGCAAAGCTGGGATCAGGTGGACTCTGCTACCAATACTGCGGTAGGAAGCCTCAGTGTGTCCACTAAGTGTAGCACTTGGAAAGAGTTACCTAGTTTCAGTAGGTGGTCTCTGTAGGTGAGCAGTCTCTTGTTATAAACAAGCAAAGAGAGAGCTGTACACACTGATCAATAGTTCATAAACACTTATCCTTGTACTCCAAAGGAGAGCTTCGCCACTTCTCTTGAGCCTGGTCTATATGGGTAACAGTTTTGCCCAATTCTCTGTGGGCTCAAGATTTTAGAGCTCTCACCATGGCCAAGCCCATGTCAAAATGTTCATTCAGGGCTTCCTTGGCTCCCTACAAAAGGGGAAATGGAAAACAGGAGAAAAACATCCCTTACCTTTAAGGTTTTCTGGAAGCTGCCATTGTTCCCCTGGTAATTCTGAGACCCCCAATGAGTGCCTTTCTTAGTTGTATTTTTGACATCTTGAAATAAGCTAGGCATAGGGTTGGAGAAATGGTTCAGCAGTTAAGAGCATTGACTGCTCTTCCAGAGGTCCTGAGTTCAATTCCCAGCAACTACACGGTACCATCTGTAATGGGTTCTGATGCCCTCTTCTGGTGTGTCTGAGGACAGCTACAGTGTATACTCATAAATAAAACCAATCTTAAAACAACAACCCACAGAGATAAGCTAGAGTTATCTGGAAGAGGAACCTCAACTGAAAACCAAAATAAAATCTGTCTCTCTATCTGACTGGAGATGTAGGAGGACCTGGCCCACTCTGGGGGCTGCCCACTTGGGCAGGTAATCCTGGGTTATATAAGAAAGCAGACTGGGAAGGAAGAGGCAGGTGGATCTCAATGAGTTTGAGGCCAGCCTGCTCTACAGAGTAAGTTCCAGGACAGCTAGTGCTGCACTGTAAAACCCTGCCTCAAAAAATAAAAAACAAAATAAAATAAAATACACACCCCCAAATAACCCAAACAAACACAAAGACAGAAAGACAGAAAGACAGAAAGACAGAAAGACAGAAAGAAAGAAAGAAAGAAAGAAAGAAAGAAAGAAAGAAAGAAAGCAGGCTGAGTAAGCCATGGTCTCTCTGTGATTGCTCTGTGGTCTCTGCTTCAGTTCTCTGTGATTGCTCTGTGGTCTCTGCTTCAGTTCCTGCCTGCAGGTTCCTGTCTTGGCTTCCATCCACAATGGACTGTAAACTGTAAGCAAATCCTTCTCTCTCCAAGTTGCTTCTTTTCATGGCATTTTACCAAAGGGATAGAAAGCAAACCAAGACAGTATTAGACACTCGTACATAGTATATTTTTCTTTTTTATGTACTGTTTTGTGAAAAAGTTTATTTATTTGTTTGTTTGTTTATTTATTTTAATTAATTAATTTTTTGGTTTTTAGAGACAGGGTTTCTCTGTATATCCCTGGCTGTCCTGGAACTCACTTTGTACACTAGGCTAGCCTCGAACTCAGAAATCCACCTGCTTCTGCCTCCCGAGAGCTGGGATTAAAGTCATGCGCCACCATGCCCGGCTATTTATTTATTTTTGAGATAGGGTCTTGCTAGGTAGTCCAGTCTGTACTGGAACCTAAAATCCTCCTGTCTCAACCTCCCATGTGCTGGACTGCAGGAATGAACTACCTACCCAACAAAGTATAAGTTAGGCACAACACAATTGTGTGTGTGTGTATTTATTTATCTATTCGATACAATGCTATGTGTATTGTTTTTTGATTATGGTCATTGGCTTTTAATTCCCTTCCCAAGGCAGCTATAAAAGCTAAAATCATCTTCAAAGCTTCTCATAACATTCCAAGTTCTATTCTCTGTCTTAGAGCTAGACATAATAATAATTCTGTGACCTAGCCTTGTCTGTTAACAGATCATGAAACCCTGAGCATTCAGGAGTGAACCTGTCCCATGCCCTGGAGGAAGTGCTACAGATAGGGTCAGCAGGAATCTGTGCAGACAGGCTGAGCTGGCTTCCACGCCCAGTCTGACCCTTTCTGTCTAACTACTTTTTAGTGAGGGGGTGGAACTTCACTCCAGCGTACATGGAGATGCTACCCTGAGAACCCAGAAGACAGGGTTTGTCAAGATGCTACAAACTACCTAACAAGAAGGGCCCTGAGGGCAGTGAGCCCACCCTTCCCCTGCTCTCCTCAGGACTCTCCTGAAGAGCTGTCTTTCTTCCTCTGTCGTGGTTGAGTGTGGAACCAGGTCTTGCTAGGCAAGCAATCTTTTCTGACACCTCCAGCCTTGTAATAGTCTTTGTGAGAAATCAAGTACATTTCTGAGTTTTCTGACATGTTGTGCAGATGAACTGTATGGCAGGACTGAGAATACAGCTCAGGGACAGACAGCTAGCTCATTGCAAACAGAAAGCAAACAGAAAGAAACGAGTATTAACAACTGGGGACTGGATAGAAGGATCCATGGTTAAGAGTACTTGATGTTCTTGTAAAGGAGATGTTGGAGATTCTGTTCCCAGCATCCACATGGCAGCTCACAACCATCAAGCGACCCCAGGCACCAGGCATGCATGTGGCACAATGACATATATGCAAACAAAAATACTAATACACATAAAAATAAAAATAAAAAATATTTTAAAAAGAGAAAAGATGGACTTTTTGTAGTCTCAGTATTCAGGGTGAAGGCAGGAAGGTCAGGAACATAGTCCAATTTTAGCTACATAGCAAGTTCATGAGACCTTAGGTTTAAACAATACACACACACACACACACACACACACACACACACACACACATGAATGCATCCACACAAACATACACCCTGATACACATACATACCACACATGCACATGCATGTACACCCACAAATACACACACTACACACACATACATGACCCCAACTCCCCATATATGTACATGAACACATAACACACACATGTGCATGCACCCACATGAACATACACACACACACACACACACACACACACACACACACACTCATACACCACATCATATACAGCACTGTAAACCTGGAGATTGTGTTTTTTACTGGGAAAAACTGTTCCTAGTTGTAGTATGGTCCAGCCCTAGCTTATACCTCTAATCCAAGAGCTTTCTACTTTGTTTTGTTTTTGTTTTTTAAAGAAACTATTTATTTATTTTATGTACACTGTCGCTGTTTTCAGGCACACCTCTCCTGAGGGCACAGATGGTGTGAGCCACCATGTGGGTGCTGGGAATCGAACTCAGAACCTCTGAAAGAGCAGTCAGTGCTCTTAACTGAGCCATCTCTCCAACCTGCTTATTGCAAACAGGATTAAATAAAACCAACCATTTGTCACGAGCTGGAGCAAGCAACCAGTTGACAGGAAATGAACATAGGAAAAAAGCCATAGATAGTAAGAGGAAGTCAGGAGGATGGATAGAGGGATGCACAGGAAGTAGAAAGGAAGGACATTCAGTTTGAGCGGTTGTGGAGAAGATGTAGCTTTTCCTTTTGGGATGTCAGCTATGGAGCAATGTCAGCTGGGTGCTTTCTCTGCTTCTCTGAGCTAGAAGGCTTTTACCCCAGCATCTGGTTCCCAAGTCTGAATTGGTAAAATTGAACAATTGAAATTTTGTTAAAAAACAACATTTGATGCATCAACCTGTGGCACAACCACAGGATAGAGAAATCACACCAGTTGTGGACAAACTGAGAAGCCATTGGGTTTAGCAAAGTCACCTGGACAGTCCTCAAGGAGAGAGTTAAGGATGGGACATACAAGGAGCCAGGAGCCTGTATAGTACTACTGTAGATGGCTTGAAAATAGACACAGAAAATGAAAAGCTAAATGACTTAACTGAAATTGGCTCAATACTGATCATGATTATTATCATCTTAGTGTTCCATATTTTATCTTTAATAGCCATAGTGACTTTCTGTACCTTCTCAAAGAACAAGGTTCTAAAGATACAAGAAAAAGAAAAATGTAAAAAGTAGATTGATAAGATATAAGCCTTGGAAAGACATATAAGTGAAAGTAAGAAAAACACTCAGTCATTCCAAAACAGAGGTATACAGAGAAACCTTAGAAAGACTTAAAAATGAAAATAATAAAAATACTCAGACCAGACAAAAGAATTTAGTCAAGACCTTTCCGTGCCACCCCCCCCCCCCGATGAAACTCAAGAGGGGCAGCTTGAGATTATTAGAAAGCCAACTTTAGTTTATCCAGTTACTATACAATATCTACCTGGAGAGAGTAGGTTCCCCACCCCGAAAGGTTATAAAGATGTTAAATGAAATCCTTTAGAAACACTAGACTTGAGGAGATTTAAGGAAGCAATTATTTCATATGATATGCATTCACCTTATGTGAAGCAGATATTAAAATTCATGGGCAACTCAGAACTGAGTATCCCCCAAGACTGGTGAGATTTGACAACAATATTGGAATCTGGTCCTCAGTTACAATGGAGTGAACATGGTGGGAAGAGGAAACGGTCATAGAATAATAACATAAGGCCAGAGGTATTGTTATTTCCAGGATCAGCTGCTAGGTCTATACGCTAAGCTACAAGGGCAGCTTGGATTTGATAACCACGCCCTGGCCCTATGTCATTTAGCAGCTTTAAATGCTTGGGACAAAATTGAAGAATCAGGAAAGAGGTCAAAGCCATTTACTAAAATTATAGAACACCTTAAAGAAGCCTTCACTGATTGACTTCACTTCAGCTGTAACTAGAATAGGATCAGATTTAGAAGTCAGAAAATACTAATCAAATCTTTGGCTTTTGAAAATGCTTATTAAGAATGCAAAAGGGTGGATAGACCTTTAAAGACAAGATCATTAACAATAGAGGAATGGATTAGAAATACAGCTGATATTAGATCTCACATTTACGATGCTACTCTGATAGGAAAAGTAATTTTGGGTTGGAGAGATGGCTCAGCAGTTAAGAGCACTGGCTTCTCTTTCAGAGGGCCTGAGTTCAAATCCCAACAAAAAATTCAGGAGAGACCTGAAGTATCAAGTATCAAGTATCTTGTCAAACTGCTATAAATGGTCACAGACCAAAGCTAAAAATACAAATAGAAGGCATTGACACAGGAGCAGATGTGACAGTAATGTCACCAAAGTATTGGCACCCAGATTGTCCTTTTAAATATCCAGCTTCTAGGGGCTGGACCTTTATCTCAGATGAAACAAAGTGCTTCAGAGTGTTATTTGTTACAGCAATGGGAAACACAAATTAACATTCATCCAATCTCAGAAAAAATATAATGCTTCTGAGAAAAATATTGAAAGGTATTGTCAAGAATAGTCACAGACAGCCGGGCAGTGGTGGCACATGCCTTTAATCCTAGCACTTGGGAGGCAGGGGCAGGTGGATTTCTGAGTTCGAGGCCAGCCTGGTCTACAGAGTGAGTTCTAGGACAGCCAGGGCTATACAGAGAAACCCTGTCTCAAAATCAAACAAACAAACAAAAATTAAAAAAAAAAAAAAAACAAAATGAAAAAGAATAGTCAAAGGCTGTCCACATTATCCATAAGCAGTACTCAGCAGGTTTTTCAAAGCTACCAATGGTTCTGCCTTTAAAATGGTTAACTGACAAACCTGAGTGGATGGAACAGTGATCTCTGACATCAGATAAGTTACAGGTATTGGAACAGCTGGCAAGGAGCAGCTAAATGCTCAACACATCGAAGAATCTGCCGGCACAAGGAATTCCCGTGTGTTTGCTATGAAAGTGAAATCAGGAAAATGGAGGATGTTAACAGATTTAAGAGGCATAAGTAAGATGATTCAGCCAATGGGCTCTTTACAACCTGAAGTCCCACTGCTGTCTTTGTTACCTAAGTCATGGTCTATGATAGTCACTGATTTAAGAAATTGCTTTTTCACAGCCGCCTTGCATGAGCATGACAGGGGAGGTCTGCTTTCTCAGTAACTACTTATAATAATAGTTGTCCAATAAAGGGATTTCATTGGAAAGTCTTACCACAGGGAATGTCAAACACTCCTACTTTGTGCCAATATTTTGTACAATAGCTGTTAGAAATAGCCGGGTGTGGTGGCGCACGCCTTTAATCCCAGCACTTGGGAGGCAGAGGCAGGCGGATTTCTGAGTTCGAGGCCAGCCTGGTCTACAGAGTGAGTTCCAGGACAGCCAGGGCTACACAGAGAAACCCTGTCTTGAAAAAACAAACAAACTAACAAAAAGAAATAATTTGTAAACCGTTTTCTTCATCTAAAATTTATCATATGGATGATATCTTATTGGCTGATTCAGATGCAGATGCCTTAGAAAAACATTTGATGAAGTAAAGAGAGTTTTGCTTGTTGAGATTAAAAATTGCTCCTGAAAAAAATACAAAGAGAAGATTCTATCAATTATATCTAGGATATAAGATAGCTTTACAGAGAATTCAACTACAGTCTAACATTTTGACATGTAATTAAGACACATGGTTTAAGAAAATTCATTTTTCTTTTTTCTTTTTTTAAAGATTTATTTATTTTATTTTATGTATATGAGTACACTGTAGCTGTACAGATGGTTGCTGGGAATTGAATTCAGGACCCTTGCTCACTCTGGCCCTGCTCGCTGCTGCCCAAAGATTTATTTATTATTATATCTAAGTCCACTGTATCTGTCTTCAGACACACCAGAAGAGGGCATCAGATCTCATTACGGATGGTTGTGAGCCACTATGTGGTTGCTGGGATTTGAACTCAGGACCTTAGGAAGAGCATTCAGTGCTCTTACCCTCTGAGCCTCTGGCAAGCCCTAAAATTCATTTTTCATTTCATGCCAGTAAGGCAAATGTGCCTTTGGTAAATTATCATTTAAAAAATATTTAAAATTTTTTTACTTTTTCATGGCTAATCATGTTAGTCTTTACAAGTTAGGTTGGACTGATGTGGGGTCTGTGCCTTTCTGCAGTGAGGAAATAACTCAATTGTCTATAATCCCTTTCCCTAAATTGCTCACCCCTCTCCCAAAAGAGGCACCTACTGATCTGTGGAGACAGACTGAGTGCCCACAACATTTGGCTAATGTAAGGTTTACTGGTGGTTCATCAACCACTGATGGAACGAAGACTAATGGAAAGAGACAGCTTATAGACGAGGGGATGGATTGGCCAACATCAAGAAAGGAGCCACAGAATCAGTGCAGCACTACTTGCTGTGAGACAAAGAACTAGGAAAGCAAAAGGAAAATACCTTCTCCAATTCATGGTGCGTGTGTGATAGTCTAGCTATATCATCATCAAAATGAAAAACCACTAACCGGAAGATAAACGGCAAAGACATCTGTTCATGGGAGGCATGAACGGAAATGGCAAAAAAAATCTAGCAAAACATAGCAAAGACATCAAATTTTATTTAGCTCATATAGGCGAGACCAACAAAATGTCTGAAAACTATGAAATAGTGAACAAATTGGCATCATGTTTAATTAAGACTAGAATATTACAATTCGCCAGGGAACAAATTCAGAATAAATCGGTAAGAATGATAGATTACAAATTGGAAAAATCTGACAGTTTACCACTAACATTAAAAAGGGGAAATGGAGAATCAAATCAAGCCAGGCTGACCCTATGAGAAGAACTAGTATAAGGAATCCATAGTCAGTGGTTCACACCTTTAGTCACTTCTGCGCTTGAGAGGCAGAAACAGACACAGAAGGATTACAGTGACTTCAATGTAAAAGCCACTTGTCAAAGGAAGGCTGAAATTCAAAGTGAATGTCCTTTGTGAACTACAAATAAATATACCTAAACCTTGAATTTATATTTAAAGAGAGAAGGAAATCTAGGTATATTTATCTACACATACTAAGGTATATTTTAATTTTAAAAATTTAAAAATTCAAGAGAATTTTTTAGCATTTCAATTATAAGATATACTTTTACTGTTGCCAAAAACCATTTTGTCTCAGGAAAGATATAACCTGCCAAGAGAGGAAACCTCAAGAGGTAGGGTTGGGAAGGGTTTTGCTTTTAACTTTTCAGGAGAATCAAAGCATCCAACTAAGGAAGCCAGAGACCACTGGACACTGGAAACATCTGAAGAAAGAGGACAGATCATCAGGAGAGTGAGTCCCACCTCCAGCTCATCTCTGCTGCCCTCAGCAGACACAAGTGGTAATTGGTCTGTCATCCCAGTTTAATTAAAACTTAAAGCTGGCTGTGGGGTTGAAGCATGACTCTCTTCTTCTCTAAACCCACGAATGCTTGTTAAAGGAAAATCTAAAATCTCTGTCTCATATCAGAGAAGCCACTTGGTATGGGACAGAGAGAAATAAAAAAATAAGGGCTGATTCTAGAGTCACTAATCTCATAATCTTTTGATTTTCATTTGACTCTTTAAAACTTTTCTTATGGTACAATATATTATTATATTATATATTTATAATACATATAATTATGATATAAATAATATATTATATATTAAATATAATAATATTATCTCAAACCCTGTAAGATTATTATATATATATAAACTTTCTGTCATGATATTAATAGTCATACGGAACACAAACTAATTCTAGCAGTAAGTTTGATCTAGCTTCCTGTATGTGTTTTCAGTCTAAAGCAGGCAACTAGGAACAAAGATTGTATGCCTTGGATGTACTTAATGTTGGGGTTTGAATTGCCACACAAACCATATGAACACTGATCTCAGTTAAACAAGAATAGTTTATTGAACACACACCCCAAGACTGATCAATCAGGACCACAAAAAAAGGACTTGGGAGCCTAATTGTGGTACCAGTCTGTTCTTAGGGCAGTTTTTTTTTTCTTTTTTATGAAAAACCAAGTTCAGAAGTTCAGAGGCAAGGGTGGAGGCTGTGCTACACTTGGCTAACTAGACAAAAGCTTATCAACTATCCGTTAAGCTGATTGGTCCTAAGTGGGGCAGGAGGGGTGGTGGATGGGTGATGAACAGGGGAGTTTCAGAGTGTTGAGATAACAGAGCATAAGTAATACAACCATAGTGTTATGACTTTTTAGGAGATTATTTCAGTGTCAGCTATGGATAATTGCATTTCTGGGAAGCGGAGTCTGAGAACCTGAACTTAATTTCACCTTACGAGCAAAATGGAGACTGAATACAAAATGGCTGCAGTTATGTTAAAAGGAGCAGGCCTCAACATTTAAGGGACTGTAGTCTTCAAATCTTTCTGAGATCAGCTGATTGTGGCATTTAAAGATTTATTTATTTATTATTTGTAAGTACACTGTAGCTGTCCTCAGATACTCCAGAAGAGGGCATCAGATTTCATTACAGATGGTTGTGAGCCACCATGTGGTTGCTGGGATTTGAACTCTGGACCTTCAGAAGAGCAGTTGGTGCTCTTAACCACTGAGCCATCTCGCCAGCCCTGACTGTGGCATTTAAAATGTTTATGTTTGGGCTGGTGAGATGGCTCAGTGGGTAAGAGCACCCGACTGCTCTTCCGAAGGTGATGAGTTCAAATCCCAGCAACCACATGGTGGCTTACAACCACCCGTAATGAGGTCTGACACCCTTCTCTGGTGCGTCTGAAGTCAGCTATAGTGTACTTATGAATAATAATAAATGAATCCTTGGACCAGAGAGAGCAGGGTGAGCAAGTGGGACTGACCAGATTGAGCGGGGCCGACTGGAACAAGGAAAAAAAAAATGTTTATGTTTTCTACCATTCTTAACAGTAACCTTTGAGGTCTCCGAAAAGAGGATGGGGCCCTGTAAAGATGAATTCCCCTGGATTGTGGTATTGCTAACCACAGGGCAAAACTGCCCCATGCCTCTTCTGCTGCCAGGTTTTACACAAACAGTGGGCAGCTTTGAGTTGAATGCTTGGTTCTACCTAGCCAGGACCTCCACTAGGCTGACAAGCACCACCCAAAGATCGGTTTCAGATTACAAATTGCTCAGGACATTCAAACTGCTGAGTTCACATGGGACTGGTACAAGCATGTTATAGAACTTTCAACTCAAAATGCTTAATCCTAAGACTGCCAAATACATCTAAGGTGGACATTGTGGAAAGCTGGGCAGCAATATCTTCATTATTGTAATTATTTTTACTATGTTAGAGTTAACAATCTTTCCTTTTTATTTATACCAAGAGGGGGAAAATGTTGCAGGATATTTGATCACAATGTGAACCCCAAGATTGTGTTATTTACTGGAAGAATCTCAGCCCTAGCCCTTTAATCCAAGAGCCTTGTGTTTATTGTAAACAGAATGAAATAAAGTCAACTCTAGGTCAGGAGGCAGAGCAAGCAACCAGTTGACAGGGAGTGAACATACGGAAAAAAACCATAGAGTGAGAGGAAGCCAGGAGGATGGATAGAGAGCCACACAGGAAGTAAAGAGAAGGAACATTCACTTTGAGGGGTTTTGAGACATTTTGGAGAAGAAGTTCCTTTTCCTTTGGGATGCCAGCTGTGGAGGAAGGTCAGCGGGACGCTTTCTCTGTCTCTCTGAGCTAAGCAGGCTTTCACTCCAGTATCGGGCTTGCAAGTCTTCATTGGTAAAATTGAATGCTTGAGATTTTGTTTAAAAATAATACATGTACATGCACCCACACAAAGCGCCCCCCTCCACACACAGTACACACCAAACCCACATTCATACACCCACATGAACACATACCACTCACATGCATTTTCCATGCCCATGAACACATATCTCCACCCCAACCCCCACACACATGTGTGCTCACGAGGGCTGGAGAGATGGCTCACTTGATAAGTGCCTGCCACACACAGACAAGGACCTGAGTTCCGACCCCCATAATTCATGTAAAACTTGGGGGTGGGGTGCTCTCCTAAACACCCAGCACTGGTATATGTGTGTGTGTGTGTGTGTGAGAGAGAGAGAGAGAGAGAGAGAGAGAGAGAGAGAGAGAGGAAGGAAGGAAGGAAGGAAGGAAGGAAGGAAGGAAGGAAGGAAGGAAGGAAGGAAGGAAGATGGGTGGAAGGCCAGATTGATGCTAGGCAAGTAAGTAGGCAAGTAAGGGCACTCGCCATGCAAGTCTGGGGACCTGAGTTCAATCCCTGGGACCATATAAAGGTGTGAGGAGAGAACTGACTTCGCAAAATTGTCCTCTGATTGCCACATGAGTGCTGTGTCACATGTGCCCACACACGAGCATCATACAAACACAATGATAAATTAATTAATGTTGGACAGTGATTGGGGACGGGCTCAATGGTGATTTTTGACCTCCACATGCTATGTGTCACATGAACACATACACACCCTCACAGATGTACACACCCACACCCACAAGAACATATTATATACACGATTTTTTTTTCGAGACAGGGTTTCTCTGTATAGTCCTGGCTGTCCTGGAACTCACTTTGTAGACCAGGCTGGCCTTGAACTCAGAAATCTGTCTGCCTCTGCCTCCCGAGTGCTGGGATTAAAGGCGTGCGCCACCACTGCCTGGCTATATACATGATTTTGAAAATATTTTCCTTTTTAATATTTATTTTTATGTGTCTGTCTGTCTGTCTGTCTTAATATATGTCATGTGGGGCTGGTGAGATGGCTCAGCAGGTAAGAGCACCCGACTGCTCTTCCGAAGGTGATAAGTTCAAATCCCAGCATCCACATGGTGGCTCACAACCATCTGTAACAAGATCTGGCGCCCTCTTCTGGATTGTCTGAAGACAGCTACAGTGTACTTACATATAATAAATAAAATAAATCTTTAAAAAGAAAAAAGGGGGGCTGGTGAGATGGCTCAGCGGGTAAGAGCACCCGACTGCTCTTCCGAAGGTGATAAGTTCAAATCCCAGCATCCACATGGTGGCTCACAACCATCCGTAACGAGATCTGGCGCCCTCTTCTGGGGTGTCTGAAGACAGCTACAGTGTACTTACATATAATAAATAAAATAAATCTTTAAAATATATATATATATATATATATATATATATATATATATATATATATATATATATATATATGTCATGTGAACATGTTGGGTCCTTTGGAGCTGCAGTTACAGGTAGTAATGAGCTGTACAGGTGGTAATTTGCCCTATGTGGGTTCTGTCAGCCCAACCTTGGTCCTCTTGAAGAGCAGCAAGTACTTTGAACCACAGAGTCATCTCTCCAACACTAACACACAAATAAAAAATATGTATGTTGTGGGAACCTGGATGTATAGATGGTAGGTATAAAGCACAGCTAAAACAACCTGAAGCTTGAAGCCCTTATCTAGAACTTGACAATGCCGGGGACTGAACCTCCCAAGTAGTGGGATCTCACATCTTTTCCAGATAAGAGTATCAGAACTCTCTTTCTGAGCTGCCAGCGCTCCCGCCAACATGGTGAACGTGCCTAAGACCCGCCAGACATTCTGCAAGAAATGTGGGAAGCACTGACCCCACAAGGTGACACAGTACAAGAAGGGCAAGGATTCTTTGTATGCCCAGGGAAAGCGGCGTTATGACAGGAAACAGAGTGGCTATGGTGGGCAGACTAAGCCTATTTTCCGCAAAAAGGCTAAAACTACAAAGAAGATTGTGCTGAAAATGGAGTGCGTTTAGCCCAACTGCAGATCTAAGAGGATGCTGGCTATTAAGAGATGCAAGCATTTTGAATTGGGAGGAGACAAGAAGAGAAAGGGCCAAGTGATCCAGTTCTAAGCCAATGTTGTTATGAAGACAATAAAATCTTGACCTTTAAAAAAAAAAAAAAGAGTATCAGAATTGAACAGTGCTGGCAGCCGCAGCACTTGCTTGACATGTAGACATCCCTTACCTGGTGAGAACAGAGCAAAGAGAGGACACATTCAGCCAGGCATGGTAGTGCCTGGGTGTAGTTCCAATACCAACAAATTAGAGGCAGAATGATCAGGGTTCAGGACCAACCTCAGCTAAGGAGTGACTTTGAGGCCAATCTGGGCTACATGAGACCTTGTCCTAAAAGAAGGAGGGAGGGAGGAAGGGACAGAGAGAGAGAGAGATTGTTTTCTCTCAATCCTCAAGTGTCAGCACTACTTTTTGGGGTCATTATTGAGTAAAAGAAGTGCTAAGTGTGAGCCTTTAACAGCGGGGCCATCTCTCCAGCCTAGTAAGTGCTATTTGAACAGTAGCAGTGGTATGATGACAGTCCATCTGATGACTAAGATAGCTACTTAATCACTAATGGGAGGGCAGCCTATACAATGTGGATATGCTCAAAAGGATGAAATGGAACGAGGTTCTACTATGTTATTTAGAATGACTTAAAAGGTATGGATTATTTATTTCTAAAAAATACTATTTAAGCCAGATGTCGTGTTTTTTTTTTTTTTTTAAAGATTTATTTTATTTATTATATGTAAGTACACTGTAGCTGTCTTTAGACACTCCAGAAAAGGGCGCCAGATCTCGTTACAGATGGTTGTGAGCCACCATGTGGATGCTGGGATCCAAACTCATCACCTTCGGAAGAGCAGTCCGGTGCTCTTACCCGCTGAGCCATCTCACCAGCCCCGATGTCGTGGTTTTTATCTTTAATCCCAGCACTCAGGAGGGAGAGGCTGGTGGATCTCTGTGAGTTCCGGGCCAGCCCTGTCGACAAAGTGAGTTCAGGACAGCCAGGGCTATCACCTAAGAGAACCCAGCTCAAAACAAACAAGCAAACAAACAAACAAACTAACTAACTAACTAACCAAAAAACCCAACACAATTTGATTTAGTATTTTTAGACCCTGATGAACCACTGACAACTAAAACAGGGCGGGTTTATTTAATGCACACCCTAAGACTGATCCATCAGGACGTAGCTCAGAATCTGGGGGCTGAGGCTACGAACCCCAACATCTTCCTCTGTTAGTTTATAAAGGCTAAAACCTCAGTAACCACAGTGAGTTTATACACAGGTGCAGCAAGTGCTGTCTGGTGGTTGGCTCTGACTCAAGCCATTTAAAACACAACAGTTGATATTGACCTTTAATTTGATGGGTGCTATGTAAAGCTTTGTAGAATTTCTTAAAATTAACAAGCCTCATAGAGAACACAGCAGGATATGTGATCAGCATGACCTTGCTCTGAGTCAAGTTATTTTTCTGTGTCAGTGACAGGCAGGCATGGAACAGAATGGCTGCAGCTATGCTGGGAGGCAGGGTGGGCCTTAGCACCCTCCCTTTCGAGCTGTTCCAGTGAGTCAAATCATTGACTCAAAAATTTTTCTCTGAGGCCAAGGGGACAAATTAAACAAGCTTTTAAAAAAGATCTATTTATTTTATATATGTGAGTAAACTGTCTTAACCCTTTAATATTATAAAGCTTAAACAATTTAAATTAACAAATTCCTTAATTTTTATTCCTGGTATCATTACCATAATTTATAATTTATATACCTGATGTAATGAAAAGAAAAAGACAAAACAACAACAGATAAAAAAATACCTCAGGGGGAAAATACCTCAGGAATGTATATCTAATTGACATTACATTTCATCAATCAATAGCTGTATTTTTAAACAAAAACCTTCTGTTATCATAGTCATTATTTCCATTATCAGATCCATAGCTATCATAATAGGGATGGACTGAGTTTAAAAATATCATTATTGTTTCCCTTCATGGGTCCATAATTTAATTGTTGTTCATTATAATTTCTAAACCCATTATAGTTTCTATCACCATTATAATTATTATCATTAAAATATCCTCCTTCATTGTAATCATCGTATATTAATAAAGACATCATAATAAAATATTTAATAAAATTTAAGATGTCCCATAGCTCTATATATTTTAATATTTTTAAAAGTTGTTTTTGCAATATCAAAATAAAGTATCTTTTTAAAAGAGTGAATCATAGAGCATAACCACAAATTTTGGAAGACAAAACCAATTTTTTTGGTTGTAGCTCTGGCTGTCTTGGAACTCACTCTGTAGGCCAGGCTGGCCTCGAACTCAGAAATCCACCTGCCTCTGCCTCCCAAGTACTGGGATTAAAGGTGTGCGCCACCACGCCCTGCTTCAATTTTTTTTTTTTAACAGTTTAAACAATCTGGTGTTCCTAAAATCAGTATCAAGAGCAATGCAATCACATGTTACAAAGTTTGGCTGCCAGCAAGAAAAATTCTTTTATAGGAATGCATCAAGGTATCGCTTTTTGGGGTGGGGGCAGGGTTTCTCTGTGTAGCCCTGGCTGTCCTGGAACTCACTTTGTAGACCAGGCTGGCCTCGAATTCAGAAATCTGCCTGCCTCTGCCTCCAAGTGCTGAGATTAAAGGCGTGCACCACCACGCCCAGCTCAAGGTATAGCTTTAATACCTCACTAAAGAAACATTGTTTTAAATCCTATCTTTTTTTTTTTTTTTTTTAAAGATTTATTTTATTTATTATATGTAAGTACACTGTAGCTGTCTTCAGACACTCCAGAAGAGGGCGCCAGATCTCGTTACGGATGGTTGTGAGCCACCATGTGGATGCTGGGATTTGAACTTATCACCTTCGGAAGAGCAGTCGGGTGCTCTTACCCGCTGAACCATCTCACCAGCCCCTAAATCCTATCTTTTATAAGGCTGACTTTTAGGACAGGAGTTGCATAAAAATATTATCCCAAGTTAAAAGTATACTTAGGCACCTGATTCTCAGGGTCAGCTCATGCCCTGTGTGTTGTTGCCCAGCATGGCTCTAACCCTGAGTTACTAGTCTTTTTTTTTTTTGGTTTTTTGAGACAGGGTTTCTCTGTATAGCCCTGGCTGTCCTGGAACTCACTTTGTAGACCAGGCCAGCCTTGAATTCAGAAATCCGCCTGCCTCTGCCTCCCAAGTGCTGGGATTAAAAGCGTGCGCCACCACGCCCGGCCTGAGTTACTAGTCTTAAACTGACTTTTTGTTACAGATGTTACAGATTTTTAACCATACCCAATAATTTATAAGCCAATAATATATAACCAAGACATGCAGAACATAGTAAACTTCTACATTTATGACTAGTCAGAAACAAAGATGTATACACTTATACATTTAGAATAGATAACATTTTTTCTTTTTCTTTATTTCTTTTTAATTTTATGTATATGAGTACACTGTAGCTGTACAGATGGTTGTGAGCCTTCATGTGGTTGTTGGAAATTGAATTTTAGGACTTTTGCTTGCTCCAGTCAACCCTGCTCCCTTTGGTCAACTCTGCTCGCTCGGTCCCTGCTCACTCCGGCCCAAAGATTTATTTATTATTATACATATATATATACATATTATTATACATATATATACATATTATTATACATATATATACTGTAACTGTCTTCAGACACACCAGAAGAGGGCATCATATCTCATTATGGGTGGTTGTGATCCACCATGTGGTTGCTGGGATTTGAATTCAGAACCTCTGGAAGAGCAGTCAGGGCTCTTAACCGTTAAGCCATCTCTCCAGCCCTTTCTTACTTTTTTCTAGCTGTAACTTCAAGGGAAGATCTCCCCATCATCAGCTGAATCCAATACTCATGGGCACAGAGGTTTTGTAGGACTAACCACCAGCCTCCTTCCCAGAGAAGCGGGGAGCTGCTTCTGCTTCTTCAAGAGCGGCTTGTGCAGACCAAGTGGCTTCGGAGGGCTCCTTTAGCAAGGCTAGACCCCTAGCTGCAGATGCAGGCCTCCAAGGACAGTTTATCAGTTTTTGTTGTTCCCATTCAACTTTTTTTTTTTTTTTCTAAAAATCCTTGAAATGAGTTAAAGCTCAGTCAAGGGGCAAACGGCCAGCAGGTGAGGTTTTAACCATTTTTCCTTTAAATATGAAACACAGAGCAACAATCAAGCAACTAAACAAAATTACAGACATAAACTGACAGACATAGATAGACCAGCATGCCAAGGGCATCCAATAGAGCTAGGGAGGAGAGGGAGGGGACCCAGATGTCCCACCAGAGGGACTCAGATATTCCATAGTGAAGGAGTTAAAAATAGAGGTGAGAGGAGCCAAAAAAACAAAACCAAAGAGGATGATGAGTTTCAAAGATCAAGTCCAAGTCTGGAGGAGTGGATTGTACTCCAACTTCTTGGCCAACAGAAGAATCAGAGCATCCTCCATCCTCCCGACCCAAGGGGGTTACTTTGTCCAGCTGCCTTCACTTGAGTCATCAAAAGGTACCAGAAAGAAGACCAAACCAACAAAAACCAAGACTGAACCAAGAAAAAGAACCGCACAGGTACAAGAAAAACCTTGCCCAGCTGGCTTGGTGGCATTCACTGTCAGCAAGTGAGGGTTGTGCAAGGGTAGGGGCCTTCATGACCAGTGTACCAAATGTTGGGGTCCAGGAGACGCTCCACAAACCACACAGACACCTATCTAGCCCGATAGGGATGGTTTATGGAACGTATACCCTAAGACTGATAAATCAGGAGTGTAGCTCAGAATCTGGGGGCTGAGGCTATGACCCCCAACATCTTTCTCTGTCAGCTTATAAAGGCTAAAACCTCAAAAACCACAGTGAGCTCATACCCAGGCACCGGAAGTCTGTCTGGTGGTCAGCTCTGACTCAAGCCATTTTAGACATAACAGTTCATACTGACCTTTAATTTGATGGGTCCTACATAAAATTTTGTGGAATTTCTTAAGATGACAGACCTCATACAGAATGTAACAGGATATGTGATCAGCATGACTTTGCTCGGAGTCCTTATTTTTCTGTGTCAATGACTGGCAGGGATGTTACAGCAACAGCATGAAATAGCTGGTAGACATGGAACAAAATGGCTTACAGCTATGCTGGGGGTTGGGGGGCAGGTCTCAACAAATCTCATTGGACAGAATTTAGTCA